>CM031628.1:10039834-10052536 GCA_018398815.1 Conus ventricosus | reverse complement strand
TGGAATCGTATTTTCTGTCTATCAAGTCTTTGGCATAGGATGACAGTACAGAGGGCTATCTTTTTTTATTATTAAGATCTCTGTAAGTGTAGATGATTTCAGCCTGCTCTGACAACCACGAAGAGTATGAACAACATGGAACCTAGGCAATACCACCAAGAGACAGGTTACAATTCTGAAACAATGGGGAAACATAATCACCTAGGGACATGTACGCCGATTTGTTACGGATCTCTCTTGAAATATACGTACTTCCATCCAGTTCAGTCATCACTGAATTTGGGATGCTTCTAGCTCTCACTGTAAAATTACAGCCGCAACTTAGCCTGTGTTCATTTAAGGGTAACACACCAGCCTCCTTGTACGTCAAATCAATTGACGCCTGTCACGACCGACCCCTGGAGGTCTGCCCTGACAGGATCGGTCTAGATGGGAGTGAAGGGAGTGACTGACCTCACACGCCTCGCAAGAGACCACACAAGAAAGATTACGATACAACACCCCATTTATTCACATCAACACACGCAATCACAAATAAATATTTCAACGCACGCACCATGCACAATCACAATCAAGTATTCCAAACACACACAACAAGCATCTCAACACACACAACATGCACAATCACAATCAAGCATTCCAATACACAACATACACAATCATAATGGTAAATAAATAATTCCAGCACACACAACGTGCACAATCACAATCATAAATAAATGATCCCAGCACCCATCCCTTTCCGAGATGTAGTGCCCCACACCCCTGCCTCTCCAAAGTCTACTAGGAACACCCTGTTGCAAAGGAGTGCCCCAAACCGGGTCGGTTCCTAGAGAGAGAGAGATGTCCAAGGCCGACACCCTTGACCCGCACAAAACGGACGGTGGAGAGCGCGTCTCGGGGGACGAGGCGTTGTTGCTGGAGGTCCTGGACGGGGATCAGGACCGTCCAGCCAAGTCCACAGCTTTTCCACCAGTACGTGGCATCCACCAGCGCGTGGTCCCCACCAGTGCGTGCTCCGGGTGAAGTCTCCGGGAGGAGGGTGAAGGTAACTGGGAGGAAAGTAGAAAGACGGGCACTGGAACCCCGCAGTCAGTACTGTCTGACACACGCTGTTAAACCTTAACAGCCACTCGCATGATGGGCGAGGGGAGGCTTACTAAATACCCCAACCCATAAGCTCAACACAGACTTGAGCATAACGCAGCCAACAGGCCACGCTACGTCACGGTGAGAATACCTCAAACCTAAGAGGAACCTTGCACGTGCGGCAGGTGAAAAGACAGATGAGAGGCCGATAGAGACAGCTAGTACAAGAAAAAGATACCAGCCACCCGTGAACCTGCAGGATTAATTGCACGGGCAGTGGAATTAGAGAGAGAGAGAGAGAAAGTAAACCTAACCTGAGCTAAACCACACCAAAGGTGCAGCCACACCACAAGCCACATTAAGGGACGGATATACGACAACAACGACGACAACAACTAAATGAACAATTCTACTACCCTAGATGGGCCAATCGTCATAGGCCTCGTAACAAACCCGTGACAAACCCCCCTTCTAAAAGCATCTGTTTCTCTGAGATACAGTGCTCCTTTGAACCTTGACGCATGTGCAAATTCACAACAATGGGACCGAACCCAACCCTTTGTGACCGACAGAGTACGACAAATCCAATACACACGTTCCACGATAGAATCACACAAGGAAATACATGATACTACATTTATCAAACAACTAAGCAAACCTTCCAACAACAAAAGTAGTAACCCAAACCAGTGGTGATTCACTACCGTTAACGTCACTGAAGTGAAAACTGTCACTACACCTGAAACAAGACCCAAAAGGGGATATAACCCTGGTTGAGGGGAAGTGTCCCTCTGACTGATTTCTCCGATGTGCTGATTACGGAGCTCGGCTGAGATAGTCAGCATCCGTATTGCTGGAACCCTTGATATGGCGAAAAGTGAACGCATGACTCTGCAGTTCCACTGCTTAACTCATGAGTCGACGACTGACTGGCCGGATCCGGTCTAGGCACTGGAGAGGATGATGATCGCTCTCCAGTACAAACTTCCGGCCATACTTCTTCTTGGGCACGCCAGTGCGCGTCCAAATCTGCCTGAGGATTCAGCAACAGTAGGGGCATCGATAGTCCTAAGCGGGGACAGCCTCTGGATACCGAGTCGCGTAGTTCACCCCTACCAAGATGTAGCGGTGACCGCGATCGGATGGTGGATTAATGGGTCCCACCAGGTCGACCCCAACCTTGCTGAACGGCTCCCCAACCAGTGGCACTGACCCTAGGGGAACACGCTTCAAGCGACCCTTAGGCGTTGTCCGTTGGCAGACATCGCAACTGCGGCAGTACTGCCTAAACTGCGAGTTCATACCCGGCCAGAAGAAGTCCTGTCTTACTCGCTCGAGAGTCCGCTTGGAGCCCATATGACCTGCCATAGGTGAATCATGGGCCTGCGGAGAACAGATTCTCTCAAGCTTTGGGGAACGACAAGCTGCTTGGCCACACGATCTGCCTGAGTGAAAACCCTAAAGAGGATCCCCTTGTGGAGCTTGAAGCTCACCTTGGCGTGTCGGGCAGACTGAGCGGGACGACCCACCAGTTGTCGCAGGCGTTGGACATCCAAGTCCCTGGCCTGAAGACGGACAATGCTAGCAGGATCAGCTCTGGCAAGAACCTCGTCAGAGATCGGCTGAAGAACGGGACGCAATTCCTGTTCCTGCTTCTTAGCTTTGGCGCGTGTGGTAACTCCCACACGCGCCTGTACGGGCAGATCCGTAGACACGGACTGACTGCGTCCGTCTGCGAAGGTGATGGTATTCCCTATGATAAGGGAATACAGAGGTCGCTCCACCGCGATGGCCATACTTCGCCACAGAAGTAGGGGGTGGAGATAGGAATGAGTACAGAAGGACGGGTGGAGGTGAAACCAGCCTCCAACCCGCACACATCATAACTGGCGCCCCGCCGAGCCTCAGGGGAAACCAAATCCTTATCCACAAAGAGCGTTGATGCTCCCGAATCCCTGATGGTGTCGACCAAGGAAGAACCAACAACAGAAAGGAACACTGGGCACTCGGTACCACCAGAAGCTGGGATGGACCCCACGTTAGCCGAGGCACGAGGATGCTGGAAAGGACTAGCCCCATGACTACCGGCGGCTCCAGGGCAATCTTTCCTAATGTGGCCGGGACGACCACAAAGAAAACAAAATCGGGGTGCTGAGGTCCCCGATGAACTGCCTGCCTTGTTCGACTCGCTAGCAGTCGTCGGCGCCTTACTGCCACTAAATCCTGTGAGGGTCTTCCTGTCCGTATCTGGGCGGTGCCCATAAGCCCTACGAGCTTCAGCAAACACCTCAGCAGTTTGAATCGCAGCCGCGAAATCCGGAGGTGCTGTCTCGCCTATACGGATCCTCAACTCTGGGGACACGGTGTTGGTCAGCTGTTCAATGAGAATCAGATCCTCCAGCTCCAGCTTAGCCAACTGACGCCAGTACCCTAGCGTTTTGCGCAGCCTATCTCCAAACTGCACAAAGGTCTCATCGTTGTGCTTTTTCATGGACCTAAACTTCCTCCTGTACGTTTCTGGAGTAAGGTGGAAACGCTTACGCAGAGCCAACTGCATGTCTGCATAAGACGCGCCTTCATTTAGGGTGAGCACACACTCCCTTGCAGTACCAGACAATCCAGAAAAAAGGTGCATAGCCTTTTGTTCCTCAGACAATTGGTATGAACTAGCTACCTTGTCAAAATGCTCTAAGAACATATCTATGTCCTCATGGGTCTGAACTCTGGAAGCTTTAACTTTGGGCCTCTAACTCTATCACCTGCCTGGTGATTAACCCCCTGATTTACAGATGCGGGAGCCCGCGAAAGAAGTTGTTCCATCTCTTCCCTACGCGAGCTCCATTCTATCCAGTTTTTCCCTCGGAGGGCAGCCTCTTCCTACGGAGGGCAGCCTTTCCCTAGGGAGGGCTTCCCTGCCTGAAGCTTTTCCCTAGCGAGCACCCTCCTCTTGCGGATCTTCCGTCGGGCAGCCTTTTCCCTACGGAGGGCTTCCTCCCTAAAAGCCTTTCCCCCCGCTGAATAGCCTTTCCTATGCAGAATTCCTGTCTGTCATTTCTCCTCTCTGCGCAGAGCCTCCCCCTATCACTCTTCCCTCCGCAGGGTTTCCCTGTCTGGCAGCCTCTTCCTATGCTGCCGCTCCAAAAACATAAGGCAGAAGCGATGCCCTGGGGGGTTCCCCCACTCCCGACAGGGAGGTGCCCGTCTGACCCGCCCCGGGGGTCTCGCCCTTCCCCAAAGGAAAAAAATCCCCCGGGGCATACCCCTACGAGGGGAAGCATGGAGAAGAGATGGTTTCGATTTCGCGACTCAAGGGGAGCCCACGGGTTGCTTCGCTATACTTGACGTTGAGCGGAAGTGCCAGTCGGGGTCCGCAGGAAAACCCCCTAGCAAAAGAAGAGTGAAAGTACTTGTGGACTATCGGCTACAGCACTGGATAAGTAAAAGTCATGTAGTCGAAGTATGGTGCTAATAGTGGGGGCTACATTCAGAAAACCTTTCTTCTTCGACGCCGAGTCCCCAAACCCACCAGCACCGGCGTTGCCATGACAACTATTTCCTTTATCAAAATACGGGGGAAAGAAATTCCACTTGAAAAACGTTTTTTAGGGGTGTGTGATATGTGTGTGTGTGTGTGTGTGTGTGTGTGGTGTGGTGTGTGTGTGTGTGTGTGGGGTTGTGCGGACAATTTCCGGCTGCTCCCATCTGGAAAACCCCGCGCTCCACAACCGGCAAAGGAGTGGGGTGGCCGGAAAAAAAAAAAAAAAAAAAAAAAACTTGCCCGGTGCCCCCCCTTGGAAAAACCCCGCGCCCCCACAGCACGAGCAACGTGCGTGGGGTGGGGGAAAAAAAAACAACAAACTGGCAGAGGGAAAACAGGGAGAGGAAAAAGTACATAACGTCCGATAACCCCCTGTACTCAAAACCCCCCGGAAAAAAAAATGGAAACTACAAACAGGGAATGGCAGACGAGTGGCCACAAAAAGGGCAAGATTTACGGCCGTGTCTGCGTGAGGGTGGGGGGAAGGGGGTTGGACGCGGTCGATCCCCCTGGCCCCCCTCGACCCCCCGGTCAAAACCGGATGTTCCTTCGGGCCCCCCAAGACCTACACGCTAGAGTACCCCCCCAACCCCCAAAACAAACCGCCTGATAAAACGTATACAAAAAAAAACAAAACTGGACAGGCCCCCGCAAAACGGAGAGAGACAGCCAGACCCCTTCACACCCCGGACGAGCCCCCCACAAATGTCACCGACCCCTGGGGTCTCCCCAAAGGATCGGTCTAGATGGGGTGAAGGAGGGGCTGACCTCACACCCCTTTTGCAAGAGCCCCACACAAGAAAAATTACGAACAAACCCATTTTTACATCAAACACAGCAACACAAATAAATATTTAAACGCAGCCCCTTGCCAACACAATAAGTATTCCAAACACACAAACAAGTTCAACACACACAACATGCACAATCAAATAAAGTTCCAATCCACAACAAACAATCATAATGGTAATAATAATTCCGACACACAAGGGCCCCAAAATACAATCTAAATAAATGACCCCAGCACCCATCCCTTTCCCAGTGTGGGCCCCCCACACCCCCTCCCTTTCCCCAAAAGTTACTAGGAACACCTGTTGCAAGGGGAGTGCCCAAACAGGGTGGGTTTCCCTAGAGAGAGGTGCCCAAAGGCCGACACCTTGACCGCACAAACGGGAGGGGAGAGCGGTCTGGGGGGCAAAGGCTTTGTGTGGAGGTCCGGGACGGGGTTCAGGGTCGAAAAAGCCCACACTTTTCCACCAGTAGTGGCATCCCAGCGGTGGCCCCCACCAGTGCGTGCCCCGGGGAAAAGTCTCCGGGGGAGGGTGAAGGTAATGGGGGAAAGTAAAAGACGGGGCAGGGGACCCCCGCAGCCCGTACTGTCTGCCACGCTTTTAAACCTTAACACCCACTCGCATGATGGGCGAGGGGAGGTTTACAAAAACCCCCCAACCATAAGCTAAAGACGTTTGAGCAAACGCAGCAACATCCCACGCTACGTACGGTGGAATCCCTAAATCTAAAGGAACCTTGCCGTGCGGCGGGTGGAAAAGACGGAGGGGGCGATAGAGAAAGCTAGTACAAGAAAAAGATCCACCCACTGCGGGTTTTAATTGCAGGGCGGGGAATTAGAGAGAGAGAGGAGAAATAAACCTAACTGAGTTTAAACCACCCCAAAGGTGCAGCCACACACAACCCACTTTAAGGGAGGGTATACGACAACAACGACGACAAAACTAAAATAAAACAATTCTACTCCCCTAGATGGGCCAATCGTCATAGGCCTGTAACAACCCGTGACAAGCCATGGGGGAAGTCCAAATGAAATTTTTAAAAGGCGAACGAGTAAATACTGGTTGCTTGTTTTAAATCTGTTTTCCCGCTTAAAAAAAAAAAAAAAAAAACTTCTTGGCCATGCGACAAAATTGAACGAATAGCCCTGAGGCGACATAGACGAAATTAGTTTTCCCAGTTAATCAGGGGGATGCAGAAAGACACGTAATAAACCTTTTTTTCCCTCCCCTTTTCTACAAGGTAATTGTTTGTTTACCCAAAAAAGTTTAAAATGGAAGATTACACCGGAAAAACTTACTTGTTTGTTTGGGAATTTTAATTGTTATCAACCCTTATAGAGACAGCTTCTCCCCTTCAAACGAAATTTGTTTTTTTTTAAAAGACAAAAAAAAAAACTTTGTGAGCAGAAAAAACTGGACCCATTTGATTTCTGAAATGAAAAATATTGTGATATGTTCATGATTTTCTTTTGGGGGTTTGTTGTTTGGAAAAATTGCAGTTTACATTTCCCCAAGGCAATATCATCTGCTACAGAGCTAAGTGGCATTTTTGTAAAAACCTGTTTAATATCAAAGCATTAGCGAAAAAAAAGTGTTGGAGCGATTACATTTCCCTTTGGGGAAACCCATGTTAATAGTCTTAGAATTTGTAAAGCTCCTTACTTGACTTGGATAGTTCTGCCCGATAAGAAAGCTTTTAAAAATTGGAAAAAAACGACCTCGTTTTCCCCATTTCAGTGCTTTGTACAACAAGTAGAACGCCATACTGAATCGTAGGCTCTATGAACATCAAAGAACTTTGCAAGGGCGAAGACGCTTGGAAAGATTTTTTTTCACATTTGGGATAAGTGGAAAAATGTGGTCGTGACCCTCTCCCTTTCCTAAAACCACCCTGGAATAAAGGGCAAGATCATTTTTTTTTTCAAGGAAATGTTTATTCTGTTTTTCATGATTCTTTCAAAAAGTTTTCCAATAGGGTGTTAAAGAAATAGGTGGGAAAACTAGGGGAGATTTTTAGATTTTCCTTGTTTAAGGTTTGGGTTAAAAGTAGTTTTTTCCAATTGTAAGGAGCTTTCCCCAGCTTCCAACAATTGAAAAAATTTCCCAAAAACTTTTATAACAAACTCTCAGGAAAATGCTTAATAAGTTCAGGAAGTGGTCTGAACCCGTGGCATCGTACCTGGTTTTTCGTTTAAAAGCGAAAAGAGTTCATGCATTGTTAAATTTTTTTTATATATAAAGTGTTACTTTCTTGTTTGCTGCTCAGTGTTTGGAATTATCCTTAAACTCCTTTTACGAATTTGTTTAGACTGAGATAAAAAACTTAGTCTGACTCATTGAACAAAAGTTTTGCTAATAATTCGCTTTTTCCCTTTTTAGTTTTAAATTTTATCATTAAAAATGCAGAGCAGGCTGAGGGAGATGGAATTTCCCCGATTTTTTAATGTCCCTTTCCCTAAATTTGAAAAAGTCTGTGGTTTTTTAGAACAAATCATGATCAAAATTTCCCTAATTTCTTTTTTTTGGCAAGAGTATGCTTGTTACTTGTTTTAGCAATTTTAATTTACTGTGGAGTTCGTTTATTACTTGGGGTGGTGGGAAGACGACTATTCTTTCCGTTTTGAAATGACTTGTTTTCATTTTTTACGGCTAACTCACTGATGAATTCCCCAAAAGGGGTTTGAGGTCTCTTTGGATGGGCTTTTTAAAATTAATCTTTTGGAAGGCGCAATCTGTGCTCTCGTAGGATTTCGATTTACATAATTGTTTTTAAGATCTTCTATTGATTTTTGTTAGATTAAAATTTAGTTAAAAGAACCAGTAAAATTGGTTTGGGCAAAAAAAATCCCCCGTTAGCTTTTTCCTTCGTTGATTTTGTATGTCCGGGGGGATGTTCGTTTTTCTGAGCACCAGATCTGAACTTCAACGGAGATAAAATAATGTTGCTTTTAGCCCCCGCCGACCCCAAAGGGCCTATCAGGGTGTGCTTCAACAGGGAAAATGGTCATACCGTGGTGATGAATGACATTCCACGTACAAAGTGGAAAAAAACCCCGGAGTATAAGGACAAATCAATTTATGAATTTTTTTGTCAGCAATTCTGGGGATAGACCCCTATTCAGCTCGTTAGTTAGCATTACTGTAGTGTTAGCGGATTTCTTATTGTTTTTGGGTATTGGTTTTGGCAATGACCTGATGGGGGAATTTAAATTACCTAGAATAATCCATCTTTGTTGAATCTAAATCAAAAAACCCCGCGGTTCTTCTTTGGGTAAACCCTCTGGGGGAATAAAGTTACAAATTGTAAACTTTGGCCCTTGTTTCCTGCTATCGAGGAATATGGTTTGTCGTCGAGTTCGGGTGTTCTAACAGGTTGGTACAAAATTTTAACCCAACATATTGGGGCTTTTTTTTTGATTTTTTTTTCACTGCATTAGTCCAGGAGGAAAAAAGATTCCGGAGTTTTTGGGAAATCATTTTTATGACAATTTAGAGATGCAGCACCCGGACACAAAACTTGGTTTGCAAAAAATGGAAAAAAGGTAGCAATGTTACACTTGCTTCTGTAGTTTCCCCCTTGTAAAACTTAAACGATCTATGACTTTTGTCCTGTTGTCTTTTGAACTGGTTGCCCCTTACAAGGAAAGGAAGAATAATAACAAAAGAAAAAAGGCGGATTTTTGCCCAAGAAAACGAAAAAAAGAAAAATTTCATTTGCAAAAAATTCATTAAAAAATTTGGGGTGGCAGTTTGAAAATAATTTTTGAATTCCGAAAAAGAAGTGTAAGCAGGTCCCTCACGTTTTCTATACTGAGATTTAACTGAAAGGGTTTCCCCTGAACAATTATAATATTGAGATCAAAATTAGAGGAGATGGACAGTGGGGGATGGAATTTTGGGACTCTGTTGGTGACATTTTTTCTTAGGGAAAATACTAAGAGGGGGGGGACAAATTTGGCTAGTTCACAATTAGCTGCCTTGAGTTATCTTTTCCCAAGTGGGGGAGAACGTTTTTTTTGGGCAGTTTTGGGGAGCAAACGCTTTTTCGTGACTGGCGATTACTTTTGTTCCAGCAACAACTGAGGGATTGACAAGGAAAAAAATTTTGGTTACATGGACTGGAAAAATGGATTTAAGACTGGGGACCACACTGTTAGGATTTTTTTTGTCCTTTAGTGAGCTCGTGCAAAAAGAAATGGCTTCTCAAAGACATTATTAGATATTTTAAAGGCTGCCAAACTAGTTTATATTTAAGACCCAAGGTAGGAGAGAGTGATTTCCTGAACAATCCACAGCGTTGGCGTTGGGAAAATTTGTTACTGTCGGGGCCCGATTTTCAATCTCCACCGTTTGTTTGGGCGACAGCGGATTTTGTATGTCCCAGTCTGCTGCAGGAGTGCAAAAGAAAGGGTTGCGGAAAAAAATGGGGTTTTGTCAAAGATAACCCCAGAAAGATTTTTTTTGAAGGTTGGGCAGTGAAGGTAATTTCACAGCCCCTTTAGTCATGCCATCTTTATTTTTTAATTTTTGGCGCTTTTTTCCAGGGATTTTCTTCTCATTTTATCAAGGAAATATCTACGGAATGGGTTTAATACCCCCTTTGGTATACACTTCAGGGGGGAGAGTTATAGTGATGCCCGCCAGATTTTTTGTATTTAAAAAGCGTTTTTTTGATCAGCAGAAGTAAGCCAATTAAACCCTTTACCGGCGACAATTGTTTTGTTCGTAATCGGCCCAGGTTTGGGCCACGCTTTTTCTGAGAACCCCAATCGGCCAAAAATTGCAAACCCTTTTAGTATCTTCCAAAAAAGACTGGAAAATTGAAACAATATTTTTTTGGGTTCTGAAGTTTTGGTGTGTCGTAGGTGGGCTCTCTGCACATGGGAGGTAAGTAATGTTTTAACAGAAGTGAGGATGACGGAAACAAGGAGGGGGGACCTCCACAGGCTTGTTGTCTGGTCAACCTGGCTGTTTCATTCTTTTTTTGAGTCGTTTAATAAAGATGCAAGACGATTAACCGATGTTTTTCTTCCCTTTTTGGAAGAACTTTTCTGTAAATTTTTTTTTTTTTAATTTTTAAATGAGAGACTTTTAAGGGCATTTAAAGATTGGATTTTTTTTAAATTTTGACGATTCGTTGAGATGCCATTTCCCATCTGCCAGAAAAAAAGGGGAAAAAAGGGGGAGGAAGGGAGGGAAGGGGAAATGAAAAAAGGCCCCAAGAAAAAGAAGTGGGGAGGTGGAAAAAGGGTGGGAGGGTTGGAGGAAAAAAAAAAAAAGGGTGAATGGGGGGGACACACCACACACACACAACCCAAAACACACACACCAACCACACACACACACACACACACACAAACACACACCCAACACACAACACAACGACACGCACGCACGACGCCCCGCACCCCCGCACGGACACACGCACCCCCCCCAACAACAACAACAAAACAAAACAACAACAAAACACAACAACAACAACAAAACAACAACAACAACAACACGGCACAAAAACAAAAGGTCAAACACCAAACCTACAGAATGTTTTCGGAATCCATCACTTTTTTGTCTAGCATGCAGGTATTTAGTTTAATAGAAACGAAACGATAAAGCTTTCTTGGTTGAGTTTGGATACAAAAGAATACAACTTTAAAACACACACATGCGCGCACGCATGCACCACACACACACACCACACACCACCCCACACACACAACACCCCACACACACACACACACACACACACCACCACCAAATTTGTTTAGGGGTTTTTGGAAAGAGAAGGACTTTTCAAACATCCAGTCCCGACTGTCGATTAAAATAAAAACTACTGGGGGGAGGATTCTGCAAAAGAAAGTCTCAGATCAGGAAATAACAGGAAACCACAGACCAACAGAAAGGACGGGGTGACCAAAAATAAATGGGGGTCAAAGGCCAAAGGAAAAGCCAACAGAGACTGAGATTCGGAGATGGAAAAAAAGAAGACACAAAAGACTCCCGAAAGCGTCCTCAGGCCAGCAAGGGCAAAAGGCAAAGGGGGAGAAGCACTCCAAAGAAGTCTCATTGGGAAAGACATTTGGCCATGGCCCCCCTCAGGATCAGTTTAAATTTTAGTCTGCATTGACCTTCTGCCCTCAAAAGCAAACCTGGTGAAGGGGGGAAAAAACAGAAAGATCCCGCATGCCCCCCCTGCCATGAAAAAAAAAAACAGGGAGCAGTCCTAAGTCATGTAAAGTAGCCTGGCTCAAGGAAGGTACACATGGAGGCACAAGCAAGTGCTCAAAGAGATTTACAAGCAGTCTGGGCTAGTGCCAACACCACAAAAAGGAAAATCAGGACTCCAAAAGCACCCGCAACATTCTTCACGGCAGGAGGTAGCAAATCATGGCCAAGAACAACAGTGCCACTCGGAACATGCAGGCAGAGTCTGCTGGACGGGGCAGATGACTGGGAGTGCACTGCAGACCTCCCAGAATGGAAGAGTTACCCAGAGATCATCAGCAAGAGTGGCATGAGACCAGACATAGTAGTCCACTCTAAGTCAACCAAGCAGCTGATCATGATCGAGCTCATGGTGCCATATGAGAACAGAATGGAGGCAGCTCAAATCTACAAGACTGAAAAGTATACTGATCTGGCAAATAGCCTGAGGAAAGAAGGCTATCAGGCCAAAGTCCTCACTGCAGAAATTGGAGCTAGGGGGTTTGTAGGAACGTCTGCATACAGCCTCCTGAAACAGCTCTCAGTTGCAGGGAGGGAAAAAACCAGAGCCCTGAAAGCAATGGCAGAAGCGGCAGAGAGCTGTTCAAGTTGGATCTGGTCAAGGAGGAACAAAAGTGAACTTCATAAGGCATAAATTTCCCTACAAATATCAGGTACCTCAGTGGCTAGGTGGTTAGAGTGCAAGTCATTAAATGGAATTAAATGGAAAATGAGCATGTCCAGAGGGTCATGGGTTCGAATCCCGGCCAGGGCTCCTCCCAAGATGGGAAAAAAAGGGGCAGCAGAGGGACATCCAGAGTCATGAACCGGGTGTGGCCCAACCCCCCTAGAGTGTCTCAGGAGATAGGGGCCGAAACACTTGCTTGAAGGGAGCTTCTCTTCTGAGGACTCTCTGCTGCCACGCTCTCCACGAGTTTCTTTCTACTATGCTTTGTGAGGAAAACACAATCAAAAGCTTATAATTGATTTTAACAGTCCATGTTTTCAATCATTGTTAAGTAACGATTTGCAATCAGAAATATTGCTGCTATGTGAATAACCGTTATAAATGTCGAAAACGAA
>CM031628.1:10036897-10039734 GCA_018398815.1 Conus ventricosus | reverse complement strand
AGCTATGACCGGGTCACTCTATGCAAGCTGTGTTGACGTCGTCCACCTTCGTCAGCACCCTAAGCTATGACCGGGTCACTCTATGCAAGCTGTGTTGACGTCCTCCGCTAACTGGGGCTTGCTATGTCCAAACCCAAAGACGGTAGAACGACAGGACAGGTTGCTGGCCAATGAAGTGACGGCGTTCGTTTCAAAGGTGGCACCCTTTCACTCTGTTTTCTCAAATCACTGTCATTGTATACAACACGTGAAACGATTAAGCTGTGCGTTGCACGTGAATTTGGAATCCAGATGCAGACTGAAAGGGAAGAGGCGGCGGTTGGAGTGGTGAAGGAAGTCAGGAGTACCAAGTACCCCGAACATGGAAGCCCAGTGAAAAAGGACAACACAACAACAACAACAACAACAACAACAAAGATGCAAAGCATATAAACGTACTCCAGCTTATCCTGAATACGCGTGATATATTCCATAAAGAGGAAAACCCGTCTTGGGCTGGTCTAACCGTTAGTAATGGCTATTCCGGTAAACATCGGCCATCATCTGTGACCTATAATGAACATACAAATTTCAGAAAGATCCGCCAAGAACTTTCTTAGATTTTCCATAAAGAAGAAAACCATTATGGCCGTTAGTAACGGCTAAAAACGGTAAACTTGAACATCGGGCATCATCCGTGACCCATAATGCACATACCTACAAATTTTCAGAAATATCGGCCACGTACTTTCTGAGATATTCCATGAAGAAGGGAAACTGTTAGGGGCCGTTATAGCCGTTAGTATGGCTAAACGGGGTAAACTAAAACATAGGGCATCATCCGTGACCCATAATGAACTACCTACAATTTTCACAAAGATCGACAAAGTGCTTTCGGAGACATTCCAAAAAGAAGAAAAACCGTTACAGGCCGTTACAGCCATTAGTAACGGCTATAACCTCAAAATAAATATCGGGCATCATCCGTGACCCATAATGAACATCCCTGCTGTTTTTCAGAGAGATCGACTTTCTGAGATATTCCATAAAGAAAAAAAACCGTTACAGGCCGTTAGTTACGGCTATAACGGTAACATAAAACATTGAGCATTATTCGTGACCCGTGATGAACACACATGCTAATTTTCACAAAGATCGGCCAAGTACTTTCGGAGATATTCCAAAAAGAAGAAAAAACGTTACAGGCCGTTACAGCCGTTAGTAACGGCTATAACGGTAAACTTGAACATCGGGCATCATCCTTGACCCATAATGAACATGCCTACAAATTTTCAGAAAGATCGGCCCAGTAGTTTTGTCTGGAGCGAGTGGAACACATTTTGACCATGGACGGACGGACGAACGGACGGACAGACAGACGGACGGACAGACACACAGACAGCATTTCTCGTTCCCATTCTAAAGTACTCCCTGTTCTATAACAACTGGGAGTACAAAAAGAAGGAAATACAGTAAGTTATCGCAGAAAAATATCAGGCTGTAGAGTGGACAGTGTCTGCAATACGTTTGACATCATACCCATTTTCTCCTTTGTTATTCCTTATAGCAGCAGGAGTAGCAGTAGTAGTAGTAGTAGTAGTAGTGGTAGTGGTGGTAGCAGCGGCAGCAGTTGCAGGATAAGTTGCAGTGGTAGTAGTAATAGTAGCAGCGACAACAACAGGAATATTGATAACAGAAGTAGTAGTTGTGGTAGCAGCGGCAGTAATACTAGTAGTAGTTGCAGTAGTAATAGCTGTAGTAGTAACAGTGGTAGTAGTAATAGCTGTAGTTGTAGCAGTAGTAGTAGTAGTAATAATGGGGAGTCTTTGTCATGGTGGCAACAGCAGCAGCAGTAATGGTGGTAGAAGAAATGATAGTCGTGGTATAGAAATGGTAGTCATATAGCAGCAAAGGCAGTAATAGTAGCCGTAGCAGTTGTCGAAGTACTAGTAGGAGTAGTAGTGGCTACAGCAGTGAGCTGCCGCAGCAGCAGCAATATGGTAGTAGCAGTAGTAGTAGTAGCAACAGCAGTAGTAGCAATAGTAGCATAAAGGCCATAGCAGATTCATTCACAGTAGCGGCAGTTGCAACAGCAGCAGCAGCAGTAGCAGTAGTAGTGGCAGTGGCAGTGGTGATAGTTACTCAGTATAGGCAGCAGCAACAGCGGCAGCAGTGGCGACAAATAGAAGAAGTTGCATCAGTGCTGGTCGTCATAGCAGCAGCAGCAGTAGTGCTACTATCACACCACCAGGAACAGTAGCAGTAGTAGCAGTAGCAACATCACCACCATAAGAACCTCCACCACCGGCAGAGGTAGTGGTAGTAGCAGCAGCAACATCACCACCATAAGAACCTCCACCACCGGCAGAAGTAGTGGTAGTAGCAGTAACAACATCACCACCATAAGAACCTCCACCACCGGCAGAAGTAGTGGTAATAGCAGTAGCAACATCACCACCATAAGAACCTCCACCACCGGCAGAAGTAGTGGTAGTAGCAGTAGCAACATCACCACTATAAGAACCTCCACCACCGGCAGAAGTAGTGGTAGTAGCAGTAGCAACATCACCACCATAAGAACCTCCACCACCGGCAGAAGTAGTGGTAGTAGCAGTAGCAACATCACCACCATAAGAACCTCCACCACCGGCAGAAGTAGTGGTAGTAGCAGTAGCAACATCACCACCATAAGAACCTCCACCACCGGCAGAAGTAGTGGTAGTAGCAGTAGCAACATCACCACCATAAGGACCTCTACACCGGCAGAAGTAGTGGTAGTAGCAGTAGCAACATCACCACCACCTACCACCTGCAACAGCAGCAGCAGCAGCAGTAGTAGTAGTGGCAGCAGTTGTAGT
>CM031628.1:10006897-10034397 GCA_018398815.1 Conus ventricosus | reverse complement strand
ACACACACACACACACACACACACACACACACACACACACACACCACACACACACACACACACACACACACACACACACCACACAAATGATGTAGATTGTGACATCTGAGAATTCGGGGTTGATGTTCATCCACCAAGTCATACCTTATGCGATTCAGTTCGAAAAGACAGATTTCAACTGAGTGCGATGTGAAACACCCTGTAGTTCTTTCTGTGGAAAGTGTCTGGCAGGCATGTCAAAATCTGAAACATTGTTTCTCAAAAAGATATGTGGACAGGATGCTATCGGCTTTGACAGACTACAGTTCTTGGACTGTTTGACTTTAAAGCGGTGCAGAGAGTATCTTCTAAGAAAAAAAACAGTATTTCCGTGTGTTTTTGTGTTGTTGTTGTTGTTGTTGGTTTTTTTTTTTTTGGTGGGTGGGTTTTTTTTATATTTCAAAGCAGTGCAAAAGTTGTTTTATTTACCAGACTGTCGCTCATACACGTGTTAGACTACAGCTGTGACACGGTTGGTCTGGCTTTAAAATACCTGTAAAGAGTTTCTGGCAGACTGTAGTTCTGCCATGATTTGTCTGATCTGAAAATGATGCATGGGATATCTTGTTTAACAGGCTGAGACAGGGAGGTGTTGGCACTTACTTACCTACTTAGATGCTCCCAAGTTTTGCGACGCATGAGGCAGTCAGGGCGCTCCATTGTACACAATCCTCAGCCAGTCTGCTGGTGTCACTCCATCCTCTGTCAACGAGTCTGAGGTCTCTCTCCACTGCCTGTCGCCAGCTCATCCTGGTCGTTCTCTTTTTCTCCGGCCTGCTGGGGTCCATTTCATGGCCAGGTTTGCATGTCTTGATGAGGGTAATCTCAAGACATGACCCAGCCAGTGGAGGCGCCATCTGCAGATGAGGGTTGACACGTGGAGCTGTTTGGACCTCTCCTGACCTCTTCATTCGGTGTCTATTGATGCCCAAGATCTTATGTAAGCACTTAGTGTCACAAGCATCGAGTTTCTTCTCCTGGGGGGTCTTCATTGTAAGCTTTGACAGCGTTGAAATCACACTGGAGTTACAAACTTCAATTTTGAGAAGCCTTTGCTGTTCCATATTTTGTTCAGCTGATTGAATGCTAAATGTTGCCCTCCCAATACGACACTTCACGTTCAAGGTCTAGGTCACTGGCGTTGTTGATAGAGCTGCCTAGGTATGTGAAGTTCTCTACTTCTGCCACTTGTTGTTGGACGATGAGAATGTCTGTTGGCCCTTGGTATTTTCCGTTGAGCCTGTTTTTAGTCTTTTTGGCAATGTAATGAGGCCATGTTGCAGAGCGGGTGGGGAAGGAGAAGATGTAAAAGAGGACAGAAAAGAGTGTGGGAGAGGAGAGAGAGAGAGAGAAGAGAGAAAAAAGGAGAAAGTGGGAAATAGAAGCGATTGGAAAGAGGGAAAGAGAGAGAGGAGGGGAGGGAAGAAGGGAGAAAGATAGATGGAGAAAGAAGGGAGGGGAGACAACAGACAGACACACAGAGACAGACAGATAGACAGCAACAGAGACAAACAGATTCAGATTGAGAAAGAGAGAGAGAGTCTTTTACACCACACACACACCACACACACACACACACACATACATACAGAACAGACAGAGAAAAAGAGTCTTTTACAACACACACACACACACACACACACACACACACACACACACACACACACACACTCACGCACACCCACACCCACACACACATACATATATATATATATATATATATATATATATATATATATATATATAGCTGAACAATTAAATAGTGGGAGAAAACAAGTGCAGGTTAACAATTCTTCAGTCATTATAGTAATGACTTGGCAAAGATTTGAATTTTTAAAAAAAATAAAAAAATTAAAGATGAAAAAAAAAATGGGGGGAATATATTATAAATATGAGAAACCCTTCACTAGCAGCCTGAGGGAACCATCGTACACCCCTTCGAAGGCAGATCTATTTGTATTGCCTGCTCCTAGGCCTTTCGTCCGCTGGATCGACTCATCAGGGAGACACGGCTGATTGTGTCAGTGCTCTTGGTGTCAAATAGAGAGACACACCAAAGTCCATAATTCTGTGGTGTCTCATCACCAAGGTTCAAAAAGGAATCCAACAGCACCCCCAAAGCAGCCAGCGAAGGGTAGTAAAATGGAACAAAAGGAAAATGTGGAGAGGAAAAAGTGCTTAAAAACTAAAAGCATTATGCAAACAGTATAAAATGTAGGGGACAATCTTTGAGCCTATGCTTGAGGATCCATTGAAGGATGCAAGGGAGATCAAATGATATGGAACAGTGTGAGTGGTCAGCTCTGCTGTTCAATAACCCAAGCATTGTGTGTGGCTAAGAATTGTACAGAACAACCTTTACTTGGATCTCCTAAGAGATGCAATCTCCCACTGATTGACCAAACATTATACTGCTGAACAATTAAATAGTGGGAGAAAACAAGTGCAGGTTAACAATTCTTCAGTCATTATAGTAATGACTTGGCAAAGATTTGAATTTTTAAAAAATTAAAAAAATTAAAGATGAAAAAAAAATGGGGGGAATATATTATAAATATGAGAACCCTTCACTAGCAGCCTATATATATATATATATATATTATATTGAATTATAAACAAAGCTTGCTCTTATGTCTTAGACTGACGAAATAGGGGGAAATTAGCATTCATATCTGCAGTGGTAGATGATTTTGCCTATTGAGTGGTGAATGGGGAAAATAAAATAAATGCTTCTCAAAATGAGCCTTCAGCAAGCTTATAGTCTCCAAGGGGGAGACATCCTCCAATAGGGAGGGAAACTCACTAACATATAACTCCTTGTCATATACCGATATTTCGAAACTGGTTGTTTTCTCCTCAGTGACTGCGGAAAGTGGTAATTTGACTCCTCTGCCTTTTCAGTTTTAAGAAGAATGCAATCCCAGAAAAGGCTGTGTGCAATACCGTAGTATATTTGTTGAGTTTTCAAAAAACAACCAAAGGTGCCATCTAAGAAGCAAAAGAAAATCATGAAAGAGCAAAACAAGCTACATTTTCCTGTGAAAAGTAGAAAATATAAAAAGATATCCTCTTAAGACACAAGTGCTGAGGGTCAGTTCTTGGAATGAATCCGCAAGGACCAAAATACAACAAACTAATAAATTCCAAGGATAAGTACCGCGCACCGTTCCAGCAACTTACAGAGCAGCTTGGTGTTGCAATGACTGCAAGAAATATTGAATTATAAACAAGGCTTGCTCTTATGTCTTAGATTGACGAAATAGGGGAAATAAGCATTCATATCTGCAGTGGTAGATGAATTTGCCTAACTAACAGTATTTTGCTTGAGTGGGTGAATGGGGAAAAATAAAATAAATGCTTCTCAAAATGACCTTCAGTAAGCTTCTACTTTTCACAAGAAAATGTACTTGTTTTGCTCTTCATATTTCTTTTGCTCTAGGTGGCACCTTTGGTTGGGTTTTGAAAACTCAACAAATATACTACGTATTGCACACCAACCTTTTCTGGATTGCATTCTTCTTAAAACCGAAAGCAGAGGAGTTCAATTACCACTTTCCGCGGTCATGAGGAGAAACAACCAGGTTTCGAAATATCATATATGACCAGGAGTTATATGTAGTGTTCCCGCCTATTGGAGGATGTCTCCCCCTTGGCCTATAAGCTTGCTGAAGCTATGAGACATTTATTGTATTTTCCAGAGAACAGCATTTTACCAATCCTAACTCACATCCGCCCTCAACTATTTCGGCGGATGCGCCCTAGATTGGTAAAATGCTGTTCTTGAAATAAGATCTATAATAACGACCCTACAATACTAATTTACTAAACTTTTTAGAAGTAACGTAGGGGAAAGCAGCAGTGGATGAAACCCCATAGTGTAACGTAGGGGAAAAGCAGCAGCCGCTGAACGCACCCCATATAACGGTAGGCAGGTAAGCCTTTAATTGCTAGTTGCCGGCCTACCTAAGGATCTGCACTATCCGATTACTTACTACGTGGCCGGACATGACGATTTTCGGATCACGCGATGGGCTGATGTCACAGCCGATGAATCGGCAGGGGGTTACAATTAAGTACTGGACTTACGGCGCTCACATGACCAGGTTAACCAACAAGAAGACCGATTTCACACATTCCCCCCACTGACTGCCGAACGAGAAGGACGCGTTTACTGTGCTCTTTACTGTGCTTTTTGGTGTTGCGTATTTTAACAATGTCTAACAGGCTTGTGCTATTCAAGATTACAAGTTTTACTTTAACTGCATGTTAGAGTATTTGTCAAAAAAGGAACTAGGCGAAGCATGTTCTCTACCAGTGAAACCGAAAAGAAGCATTGCTTTTCTAGAAGGCGGAGAAAAGGAAAAAAGTGAACCGACTGCTTTGAAAATGGACGACTATTTTAAAGGTTTGTTGGTTCAAGGAAATGAAAACGCTGAAAGAAATATTGCTGAACAAGATGTAGCCAGTTTCAATATGTGTTTGACTATCGATGAGATGGTTCCTTATCTAAAAATGGCGCTGCATTGTTGAAAGTCGGCCGAAGCAAAACAATCCATCACGCATTGATTGTTGGTCGCTGGCTTGAGACAGCTAAAGTCATGTTTAAAAAACAAAAAAACGCATCAAACATGGCGTTCATTTCTTAAGGCGGAGGTAAACATGGCTGATTCGTATGCTAGAAAACTTATTCAACTTTCTGTGTGTTTTTATAACTATCCTAAATTTCACAAGCTAGGAATCAGTATAAATGAACTGTGTAGCAAACGTCAAACCATTATTAGACTTATGCAACTAAATAGCGATTTTCGGGGGTTCTGGCAAAACTGGGTAGGGCTATGCAGACCTTAGTACATCTACCAGTATGGAGAGGAGTAGTGTGTAGCCAGCACTATCTCCATATAAATGCTCCAAATATACAATGACGGGTGTACTAACTACTGGCGATTAGAGCCGCCATAAAAGCTCGGCTACAGCAATTACTGCTGTAACTCTGCCAAAGCCAGTTGCAAGCCTGGTTGAGAAAAGGGGAGCACAGCAAACTAGGCCAAACGACCCTATGTGATCACTTGGCCTGCAAAGCGCCGCAGTTTGCCGCCAATGACGTCAGCACGGAGCACCTGCAAAGCTCGGCGGCAAACTAGGCCAAGTGATCATATATGATCGCTTGACCTGCAAAGCGCGGCAGCACCTGCAAAGCTCAGCGGCAAACTAGGCCAAACGACCCTATATGATCACTTGCCTAGTTGATTGAGGTTGGCGCGGGACACAACCTGTTTAGTCACAAAGCAAGAAGTGGCCCTAGTAGTTCCACTTCTTGTTTGTTTGTTGGTGTTTTGTCCTACCCCACGCATGCACACCCCTCACCCCCCCCCCACCCCACGCATGCACTCAAGTCACTTCTAAGTTCTTACTCAAGTTGTCCTCAAGTCATCCTCAAGTTGTCCTCAAGTCATCCTTAAGTCACCCTAAGTCACTTCTAAGTTCTTACTCAAGTTGTTCGCTCAAGTCATCCTCAAGTCATCCTCAAGTCATCCTCAAGTCATCCTCAAGTCATTCATCACAAGTTCTTACTCAAGTCATCCTCAAGTCATCCTCAAGTCACTTCTAAGTTCTTACTCAAGTTGTCCTCAAGTCATCCTTAAGTTCTTACTCAAATTACCTCAAGATTGTAATTAAGTCATCCTCTAAGTACAACCAAGTTCTTATTTAAGTTATCTTATAATTATCAAAAAAATACAATCTATGTTTTTATCTTAAATAGTAGATGTCTAATATAGTACACACACGCCTCAAAAAACGCGTCATCGTCGAGGATGTCTTGCTCAGCGTCTTTGGCGCGAGATCGGTTAGCATAGATCTTAATGAAGTTCTTACATCCTAAGCAACCGCATTGATTACAATTCTGGTCTATGGAAATGTCTTTTATAGACTCCATGTCTTTATTTATTGACTCCATCATTTTATAATACGCCTGATCTATTTTTATAAAAAAAATTTAAAATTAAGTTCTTAAAATATTATTACATTTCAAATGGATCAAAACGATCTTTTGTTGTTGGCGGTTTGGCATGTTTTTGTCTTCTGTATTTAGTGGTTCAGGTTGTTTTGACTGCTTTGGTTTTTGTTGCCATTGTTTATATATTTTATAACAGTAATAACCGCCCCCAGCAGCAGCAAGGGCGCCAAAAATGGCAACAGTTTTAAGTTCAATATTCCATGAAGACTTTGGTGCTGTAGGTCTTGAATCACATGGAGTTTTTATAGCTGGCATTGAATCAACTTGTTCTGGCGTTGGCGGTGTTATGTTTTCATTATGAGTTATATTCTGTGATTGTAACATTAATTTTTTTTGTCTGTTCCACTCTGCTAATTTTCTTCCTGCTTTAACACGCCCAGGATGAGGATGCTTTTCACTGGTCTCCACCTGATTCAGTGTTTTCTGATTCTGCTGATTTTCTGGCTTGGTTACTTTCTCCACCTGATTCAGCGTTTCCTGATTCTGCTGATTTTCTGGCTCGGTCATTTTGAAGGGAAATAAAATCTATATGATTAAAAGTAATTAATCCCATGATTAATGGCGATAACAATGTTCCAAATCTGTAATACAGATCACATCCTAGAGACTCTAATGACTTTGTTAAAACTGGATCCTGTGTTAAATCATACATAAAGTCTTGTTCAGAATCAATGGGGGCAAATTTACTAACTAGTTTAGTGTACAAACTAAGAACTGTTTGCCCGAAACTTTTTACCATTCTAGACCCCAGCTGCGCTTCATACCTGTTGTGATACTTTATAATGTCTTGTGGCGACATCTGTTGAATCTGTTCTATGCTGAATTCAGTTCCGAGGAACTGTTTTGTTTTTTTCCCCATGCTGCTAAAGAATACAGCCTTTCCTTTTTGGACATAATAGCTTGGTCATCAACTTCTTCATTTGTAAGCCCAAGACGGTTTAGGCCGCTCTGTAGCTCTAGCAGATCATCGGTGTTCATGTTTTTTATTAATTATAATTATTTTATTTTTTAAAATGAGCACCGAAAAAACTGTCGCCAACCTTGTATACCATTCTGCTGTTATTGGAGGTCTAAGTGTAGGATACACGATGCTTGGTAAAAGCTTGTAAAATAAAACCGCCAGATCTTGGCAAACTAGACTTTGAAGACTCAGCAAAGCTAATCGCTATTATTACAGCTGTCGGTGTTTCGGTGTTCAGCGACGGGTTCTGCACGTACCAGGGCGTTGGCTGTCTGGCAGTGTCCCGGCGACTGAGGGTGTCGTCCAGTGTGTCGTCCGCGTCTTGACTGTCGGTGTTTGGTGTTCAGCGATGGGTTCTGCACGTACCAGGGCGTTGGCTGTCTGGCAGTGTCCCGGCGACTGAGGGTGTCGTCCATTGTGTGTCGTTCCTGTTGTTGTCTAAGGTGAGCGGGTAAAGTAGCGGAAAGTCTGGGGGGCTGTGTAGTTGGTTGTTTGTAGATATCATGGTTTCATCAACTTTTGTGTTTCAGTTCCCGGAACGGGAGGATTTCCTTTTAATTTGATTTTTATTTGCAAAGATTCTTTTTATGTGATTTGGCTAAGAGGAGGAGTTTTAAACATGCGGAAGTTTGAAGAGAAGAGAAATATAATTTGAACTTAAGGTCGAGGGAAAAAACCCGTAAATATGGGAATGAAATAATGTGCGTTGCGGTTCTACACTGATACAGATAGGTGAATGTGTTACAGCGGTACTGATGCGCTAAGACATAATATGTTGTACTGGGTAGTGGTCGCTGGTGTACAAGAATATCGGTTTTAAGTTTGATAAAGATTGGTTATTTTCTGAGAGTGTACTTTGGTATCGGAGGACGGGAACTTTTAATATAAAAAGAGGAGACTGTCACGCGGTGCGTGCTAGGTACGGAGGGCAGACTGCTTGTGATGTGTCTGGGCGTGTGTGAGTTTATTGATAGGTGATGGGTGTGGTACCTCGGATAGACACGTTTTGTGGAAGTTCACTTTTGGCGTTTGCGCTTGGAATTAAACCGGGTTGGATGGGCGGAAAGGAAAATTAGGGATAGTTATATTAATAAAAGAGTTGTTGTTTTTTTTTCAATTATTATTAAAGATTTGCAGGTGAACCATGATTGTGTAAATACAATAGTAGTATTAGTTAGATTACTTGGTATAGGTTATTACGATTAGAAATAGAAGAGAAAAAATAGCAGATGATAATAATAAAAGGTGTTTAAGATATTTAGGAATTGTGCCTCAGAAGCCTACATTTGGTGTGTATATATGTATATGGTTGTTTTAGTCGACTGTGGTGCACTAGTATTCAAAGATGTTTTCCGCAGCATTGTGGTGTGGGTTTAGACAAGGTATAGCAGCGCTCGGAAATCCTTGTCGAGCTTATGTAATTGGCGATTGTCATAGTGCTTGATAATTTTTGATGACATTTGTAGAATTGTGATTGTGCCTGCTAGGAAATTAGGATACCCGGGTTCAATTCTATTATTTTGGTTTTGCTTGAAATGTGTTTGAGTCATTAAGCATGTTACTGAGTAATCGATCCTGAATTGTGACCGGTACTGTCATCACTAACGGTCGGATTCTTCGTTTGTTCGTTGCAGTGAATATGATTTATAATCTTATTGAATCATTGTCTTGGAGACCTCGATGGGAAATGAAGTCGTGGGCATGTAATTCAGATAGTGTAATCACTTTTATGAAGGAATGGTTATAATTATGTTGTGGCTGTTGATGGAAGTGGAAAGTCAATGAAATTGGTTTACATGTGTAATGGAACATTTCTGGTGTGAGAATTTTGATGTCAAGGTGGCTGGTTGTATAAGTCATGATTTAAAATTCCAATTAGCTGTCGCACTTTGGGTTGTGACATGTAGACACTCAGAACCGTTTACTTTAGTGAAGCAACAAATAAGTTACAACTGTATTGTTCTGTGGTAGTAAGACATTTTCCTTTTTCACAGGTTATTTCCGGCGAGTTTTATGTACCTCCCCTACACAGCAAATCTGTGAGGGTCGGCACTCTGGTTGTGGCAAGTGTCACCGCATCTTCCACTGTCATCCCTGCCCACTTCTCTGCCGGAGTGGGGAAAGCACGTGGAGCCGTCAGAGTGCGTTCCAGCTGGGACGCCATCTCTCCTCCACAGTCCGAGGGTGTGGCAGTTCCTCCGACTTCTACTCTGTCTTCAGGGTGGGCAGGCGGTTTGAGGGCCCACCGCAGTATACCATCTGCGTGCTACCCACGAGTGTGGTTGGTGCCCGGTAGGGAGAGAACCACGCTCTTCGACGTGTCACGACTTTACTTCTCCTGTGTCTTATCAAGCGCTTCACTCAGTGAAGGTTGTTTTGGGCAGCGCATTGTGAGAGCGTCATGAAGCAGACCGACGTTCACAAAATCATAGTGGGAAACGCTGTGTTGCAGTTTTTTTTTTTTTTGTTTGTTTGTTTTTTTTTGAAGGAGTTCGTTTTTTTTTTCTTTCTTTCTTGCGTGCGTCAAGTACCAGCCAGTGACTTCGGATGAAGTATTGAAAGTACAACATTGGGTGCAGGTTACTTGAACAATTGGTTTGAACATTTGGGGTTAAGCTTTTGTGTCCGGTGGTTTGACACCGGCATATAAAAATTAGCAGAAAGAATACACTTTGGAAGAGAGACATCGCGTGGGCATCTCAGGTTTATGAGGTATCAACCTTGTTTGGTATTTCAGCCTGGGGTTACCAGGGGATGTGATGAGTCACCTTTGTTCCTTCGGGTATTAGCCTTTGGTGGGCTGAGGTGTGTATTTGTGCCTCCTGAAGGAAGGGTTGTTATATGTAAACGTGCAGCACAGCGTGCACGGGTATGCATAAGGGGCCATGTGTTGATGGTCGAGTATTGATAGTATTGTTGGATTCTTTTGGGGTTTGTTTGGTTTTTTTGTGTGTGTGTAATGTGTGGGGAAAACTGCCTGTGTCGGATATATAAAGGTATTGGTGTTTCATCTGCCATTCGTGGTGAGAGTGCGTGTGTGAATGCAAATAAAGCCTTCTGTTTGTGCACTGTATTTTCTTTTGTGTGTGTTTGTGTGGCGTTCATACTTAGTAAAAGGGGAAAGGGTGGTTATAACGGGGATATATTAATACATATATCCCTGTCTACTGTCTTATACAGTGACAAAGTAGGAGTCATGATAGTCTCCCATCGTTTACAATCTAACTTCTGCCACGCATCTTGAGCATGCTGGTAATCAGAATCACTGATGTCCTTTCCTCTAAGACTAGAAAAGAACGCGCCTTTAGGCGGAAGTGTATCTTCGTCAAACCTTTCCCAACTGTTCATGTATTCATAAGGGTAAACTCCCTTTCTAACAAGTGTTGGGTCAAAATATTCTTCCGTTATTGGCAGGACTTTAAGGACATAGCCAGCGACTTTAATGATCCCATCATGTGTTGCATAGAGTCATAAAAAGACATGTTATTTAAAGTGAAACACATGTACTTTTCTGATGACTGTGCAATGCATGACACCCTAAAGGCGCCGTCTACTGCTTTCATTATAAGATGAGAGTTCGTAACCTCGCAAGTTGTGAAAGAAGATGGGCAGCTTCCTGTCTTTGGTTCAAACTTTAGTTGAAGATTGCATTTACTGTGTGCTGCTCCTCTGAACTTTCCGCTAATGTGATCATGGTCTTACTTTTGGATTGGCTGCGTCTGATGAGAGGCCAAAACCGCAAATCCAACAATGTGTGGCTGAGTCATACTGTTGTTGGTCTTCAGGCGTCATCATGATTTCAGATAAATTCCAGATTATTAGAACAGTCATTACGCACTTGCTGCATGCGTTGTAAAAAATCTTCTAGCGCATTTGGTCCCCTATATAATTCTGGCGTTGAATGACGCCATCCGACCTGACAACGATGAAAGCAAATGAACAAATCTGGTGATTACTCACAAGTCTGTTTTTGGGCGTTTCTGTGGTGTTGGTCCCTCATAAGAAACAATAAGCGACTCAAAGTCTGCGTAAACAACATATGGACTAGTTTGCAGTTTTTTTCCAGTTATTAAACTAACTTTACTGCCTTCTCTCGGCGTAATAGTTCTGTATTACAGCAACTGGCCGATACAATGTTTCTTATGTTCGCTTGCGGCTTGAACAGATGGAATTCTTATTAAACATTTTCTGCAGAATTCTGTTTGTGCCCATCTTTTGAAGTAGCTGCATTAGTTTACTCATTGTTCGTATCAATGTGTAATGTGGCAGCCCCGCTGGTGAAAACATCAGTAGTAAGTCAACATGATTTTTGTCTGGATCACCTATTGTTGGGCTGTTCTTGGACACTTTAATGGGTAGTAGATTTGTTTCCTCATCCCATGTGTAGACATTAACAGTTATTGGTTTGTTTTGTTCTTCAAACTGATCAATGGAATCCGCGCTAACGGGAAAGGATATTCCACTAAAGTTAAGATCATTGATGTAAGGGCGATAGTTAGACACTCTCTCTGCGTTTTTGTGACGTAATGCAGTCCTTGCAAGAACACACCACATGAAACATTTGTCGTCTGTATCTTTATGTTTAGAACTGCTCTTTTTGCGACTAATGCTGGAGGTAGTGGAATGTAAGACTTGCCTACAATCGGCACATACTTAGACTGTTTTAATCTGATCTCTAGGACTTCGCCCTCTGACCAACCAGAGCCTCTCATTTGGCTTCTTCAGCGGCGACATCAAACTGTGTAAGCATTGGTCTGCCCAACCAGGTGTTAAGTCATTAGAGGAAAGAATAGTCTGTTGTTTAGTTGAGACCCAGACTTCTAGATTTTCTTCATTTATTGTTATATAGTCGATTAAAACAGCTAACATTACTTTAACTGCGGGTCTATTGTTAGTTTACCTGGAACTTGAGAAATAGCATGAACAACACTTGCCTGTACGTTTGTTGGGTCAATAACATCTAGACTAATATCATTTAAAGCTTTTGATAAACGCTCTCCCTCGAGCATTCCTTCAAACAATTCGTCCGGTCCTTCATATATCTTATCCATGCTGAGTTTCTTTTCTAACTCAAAATATTTATTTAAAATCAAAAAAATAATTAATCAATATCAACGGTCTTTTTGTGCTTGGACTCATAAACTAAAGTATAAACACCCTTTAAAACGTTGTTAATGTGAGCTGTTTAGAGCAGAGTTTAATGTTTCGTTTACTTTTTTTAACATTCCTTTTTTATCTTGTCGGCGTCTGCTGTTGAGAAAAACTTGCCCTCGCCTTTTTTGAAGATCAAACTTTTGTCTTTTATAGTCATTAAAATCAGCTGTAAACGACTAAATCTTCATCCGTGATGTTTGAGTCAGCTAGTGCTTTATTTATTATCAGATTAAAGGAACTAAGTTTAGCTGTTATTAGTTGAACCATGGCTGTGTGCTTTGGAGTTTAGTTTTATTTTTTTGCTACAGCACCTACAGCTAATGAACACAGGCCACGAGCTAAAGACAAACCACCTAGAGTAAAGCTGCGGGTACGCCTATGCCCGTTGCTAAGAGACCAACACTCGTTTCCTGCTGATGCGGCGCTTATAGTCGATGTTCCAGTATTAACATAGGAAACAGCTTTAAAAAGCGGGCGCCCCCCTTTCGTTTGGCCTTTGTTGTTTTTTAAAAAAGGGCCCTGCTCTAGTTTTTTTTTGCTTTTGCGTAATGTTTTTAAAATTGAAGGTTTTTACTTCAGCAGCAGAGCCCACCCGGGGGGTAAATGGCCTTCTTTTAACACGAGTTGCCTACTATCTCTTCTTTATTTATTTTTGGATAAACCTCAACGACTGCTTTTTTAAAAATAAAAAAAATAATTTGTATAGTACCCTTTGAAATTTCGTTTCTTCAAAAATTCACTGCCCCTATATAAAAAAAAAAATCCACGTAAAGGGGGTTTGTCACCTTTTTTTTCTTTATCAATTGAATGTTTATTATGCCCTTTAAAATTTTCTCCCATTTATAAAACTGTTTACCCTCGGGTCGCCCTTAGGTCAATCCATAAACCGTTTTTTTGTTGTTAAATAATGAAAAGCCTGCTGTAAAAATGTAGATCTTTAGACAAAAGGAAAACCTGTTGGTTTTCTACCCCCCCGCCTCCAAACATTTTTTCTTATTTCTAAAAATAAATGAAAAGGGTTTTTCCCCCCGCTAGCGTAGTTTTGGTTTGGGAATCCCTCAATTGTACTTTTGCACTTTCGTTTTTTTAGGTTTAAAAAAAAATTTTTCATTTTCCCCCGGGAAGGTTTTTTCATTTTTTCGCACACCCAAAAATTTCCCTTTAAGCAAATTTTGCGGGGCCACAAAAAACAAAAATTCCTATATGTTCCCCTGTTTTTGGGATATTTTAAATGATGATGCATCTTTCGAAAATATATTGTAATCTTGTTTTAAATTTTGTTGCTCAATCAGCCTTGCAGTTTTAAGAGGGGCTCCCCCAACGAAAACCCCTAACGAGATGCCCAAAAATGTTTTGTACCTTTGCTTCGGTGTCTGATAAATTTGAAAACCCTTTTGGGTATTCTTTAAAAAAAGTTATTTTCATATGCCCCTCTGTCTTTTAACGCTCCTTTAAAAAAGGAGGGGCATGCGTTTTTTAACAACTAAAAAATCAAAGGGGTAGGAAAAGCGATTACCATACGCAAAAACTTACAGTTTTAAACCCTTTTTGCTTTTTTAGCTTTCTGAAAGGGACTCGGCGTCTATTCAAAGGTTTGTCCCTTCTTCTTTTTCGTTTCCTTGAAATCCCAAGATCCCCCCTTTTTATTCGCTTTTTACCCCATAAAACCCGAATAGTTTTAAAATTCCCCTTGTGAAAGAAAATACTTTTTTCCCCCCAAAATTTTTTTATAAAAATTTTTCTTAAAAGATTGCCCCCCCCAATTCTGGACAATTTTTCCTTTTTGGGTCTGTACTGTTTAAAAGTTTATTTTGAAAGTTTCCCCGCGACCCGGAAACAATCACATCATCCGCTCCTGGGGCGGGGAAATCTAACATTTAAAAATTTGTTTTCCGCATCATAGTAGAGGGTTTAAAATTTGGGAAACCAGTAATATTCCGTTTTTTTCCCCCTCACCCCCCGGGGGCCTTTTTCCCATTTTTTCCCTATCCGGGCGAGAATCGACCCATATGCTTGTGCCTTTTTAAGAAGAAAAATAAAAAGTTGATTATTTAAAAACAGGGCCCGGCTTTGGGGGTTTAAAAGAAGAAAAGATTTTCGGATCTTGGAGCCGACGACATGGAAAAAGGATCCTTTGACACGGGGCATCGCCCCGGGCCTCTTTGCCCCCGTAAATTTAAACAGAAACCCATTTTTAGATCTTTTGCCCCAAAAATTTTTTGACTTAAACCTCCTGATTAGTTCTAGCCCCAAAATTGTTTTTTAAACCGGGGGGGGGGGGGGGGGGGATGATGATGGCCATTTGTATGGGGGAAAACCCGGCCCAGGGACCCCGTTTTTCAGCTCAACAAACCCGAGCCCCATTAAATTTTTATCCCATGGGTTAAAATTAGAAAAAAAACTCCCTATGGGGCTTTCCAAAATCGCCTTGGCTTTGCAAAAAAAAAAATTAAGGGGGGAGGCAGTTTCAAAATTTCCCAAAACCACGGGCCGATTTTCCCAACGGGTTTAACCAAGTGCAAAACATAGAACTTAAAGATTTAAGTAAAGGCCCAGCAGCCCAAATTAATAGAAGCAGACAAAATAATAAACCCAAAACCCCGTTTTTCAGAAAAAACCCAGCATAAAAAACTATTCATGACCCCCGCCGCTACCCAAAAAAAAATAAAATCCCGTGGTCGTTTTTTGAGACCCCCTCAGAGACAAATTTAAAAAAAAAAATGTTAGAAAAAGCAAAAAGAATAGAGGGAGCTAAAAAAGAGGAAAAAAAATCGCTGAGGTTTGATGACCCACTTTGCTTGGGGAAAAGAAAGAAAAACCCAAAGACTCAAAATTTTGGGAAAAAAAAGAGGGGAAAAATACTAAAAGAGGTGTCTACTATCCGAGATAAATTTACATCAAACCGCCCAGAATAAAGAAATATCCAAAAAAAAAAAAATTTTATAAAAAGGACAAACCCCTAGCAAAACAAATACGAACACGTTTAAAGAGCAAGGAGTCACATTAGCAAGCGTTATAACGGCCTTAGGATTTGCAATAAGTACACGGGATGGGCTATTTAAACGGGGGTGGAGGGCAAAGTTCAGTGCCTCCTCGCCATTCCTAATAAATCATGGGTTTAAAGGAAAAAAGCTTGATTTATCTTGCGAGTTTATTAAAAAAAAATTTGCTGGGAAAACTATGCCCCTTTTCCCGGTTATTAAAGGGGGATCGTTCTGGCTTTTGTCTTTCTGCAAAAAGTAGTTTGGGTTTTGGCCCCCGGGATTATGGCATTTTGTTCCCCTTAAAAAGTCGGGGTTTTTAATTTTGTAAAATAAAGACCCAAGTTTAAACCTAGGCCCTTTTAAAACAACCCCTAGCGCTGGGCTTTTCATATTCAGGTATTATTTTTTTTTATATCGCGGCCTTTGGGGTTTTGGGCCCCGGGGGTTGGATGACTTAATTTGGGGGGGCCCTCTTGGGTTTTTTACTGCTTCAAAATTACTGGGGTCAGAAATTTTTGTCGTTTTTTCCGACCTTTTGTTAATTGGCCCAAGGGTTTCCTTATTTTAGTTTTTTTATTGTTCCTACCCGGAGTCTAAGGGCCCGAAATTGCCTGTTTTAAAAAACCCGTGCCCAAAAGGAAAGTCCACTTTTGATCTTTCGTAATTTTAAAAACCCTTTTGGGACCTTTTTAAAACCCTTGGAAAAGGGAAAACAACTGCAGAAATTTAAGGCGTCCTCTAAATTTTTTCCAAATATTGTATTTGTGCATCAAGGCCAGAAAAAGGACTCTTTTTGCTCGATCTCGTTTGGCTTGCGAAACCCAGCAAACCCCCAAACGTAAGTCCCATGAGTCGTTTTATTCGTTCCCATTCCGCTTTGTTAGGCCCCCCCCCCCCAGGGGTGTGTTTTAAAATAAATGTTGTCCATGCGTTTTTGCTCTTGCTCTATGGAAACCCCAGGTGAACGCCTGTGCCCGAAGAAAATGTTTAAGGGGATTCCAGTCATTTTTACTTTCTGGCCGCCCCCCAAATAAGGGGGGCTAAGCCCTGAATTTAAAATCCCGACTTTTTTCTAAAGTCGTCTTTAAAATTAATATTGGGAAATTTGTTACAGATCCTTTCAAAAAAACCCCCATGTCTATTCGGGTTTCTAAATGGATTAAAAAGTTTTGTCATTTTTGGGAATGGGGCTTGCAGTTCAGTCAAAAAACGTCTGAAGGTGAAAAAGAAATGAAATCTGCCCTGACCCCCACCCAAAAGGGTCCAAAGGGTGATTTAAAAGATCAAACCCACCCTCCACACCCAGTTAAAGCACAAACACAGCAAAGTTTAAGGTTCTGTAAAAAAGCCTCGGGTGACTGAAACCCCCACTTTTGGGATGTAGTCTTTTTTTAATGGGGGGTTAAAAAATCTGCTTTTTGGGGAGTACTCCCCTTTTTTTGAAAAAAAGTTTAATCTGGGGCACAAAAAAGGGCAAAGTAAAAGTTGTTATATTTTTTAAAATTGTAGTGCGGCCCCACCCCGGAAAAATTTTTCTTTAGTAAATTTAAACCACTCTTTTTAAATTTTGTTTAAAAAATGTTTGTAAAAATAAAAATCAAAACCCTCCTTCGTTTTTTGAAAATGCAAATTTAAAAACAATTTCGGGGGCCAGAAAGGTTTTCACTTCATGAAAAATTTACAAAGTCGTATGGTTTTAAAATAAGCGAAAACCCCAAAAAGAAAAATAAAGGGTTTAAAAAAAATGCCGGGGGGAAAAAAATTTGTTCGCCAGTTAACAAAAAATTTATGGGAAATTTTGGGTTTTGCCCTAAAGAAGCCTGAGTAACTTCGAAATTTCTCCCCAAACTTTAAAAATGCAAACCCAAAAAAAAATTTTTAAATTCAAAAATGAAAAAGCCAAATTTTCTTTTTTAAAAAGAGCTGCAAAAAAGTTAGGCTTTGGGGTGACACCCGGGGCACTCCAAAAAAAAAAATTTTTCACCCAAAAAAACCACTTTTTGAGGGGGGGAAAAACCCCTCAAACTTGCATTACATTCATTACTCTTTCATTGGACGAGAAAAACATGATGGGAAAAATTACATGATGGAAAGGGCCCCCAAAATGTTTTTTAAAAGCTTTCCCCTCGGGAAAACTGCATAATTTCGATTAAAGAAATTAACAAAACCCCAATTTAAAAGTTTAAAAATTTGTTTTTTGGGGGTTGGATCATTTAAAATTAAAGGGAAAAAGACAAAACCGGAAAAAGGGTTTTAAAAATTTTATAACCTGCACATTGTTTTGGAAAAAAAATAATACGAAATAAAAAAAATGTCCGTGGGGGCCCAGAAACCCCCGGAAAAACCTTGGCGCCTGTGAGGGTATAACCTTAAATTAAAAAACCTTTCAGGCGTTTCGGGCTTTTAAAAGAACGGTGAGATGGCCCCCTTTGTTTGGTTTTAGTCACTAAAAAATTTGGGGATTTAAACCCAAAGGGGGTTGGGGCCCCCCAAAAAACCTAAACCCAGAGCAAAAGCGCAAAACCAAAAAGCAAATAATGCTGGCCATATTTAAAAATAAAATGTTTTGAAAAACCAACCCCAAATGGCACTTTGGAAAAACCCAAATTTTTGAAAGGGACATAAAAAATTTTAAATTTATAAGCCCATTTACCTTTTTTGGCCGCAAAAAAGTTTTCGCCCGCTTCCCCTTGGCCCCCTTTTCATGTAAGTTTTTTAAGCAAAAAGCCCCGGGGGATTGAATAAAAACCGTTGGGGAAAAAACCGTCCCTCCCACAGAAGAGAAACCCCTTTTAAAGGGTTTCTTCTACAAAATTTTTTTCAGTTTTTAAATTCCCCCCAAAGAAAAATTTGGGGAACAGGTTTACAATTTATATTTGAAAAAAATTTTGTCTTTAAAAGGGTTTTGGGGAGGGGGTGGAGTTTTGGGCGTTATTTACGTCCTTTTTAAAGGGAAATTTTAATTAGGTGGGGAAAACTTAGGGCGTTGAACCCGTCTTAAAATTACTGTCGGCCTTCTTCACAAAGGTGGGGGTATTTAAAGGTTTATAAAAAACCCCCAACAAAAAATCAATATTAAATCTAAATAGAAACCCCCCTTTCCCGCACTGCTTGATTAATCTTACGCATTTAGACCTTATAGGGTTTTATTTAATGAACAATCCCTTTTTGAGAGCATGATAAAAACAATAAAATGGATTTATTAAATTCTAGTTTAAAATATGGAGCAGTTAAATTTATGAAAAAAACCCCTCAATTTTTCTTGATTTTTGGGCAAACTGGTTTGGAAAAAAAAGTATTTGTCCTAGGCCTATTTCCAAAAAAGTTTATCGTTATAAATTTTTTTTATATTGTGAAATTTTGTCCAAAAGCCTTTAAAATTTAAAAAAGCATATTTGATAAAGGTTTTTTATGGCCCCCTGTGGCATATATTTGTTTATCCCAGCAATAAGCTAAGTGGTGTTTAGAATTTCTTTTTTAAAAATTTTTTAAAAGGGAAAGCCCGACACTATTTATTTATAGAGACTGTTTTGGAAGGGAAAGGCATAGTTAAAAAAAAAAACCCCCCTTTTTCAAAACTGCTTTCAGTGGAAAACATGCGGAATAAGTGGGGGTGGGGGTTTATTCAAAATTAATTTTTTCGGTTTTTAAAAAACTTTAGAGAACAGTTTAAAATTTTATTTTAAATTTTCCCCGGCCGAGACCCCATTTGATGAATGAAAGCGTGAAAATGATGGTTATTTAAAAAAATCAGTAAAAAAACCCGGATTAAAAAAAAATAAAATCTAAAAAGTTTAGTAAAAAAATATTGAAAAAAGGATAATCCCACACAGATGTATGTTTTAGGGCCGTTATTTTTTTGGGTTTTTAAAGTCTTACTTGGCAGAAAAACAGCTTTTACCAATCCTAGGCGCATCCCGCCCAAACTTTGAGGGCGGGAAAGGAATTTGGATTGGTAAATGCTGTTCCCCCTTTTTCCCCCCCACCCACTCAAGGGACATTTCTGTTGTTTAAACAAAAATTTTCTTTCCAAATGCAGATTGAATGCTTTTTTCCCCCCCATTTCGGCACTCTAACATAAGAGCAAGCTTTGTTATAATTCAATTTTCTTGCAGTCATTGCAACACCCAAACTGCCCGTAAGTTGGGAAACCGGTGCGCGGTACTTTCCTTGGAAAAAATTGTTAGTTGTATTTTTTGGGCCCCTTTCGGGAAATTCCCTTCCAAGAAAATGACCCCGCCCCTTGTGTTTTTTAAAAGGGGTATCTTTTTAAAAATTTTTTAATTTTTTACAGGAAAAAAGTAGCTTTTTCTTTTCTGATTTTCTTTTGCTTTTTTAGGGGGCCCTTTTTTTGGTTGTTTTTTTTAACAAAATCAACCAAAAATACTTGGGGTGCAAAACCAGCCCTTTTTTGGGATTGCCCTTTCCCTTTTTTAAAAAAAACAGAGGAGTCAAATTACCCTTTCCGCGGGCATGAGGAGAAAACCCCCAAGTTTCGAAATATCGGTTATGAAACCCGGAGTTTTATGTTGTGAGTTTCCCTCCCTATTGGAGGATGTCTCCCCATGGAGAATATAAGCTTGCTGAAGGCTCATTTTGAGAAGCATTTATTTTATTTTTCCCCATTCACCCACTCAAGCACATACTGTTAGTTAGGCAGAATCATCTACCACTGCAGATATGAATGCGTCTCTCCCCTATTTCACAATCTAAGACATAGAGCAAGCTTGTTTATAATACAATATTTCTTGCAGTCATTGCAACACCAAGCTGCTCTGTAAGTTGCTGGTACTTATCCTTGGAATTTATTAGTTTGTTGTATTTTAGTCCCTTGCGGATTCATTCCAAGAACTTGCCCTCAGCACTTGTGTCTTAGAGGATATCTTTTTATATTTTCTACTTTTCACAAGAAAATGTAGCTTGTTTTGCTCTTTTATGATTTTCTTTTGCTTCTTAGATGGCACCTTTGGTTGGTTTTTTGAAAACTCAACAAACATACTACGGTATTGCACACAACCTTTTCTGGGATTGCACTCCTTTTAAAACTGAAAAGGCAGAGGAGTCAAATTACCTCTTTCCGCGGTCACTGAGGAGAAACCACCAAGTTTCGAAATATCGGTATATGACCAGGAGTTATATGTTAGTGAGTTTCCTCCCTATTGGAGGATGTCTCCCCCATGGAGAATATAAGCTTGCTGAAGGCTCATTTTTGAGAAGCATTTATTTTATTTTTCCCCATTCACCCACTCAAGCACATACTGTTAGATTAGGCAGATCATCTACCACTGCAGATATGAATGCTATCTCCCCTTATTTCTTCAATCTAAGACATAAGAGCAAGCTTTGTTTTATAATTCAATATATATATATATATATATATAGAGAGAGAGAGAGGAGAGAGAGAGAGAGAGAGAGAGAGAGAGAGAAGAGAGAGAGAAATAACGAAGTACAGATGTTAAACATACCTTGTTCAGGTTTTCGGACCTGCATTACTGTTGCCAGAGCTAATATGGTTACATGTCACCTGAAACCTCTGTGTTACACACCCAGATTCATTACATACACCGTAGCGTGCAATACCGAACAGACACAGACACAGCACAGACAGCTCTCTCTCTCTCTCTCTCTCTCTCTCTCTTTCTCTCTCTCTCTCATCACCACCCACACCACACACACAACACACACACACACACACACACACACACACACAATGAATACCTTGAATCTGGCTGCTCACACACACCCACACACACACACACACACAACCACACACACACACACACACACACACACACACACCACACACATTCATACATAAATACGCAACACAATAGAGTATTTCTTCTCTCTCTCCTCTCTCTCTCTCTCTCTCTCTCTCTCTCTCTCTCTCTCTCCTCTTCCCTCTCCTCGCCCTCTCTGTATTTGTCTGTCTGTTGTCTTCTGCCCCCTCTCTCTCACAATGACATTGTCATTTTCTCTCCCTCCTCCCCCTCTCTCTGTTTCTCTCTCTCCTCTCTCTCTCTCTCTCTCTCTCTCTCTCTCTCTCTCTCTCTCTCTCTCTCTCTCTCTCTCTCTCGCAGAGAGTTTCATTTAAAAGAAAGACATCCAAAGAATAACATCTCCCCGGACACATGGTATGAGCATTTTAAGCATTTGTTAGATAAAGATATTTCAGGTGATGATGAACTTTCTGATGTCACCGATGAGGGAGAGGTTGAGTATTTCAATCGCCCCATCTCTAGAGAGGACATTATGTTCGCCATGCGGAAAATTAAAACCAACAAATCGGAGGACCTGGTTTTATTATTGTGAATTGTTTAAGTATGCATGGAGCTCAAGTTGTCGACTTTTTACAAGCTTTTTTCAACAGAATTTTTGATGAGGGTATCTTACCAGATAACTGGACAGAGTCTGTAACTTTACCCATATTCAAGAAGGCGATGCAAATAATCCTAATAATACAGAGGTATCTCTTTGGTTGCGTTAGCAGTAAAATTATAGCACTATCATTAACAGCAGATTACAGGAGTGGATTGAATGTAATAATATCACGGAGAGACATCAATGTGGCTTTAAAAAGGGTTCTCTACTGTCGATTCAATGTTACTCTTCTGGCGTTTGTTCAAAAGCAATTTTCTTTAAATCGAAATTTATGTTTCGTTTATTGACTTGAAAAAGCCTTTGACTCCATTAACAGAAAGCTTTTATGGACAGTATTACTTAAAAACGGGGTCAAGGGGAAATTTTAGTTGTATAGAGCTATGTATCAAGTAGTTAAAACAAGGATAAAATGGGTTCCAGTCTTACAGACTTTATTAATTGTGCTGCTGGGGTAAGACAAGGTGATGTGTGTAGCCTGCTTATTTCTATGTATATTATGAGGTTGCTATCGAGGTATTAACAATGGCCTTCATGGTGGACGATTTCCAGATGGTGTGTCAGAATTTTATCCTACTATTAGCAGATGACATCGTTCTGGTTTCAGAAACGATAGTTGGCTTACAACGTCAGCTAAATAATCTGAGCAGGGCTGCCTCTTCATAGAGTTGAAAGTGAACATGAATAAAGCAACATCGTGTATTTCGAAAAGGGGGGATATTTATCAGCGGGAAAGATGGATGTATGATGGACTTGTTATACCTGTAGTGAATGTGTATAAATACCTGGGATCTACTTTTCTACTCGTCTAAGTTTTGCTTTGCTTGTAAAGAAAACCTTGCATGTAGGGCAAAGAATGCTTTGATTTGCGTAATAAAAAGATTGCATGATTTAAACAATATTTCACTTGAGTTATTCTTAAAGATCTTTGATTCCCAGATACGCCTATTTTGATGTATGGGGCTGAAATTTGGGGTTTTAGATAATGCCGTCGTTCATTGTGAGGCGGTGCATTTATTTGCTTTGAAGAAGTTTCTGGTCTGACAGGCGTATTCTAATGATTTGGGTATGGGGAATCCAACAGATATCCATTGTTCATTACTTCGGCCGTTAGATGTGTTCGGTATTGGCTTAAAGCTTTTATACATGGATATGGTAGATTGCCTCGTAAGTCTTATGAATGTTATTCGAATTGGATTTAAAGGTAAAAAACGAAGTAACGCGAATAACACGAATTGCAATTGTCGCCTAAGACGAATTCCATTTGTCCCCAGCGTCGAATTTAAACTTTGCCAAATGTCGCCCTAACAACGAAATGCCAAAGGCCGCCTAACACCGAATTCCAAATGTCGCCCAACACAGAAGCCAAATGTCGCCTAATATCGAATGGCCTTATGTCGCCTAACACCGAATTCCAATAGTTGCCTAACATATGATAGGCGGCATTAGGGTTAGGGTTAGGGTTAGGGTTAGGGTTAGGGTTAGGGTTAGGGTTGGAATAGACTTAAAGAGTTAGGGTTAGGGTTAGGGTTAGGGTTGGAATAGGGTTAGGGTTAGGGTTAGGGTTAGGGTTAGGGTTGGAATAGACTTAAAGGGAATAGACCTTGAAGGAATAGACCTAAAGGGAATAGACCTAAAGGGAATAGACCTATAGGTACCTCCCTTTCGATATTAGGCGACGTTTTGGCATTCTATGTTAGGCAACAATTGGAATTCGGTGTTAGGCGGCATTGGCATTTCGATATTAGGCGACATCTGGCTTTCTATGTTAGACGACAATTGGCATTTCGACATTGGGCGACAATTGGCAATTCGTCATTAGGCGACATGGAGCAATTCGCGTTAGGCGACAATGGTAATTCGGTGTTAATCATGTTACCCGGGTTTTCAGTGTGCGTCTATTTCTGTATAAGCACGATTTGGAGGTGTTTGGCTGGCTCAGGGTGTTGGAAATCAAAATCAGTTTATTCGTATTTTTCAACAAAGGCTAATTGACTGTAGTGAACGATACAATTTGTACAGAAATTGTTCTAGTTTTCATCGGATTCAGCCTTATTTGAAATTCGATATAGACATGTATTTGAAAAGATCAATTGCTAAATTTAGACTTGGAGTTTCGAGATAAGGACTCATTTCTTAGATACAGACAACATAGACAAGTGATTTAGTGTGTCCATTGTGTACGCAGGTGAAGAAAATGAAATACATTTTCTGTTCATTTGCCCAGCTTTAAAAGATATTCGCCAAAATTTATCCCACAGAAATAATTATAGGCGCCCATGCTTGTTTCGTTTACAGTTACTACTTAGCTCTAATAGGTATAACGTTATCAAGAATTAGGCATGTTTTTGTTTAAAGCATCTAAGATCAAGAAATAATGACATCTTAATTGCTGTTCTTGCTTGTTTCGATAGCAGATGTTTTTTTCCCCTGATACATTATTTGCTTCTTACCTATAATGTAATGGTATGCTCATTCCCCTTCAAATGGACCGATGGCCTTACTGAATAAAATTCTGAAGTCTGAAGTCTGAAGTCTCTCTCTCTCTCTCTCTCCTCTCTCTCTCTCTCTCTCTCTCTCTCCTCTCTCTCTCTCTCCTCTCCTCTCTCTTCTCTAACAAATCGTTTGTGTCAACAACAATTTATCAGAGAAGTTACCTATCCAACATGGCGTACCCAGGGTTCTGTGTTAGGTCCTTTGCTTTTCTCAGTTTATATAAATGATCTCCCTCTTTATATTGAGGATTCATGTGAACTCTTTTGTGATGATACCACTGTCCATACAAGTAGCCCAGCTTGGAAGCTGTTTTCACTTCATTACAGAAGAATGCTAATATCTTAAGTAATTGGTGCAATGTCAATCACATGTCACTGAATCCTAACAAAACAAAACTAATGCTGATAACAACAAGGCAGAGAAGACAAAACATAACCACACAGCCCACCTGCTGTTTTATTAATAATCAGGAATTGAAGTGGTGGATAGCCATCGAGTTCTAGTGTATATGTTGATAATAATCTTCTTGGTCTCATCACCTTCGCAGTTTATGTAAATCATATCCAGACAAACATATCAGCTGTGCAAGATTAAGCATTTCTTAACCTTCATGCCAGGAAATTGTTCCTACACGCACATATTCTCTCTTCAATCAATTATTGTTCAACACTATTTGATTCCGCTAGTGCTAATGCCATGAAACCTCTTAAGAGTGTCTACAAAAGAGCACTTAAAGCAGTTCTATTAAAATCATCTAGTCTTAGTGAAGGGGATTATACTAAAGCGGGGGCTCTTCCGTTACAAGAAATGTTTGCTGTCAACAAATGTCAGCTAATGCAAAAAATTGCATCGGGTTTAGCACCAGAAACTCTTCAGTCCAAGTTTAGCATAAACCCTAGGGATTCAACCAAATTCCAGGTTCCCACACCTAGAATAGATCTATTTAAATCAAGCTTATCTTACTCAGGTAGCGTGGTTTGGAATTCACTTCCACTACATTTCCGATGTACTCATATTACAGAATCCTTCAGGGAAAAACTAATCACACATTTCACAGCAGACCATTGCTATTAGAACAAAATACATATACCAGGGCACACCCTCTGTTTTGCTGCATATTAAAACTGATACGCCGTTTCCTTTCCACTGATGTTTTTAAAAAACAGATAATGATAATGAGAGATATGGTTACTATTGGTTATATTAATGATTGAAATCATATTATGATGAATGAGTATTGTGGTCGCTGGTTTTATTGGTGCATTGTCACGATAGATTGATGTCTTAATACTTTTTATTTCTTTGAGCACTGTAACTGCAAGGTGATAAATGTGTGTCCGGATTACTGTTGATTCATATTGATGTATTGCTTTTATTCAAATTTATAGTAACTGTTTAGCATGTGATATTTTGGATAGAAAAATGGAATTATAATCTCTCTCTCTCTCTCTCTCTCTCTCTCTCTCTCTCTCTCTCTCTTCTCTCTCTCTCTCTCTCTCTCTCTCTCTCGTTAACTACGGCTGCGTTTCGATGGATTGTCGCTTAATTATAATTATAAATTTGGGTTGTGTATGAAAGGTAAAGAAGAAACAACAAAGATGGGGGAAGGTAAATATAATGGCATCTCTCTCTGTCTCTCTTCTCTCTCTCTCTCTCTGTCTCTGTCTCTCTCTCTCTCTCTCTCTCTCTCTCTCTCTCTCTCACACACACACACACACACACACACACACACAACACACACACACACACACACACACACACACACACATACACGCACGCATCATGAAAAATAAATGTTATAATTATTGATGCTAGGAATTTATTGCTGCTTACTGATAATTGATGTGTTCGTTCTCGTTTTTGCCTTATAACCACATCATATAAATGTAAAAGAAAGAACAAATGTTGATATTATTGATGCATTGTAATTGTCTTAGTTTATTATTCTTAGCTGGTTGTTGTATGTTAATCTTTTACAAAAGGAATGTAATTCTCTCTCTCCTCTCTCTCTCTCTCTCTCTCCTTCTCTCTCTCTCTCTCTCTCTCTCTCTCTCTCTCTCCCCCTTCGATAGGAGGATCGCTTATTCCATATCTGTGGTGCTAACTCTTTCTTCTTTGTAATCAATTTCTTTATTCTTGTTTGTTGTTTAAATCGGTTCCTTTTCTTTTAAAGTCACTACGCCTGAACTGTTAATGCATAAACTTTTTAATGTTGTGAATATATGTGTGTTTGTTAAAAGTTTTGTAAGTTTTCGTCGCTAGTCATACTTAGTCCCTTAACGGGGCAAGGGCCGGAGAAAAAAAGCATGGTTTGCTTATCTGTTACCCTTGGAAATAAAGATTATCATCATCATCATCATCATCTATCTATCATATATATATCTATCTATCTATCTATCTATCTATCTATATATCCGCTAAGCTGACATTACCTTAGTCTAGATCACACACACACACCACACACCACACACACACCACACACACACACACACACACACACACCACCACACATGCACAACAAATCCAGACATATTATAGCTTGATGTTTAAACTTCGTCTAAATGCTTTTAGAACAAAATTTTCTACAGATGTAAATGTATATTATATGTGGAAACCGGATTACTATAAAGCATTTACTCCTACCTCTTCTGAAATTAAAGCACTCATTACTAAAACTTTAGGGGGCGTGCTGCTACCTTATGAGCCATTATCCATTGAAAAAATTGTAAATGACTTTCAGTTTCTTAAAAAAAATTCCCAAATTTTGCATTCCAGTCCTGTTGGTATTTTTCTTTGATTTGTTGATTTATTGTTGTTCTTTCCTGCGTTATTAAATTATATCTGTTAATTGTTAAGATTGGGAATTTATTACTTTTAGATTTAAGATATTTAAAACAGTTGAATATTCTATGCAGTATGCAAGTCAATTTTTCTAACCATAACTCAAGATTACGGGATCGAACTTTTACACGGTGGCAATCCTGGATGACTTTCATGATTGGCTGGGCTGTGGACCGCATAACTTGAATGATTTGCAGTCCAAATCTATAGATACTTAATTATGTATCAGATCTGTCAATGTACTAATAGAATAGATTAATACGTGAAGGACAGAAAGAAAGGGTGAAGGACAGATTATTCCACTATTACTAAAGGACACTATACACCATCACCACAAACAACAATTACCCATCCAGTGACACATTACCTACCCCCCCCCCCCCACACACACACACACACATGTCTTTATTATCCTATCCTATTTAGTGAATCTATCTATTATTTTATTTTTAATCAATTTATTTCATTCATTTAATTTATTTTATTTTACTCTACTATTATTTTATTTGATATTTATTTATTTTGTCTAATATCACCTTTGGGTGAACAGACGTTAAATCAAAGAATGACATGTGCACACCACAAACAACTACACCAGTCAGACTTACCGCCTTGAAGTCCATGTTTGATC
>CM031628.1:9993466-10005897 GCA_018398815.1 Conus ventricosus | reverse complement strand
GAAATAGCACATATCTGCAGTGGTAGATGATTTGCCTATGAGTGGGTGAGGAAAAAAAAAATAAATGTTCCAAATGAGCCTTCAGCAAGCTTATAGTCTCCAAGGGGAGACATCCTCCATAGGGAGGGAAACTCACTAACATATAACTCTGGTCATATACCGATATTTCGAAACCTGGTTGTTTCTCCTCAGTGACTGCGGAAAGTGGTAATTTGACTCCTCTGCCTTTTCAGTTTTAAGAAGAATGCAATCCCAGAAAAGGCTGGTGTGCAATACCGTAGTATATTTGTTGAGTTTTCAAAAAAACAACCAAAGGTGCCATCTAAGAAGCAAAAGAAAATCATGAAAGAGCAAAACAAGCTTACATTTTCCTGTGAAAAGTAGAAAAATAAAAAGATATCCTCTAAGACACAAGTGCTGAGGGTCAGTTCTTGGAATGAATCCGCAAGGGACCAAAATACAACAACTAATAAATTCCAAGGATAAGTACCGGCGCACCGTTCCAGCAACTTACAGAGCAGCTTGGTGTTGCAATGACTGCAGAAATATTGAATTATAAACAAAGCTTGCTCTTATGTCTTAGATTGAAGAAATAGGGGAATAAGCATTCATATCTGCAGTGGTAGATGATTTTGCCTAACTAACAGTATGTGCTTGAGTGGGTGAATGGGGAAAAATAAAATAAATGCTTCTCAAAATGAGCCTTCAGTAAGCTTCTACTTTTCACAAGAAAATGTAGCTTGTTTTGCTCTTTCATGATTTTCTTTGCTTCTTAGGTGGCACCTTTGGTTGGGTTTTTGAAAACTCAACAAATATACTACGGTATTGCACACCAACCTTTTCTGGGATTGCATTCTTCTTAAAACCGAAAAGGCAGAGGAGTCAAATTACCACTTTCCGCGGTCACTGAGGAGAAACAACCAGGTTTCGAAATATCAGTATATGACCAGGAGTTATATGTTAGTGAGTTTCCCTCCCTATTGGAGGATGTCTCCCCCTTGGAGACTATAAGCTTGCTGAAGGCTCATTTTGAGAAGCATTTATTTTATTTTTCCCAGAGAACAGCATTTTACCAATCCTAACTCACATCCGCCCTCAACTAGTTTCAGGCGGATGCGCCCTAGGATTGGTAAAATGCTGTTCTCTGACAAGTAAGACTTTAATAACGACCCTACAATACTAATTTACTAAACTTTTTTAGAGAGTAACGTAGGGGAAAGCAGCAGTGGATGAACATACCCCATAGTGTAACGTAGGGGAAAAGCAGCAGCCGCTGAACGCACCCCATATAACGGTAGGCAGGTAAGCCTTTAATTGCTAGTTGCCGGCCTACCTAAGGACTCTGCACTATCCGATTACTTACTACGTGGCCGGACATGGACGATTTTCGGATCACGCGATGGGCTGATGTCACAGCCGATGAATCGGCAGGGGGGTTACAATTAAGTACTGGACTTACGGCGCTCACATGACCAGGTTAACCAACAAGAAGACCGATTTCACCATTCCCCCCACTGACTGCCGAACGAGAAGGACGCGTTTACTGTGCTCTTTACTGTGCTTTTATGCTTGGTTGCGTTATTTTAACAATGTCTAACAGGCTTGTGCTATTCAAGATTACAAGTTTTACTTTAACTGCATGTTAGAGTATTTGTCAAAAAAGGAACTAGGCGAAGCATGTTCTCTACCAGTGAAACCGAAAAGAAGCATTGCTTTTCTAGAAGGCGGAGAAAAGGAAAAAAGTGAACCGACTGCTTTGAAAATGGACGACTATTTTAAAGGTTTGTTGGTTCAAGGAAATGAAAACGCTGAAAGAAATATTGCTGAACAAGATGTAGCCAGTTTCAATATGTGTTTGACTATCGATGAGATGGTTCCTTATCTAAAAATGGCGCTGCATTGTTGAAAGTCGGCCGAAGCAAAACAATCCATCACGCATTGATTGTTGGTCGCTGGCTTGAGACAGCTAAAGTCATGTTTAAAAACAAAAAACGCATCAAACATGGCGTTCATTTCTTAAGGCGGAGGTAAACATGGCTGATTCGTATGCTAGAAAACTTATTCAACTTTCTGTGTGTTTTTATAACTATCCTAAATTTCACAAGCTAGGAATCAGTATAAATGAACTGTGTAGCAAACGTCAAACCATTATTAGACTTATGCAACTAAATAGCGATTTTCGGGGGTTTGGCAAAACTAGGTAGGGCTATGCAGACCTTAGTACATCTACCAGTATGGAGAGGAGTAGTGTGTAGCCAGCACTATCTCATATAAATGCTCCAAATATACAATGACGGGTGTACTAACTACTGGCGATTAGAGCCGCCATAAAAGCTCGGCTACAGCAATTACTGCTGTAACTCTGCCAAAGCCAGTTGCAAGCCTGGTTGAGAAAAGGGGAGCACAGCAAACTAGGCCAAACGACACCCTATGTGATCACTTGGCCTGCAAAGCGCCGCAGTTTTGCCGCCAATGACGTCAGCACGGAGCAACCTGCAAAGCTCGGCGGCAAACTAGGCCAAGTGATCATATATGATCGCTTGACCTGCAAAGCGCGGCAGCACCTGCAAAGCTCAGCGGCAAACTAGGCCAAACGACCCTATATGATCACTTAGCCTAGTTGATTGAGGTTGGCGCGGGACACAACCTGTTTAGTCACAAAGCAAGAAGTGGCCCTAGTAGTTCCACTTCTTGTTTGTTTGTTGGTGTTTTGTCCTACCCCACGCATTGCACACACCCTCACCCACCCCCACCCACGCATGCACTCAAGTCACTTCTAAGTTCTTACTCAAGTTGTCCTCAAGTCATCCTCAAGTTGTCCTCAAGTCATCCTTAAGTCACCCTAAGTCACTTCTAGTTCTTACTCAAGTTGTCCTCAAGTCATCCTCAAGTCATCCTCAAGTCATCCTCAAGTCATCCTCAAGTCCCAATTGACCACAAGTTCTTACTCAAGTCATCCTCAAGTCATCCTCAAGTCACTTCTAAGTTCTTACTCAAGTTGTCCTCAAGTCATCCTTAAGTTCTTACTCAAATTACCTCAAGATTGTAATTAAGTCATCCTCTAAGTACAACCAAGTTCTTATTTAAGTTATCTTATAATTATCAAAAAAATACAATCTATGTTTTTATCTTAAATAGTAGATGTCTAATATTAGTACACACACGCCTCAAAAAACGCGTCATCATCGAGGATGTCTTGCTCAGCGTCTTTGGCGCGAGATCGGTTAGCATAGATCTTAATGAAGTTCTTACATCCTAAGCAACCGCATTGATTACAATTCTGGTCTATGGAAATGTCTTTTATAGACTCCATGTCTTTATTTATTGACTCCATCATTTTATAATACGCCATAATCTATTTTTATAAAAAATTTAAAATTAAGTTCTTAAAATATTATTACATTTCAAATGGATCAAAACGATCTTTTGTTGTTGGCGGGTTTGGCATGTTTTTGTCTTCTGTATTTAGTGGTTCAGGTTGTTTTGACTGCTTTGGTTTTGTTGCCATTGTTTATATATTTTATAACAGTAATAACCGCCCCAGCAGCAGCAAGGGCGCCAAAAATGGCAACAGTTTTAAGTTCAATATTCCATGAAGACTTTGGTGCTGTAGGTCTTGAATCACATGGAGTTTTTATAGCTGGCATTGAATCAACTTGTTCTGGCGTTGGCGGTGTTATGTTTTCATTATGAGTTATATTCTGTGATTGTAACATTAATTTTTTTTGTCTGTTCACTCTGCTAATTTTCTTCCTGCTTTAACACGCCCAGGATGAGGATGCTTTTCACTGGTTCCACCTGATTCAGTGTTTTCTGATTCTGCTGATTTTCTGGCTTGGTTACTTTCTCACCTGATTCAGCGTTTCCTGATTCTGCTGATTTCTGGCTCGGTCATTTTGAAGGGAAATAAAATCTATATGATTAAAAGTAATTAATCCATGATTAATGGCGATAACAATGTTCCAAATCTGTAATACAGATCACATCCTAGAGACTCTAATGACTTTGTTAAAACTGGATCCGTGTTAAATCATACATAAAGTCTTGTTCAGAAATCAATGGGGGCAAATTTACTAACTAGTTTAGTGTACAAACTAAGAACTGTTTGCCCGAAACTTTTACCATTCTAGCCCCAGCTGCGCTTCATACCTGTTGTGATACTTTATAATGTCTTGTGGCGAATCTGTTGAATCTGTTCTATGCTGAATTCAGTTCCGAGGAACTGTTTTGTTTTTTCCACATGCTGCTAAAGAATACAGCCTTTCCTTTTTGGACATAATAGCTTGGTCATCAACTTCTTCATTTGTAAGCCAAGACGTTTAGGCCGCTCTGTAGCTCTAGCAGATCATCGGTGTTCATGTTTTTTATTAATTATAATTATTTTTATTTTTAAATGAGCACCGAAAAAACTGTCGCCAACCTTGTATACCATTCTGCTGTTATTGGAGGTCTAAGTGTAGGATACACGATGCTTGGTAAAAGCTTGTTAAAAATAAACCGCCAGATCTGGCAAACTAGACTTTGAAGACTCAGCAAAGCTAATCGCTATTTATTACAGCTGTCGGTGTTTCGTGTTCAGCGACGGGTTCTGCACGTACCAGGGCGTTGGCTGTCTGGCAGTTGTCCCGGCGACTGAGGGTGTCGTCCAGTGTGTCGTCCGCGTCTTGACTGTCGGTGTTTGGTGTTCAGCGATGGGTTCTGCACGTACCAGGGCGTTGGCTGTCTGGCAGTGTCCCGGCGACTGAGGGTGTCGTCCATTGTGTGTCGTTCCTGTTGTTGTCTAAGGTGAGCGGGTAAGTAGCGGAAAGTCTGGAGGGCTGTGTAGTTGGTTGTTTGTAGATATCATGGTTTCATCAACTTTTGTGGTTTCAGTTCCCGGAACGGGAGGATTTCCTTTTAATTTGATTTTTATTTGCAAAGATTCTTTTTATGTGAATTTGGCTAAGAGGAGGAGATTTAAACATGCGGAAGTTTGAAGAGAAGAGAAATATAATTTGAACTTAAGGTCGAGGGAAAAAACCCGTAAATATGGGAATGAAATATGTGCGTTGCGGTTCTACACTGATTACAGATAGGTGAATGTGTTACAGCGGTACTGATGCGCTAGACATAATATGTTGTACTGGGTAGTGGTCGCTGGTGTACAAGAATATCGGTTTTAAGTTTGATAAAGATTGGTTATTTTCTGAGAGTGTACTTTGGTATCGGAGGACGGGAACTTTTAATATAAAAAGAGGAGACTGTCACGCGGTGCGTGCTAGGTACGGAGGGCAGACTGCTTGTGATGTGTCTGGGCGTGTGTGAGGTTTATTGATAGGTGATGGGTGGTGGTACCTCGGATAGACACGTTTTGTGGAGTTCACTTTTGGCGTTTGCGCTTGGAATTAAACCGGGTTGGTGGGGGAAAGGAAAATTAGGGATAGTTATATTAATAAAAGGTTGTTGTTTTTTTTTCCATTATTATTAAAGATTTGCAGGTGAACTCATGTTGTGTTAAATACAATAGTAGTATTAGTTAGATTACTTGGTATAGGTTATTACGATTAGAAATAGAAGAGAAAAAAATAGCAGATGATAATAATAAAAGGTGTTTAAGATATTTAGGATTGTGCCTCAGAAGCCTACATTTGGTGTGTATATATGTATATGGTTGTTTTAGTCGACTGTGGTGCACTAGTATTCAAAGATGTTTTCCGCAGCATTGTGGTGTCGGTTAGACAAGGTATAGCAGCGCTCGGAAATCCTTGTCGAGCTTTGTAATTGGCGATTGTCATAGTGCTTGATAATTTTTGATGACATTTGTAGAATTGTGATTGTGCCTGCTAGGAAATTAGGATACCCGGGTTCAATTCTATTATTTTGGTTTTGCTTGAAATGTGTTTGAGTCTATTAAGCATGTTACTGAGTAATCGATCCTGAATTGTGACCGGTACTGTCATCACTAACGGTCGGATTCTCGTTTGTTCGTTGCAGTGAATATGATTTTATAATCTTATTGAATCATTGTCTTGGAGACCTCGATGGGAAATGAAGTCGTGGGCATGTAATTCAGATAGTGTAATCACTTTTATGAAGGAATGGTTATAATTATGTTGTGGCTGTTGATGGAAGTGGAAAGTCAATGAAATTGGTTTACATGTGTAATGGAACATTTCTGGTGTGAGAATTTTGATGTCAAGGTGGCTGGTTGTATAAGTCATGATTTAAAATTCCAATTAGCTGTCGCACTTTGGGTTGTGACATGTAGACACTCAGAACCGTTTACTTTAGTGAAGCAACAAATAAGTTACAACTGTATTGTTCTGTGTAGTAAGACATTTCCTTTTTCACAGGTTATTTCCGGCGAGTTTTATGTACCTCCCCTACACAGCAAATCTGTGAGGGTCGGCACTCTGGTTGTGGCAAGTGTCACCGCATCTTCCACTGTCATCCCTGCCCACTTCTCTGCCGGAGTGGGGACGCACGTGGAGCCGTCAGAGTGCGTTCCAGCTGGGACGCCGTCTCTCCTCCACAGTCCGAGGGTGTGGCAGTTCCTCCGACTTCTACTCTGTCTTCAGGGTGGGCAGGCGGTTTGAGGGCCCACGCAGTATACCATCTGCGTGCTACCCACGAGTGTGGTTGGTGCCCGGTAGGGAGAGAAACCACGCTCTTCGACGTGTCACGACTTTACTTCTCCTGTGTCTTATCAAGCGCTTCACTCAGTGAAGGTTGTTTTGGGCAGCGCATTGTGAGAGCGTCATGAGCAGGACCGACGTTCACAAAATCATAGTGGGAAACGCTGTGTTGCAGTTTTTTTTTTTTGTTTGTTTGGTTTTTTTTTTGAAGGAGTTCGTTTTTTTTTTCTTTCTTTCTTGCGTGCGTCAAGTACCAGCACAGTGACTTCGGATGAAGTATTGAAAGTACAACATTGGGTGCAGGTTACTTGAACAATTGGTGTTGAACATTGGGGGTTAAGCTTTTGTGTCCGGGTGGTTTGACACCGGCATATAAAATTAGCAGAAAGAATACACTTGGAAGAGAGACATCGCGTGGGCATCTCAGGTTTATGAGGTATCAACCTTGTTTGGTATTTCAGCCTGGGGTTACCAGGGGATGTGATGAGTCACCTTTGTTCCTTCGGGTATTAGCCTTTGGTGGGCTGAGGTGTGTATTTGTGCCTCCTGAAGAAGGGTTGTTATATGTAAACGTGCATGCACATGCGTGCACGGGTATGCATAAGGGGCCATGTGTTGATGGTCGAGTATTGATAGTATTGTTGGATTCTTTTGGGGTTTGTTTGGTTTTTTTTGTGTGTGTGTATGTGGGGGAAAACTGCCTGTGTCGGATATATAAAGGTATTGGTGTTTCATCTGCCATTCTGTGGGTGAGAGTGCGTGTGTGAATGCAAATAAAGCCTTCTGTTTGTGCACTGTATTTTCTTTTGTGTGTGTTTGTGTGGCGTTCATCTTAGTAAAAGGGGAAAGGGTGGTTATAACGGGGGATATATTAATACATATATCCCTGTCTACTGTCTTATACAGTGACAAAGTAGGATCATGATAGTCTCCCATCGTTTTACAATCTAACTTCTGCCACGCATCTTGAGCATGCTGGTAATCAGAATCACTGATGTCCTTTCCTCTAAGACTAGAAAAGAACGCGCCTTTAGGCGGAAGTGTATCTTCGTCAAACCTTTCCCAACTGTTCATGTATTCATAAGGGTAAACTCCCTTTCTAACAAGTGTTGGGTCAAATATTCTTCCGTTATTGGGCAGGACTTTAAGGACATAGCCAGCGACTTTAATGATCCCATCATGTGTGCATAGAGTCATAAAAAGACATGTTATTTAAAGTGAAACACATGTACTTTTCTGATGACTGTGCAATGCATGACACCCTAAAGGCGCCGTCTACTGCTTTCATTATAAGATGAGAGTCGTAACCTCGCAAGTTGTGAAAGAAGATGGGCAGCTTCCATGTCTTTGGTTCAAACTTTAGTTGAAGATTGCATTTACTGTGTGCTGCTCCTCTGAACTTTCCGCTAATGTGATCATGGTCTCTTACTTTTGGATTGGCTGCGTCTGATGAGAGGCCAAAACCGCAAATCCAACAATGTGTGGCTGAGTCATACTGTTGTTGGTCTTCAGGCGTCATCATGATTTCAGATAAATTCAGATTTTAGAACAGTCATTACGCACTTGCTGCATGCGTTGTAAAAATCTTCTAGCCGCATTTGGTCCCCTATATAATTCTGGCGTTGATGGGACGCATCCGACCTGACAACGATGAAAGCAAATGAACAAAATCTGGTGATTACTCACAAGTCTGTTTTTGGGCGTTTCTGTGGTTGTTGGTCCCTCATAAGAAACAATAAGCGACTCAAGTCTGCGTAAACAACATATGGACTAGTTTGCAGTTTTTTCCAGTTATTAAAACTAACTTTACTGCCTTCTCTCGGCGTAATTAGTTCTGTATTACAGTCAACTGGGCCGATACAATGTTTCTTATGTTCGCTTGCGCTTGAACAGATGGAATTCTTATTAAACATTTTCTGCAGAATTCTTGTTTGTGCCCATCTTTTGAAGTATGCTGCATTAGTTTACTCATTGTTCGTATCAATGTGTAATGTGGCAGCCCCGCTGGTGAAAACATCAGTAGTAAGTCAACATGATTTTTGTCTGGATCACCTATTGTTGGGCTGTTCTTGGACACTTTAATGGGTAGTAGATTTGTTTCCTCATCCCATTGTGTAGACATTAACAGTTATTGGTTTGTTTTGTTCTTCAAACTGATCATGAATCCGCGCTAACGGGAAAGGATATTCCACTAAAGTTAAGATCATTGATGTAAGGGCGATAGTTAGACACTCTCTCTGCGTTTTTGTGGACGTAATGCGTCTTGCAAGAACACACCACATGAAACATTTGTCGTCTGTATTCTTTATGTTTAGAACTGCTCTTTTTTGCGACTAATGCTGGAGGTAGTGGAATGTAAGACTTGCCTACAATCGGCACATACTTAGACTGTTTTAATCTGATCTCTAGGACTTCGCCCTCTGACCAACCAGAGCCTCTCATTTTGGCTTCTTCAGCGGCGACATCAAACTGTGTAAGCAGTTGGTACTGCCCAACAGGTGTTAAGTCATTAGAGGAAAGAATAGTCTGTTGTTTAGTTGAGACCCAGACTTCTAGATTTTCTTCATTTATTGTTATATAGTCGATTAAAACAGCTAACATTACTTAACTGGCGGGTCTATTGTTAGTTTACCTGGAACTTGAGAAATAGCATGAACAACACTTGCCTGTACGTTTGTTGGGTCAATAACATCTAGACTAATATCATTTAAAGCTTTTGATAAACGCTCTCCCTCGAGCATTCCTTCAAACAATTCGTCCGGTCCTTCATATATCTTATCCATGCTGAGTTTCTTTTCTAACTCAAAATATTTATTTAAATCAAAAAAATAATTAATCAATATCAACGGTCTTTTTGTGCTTGGACTCATAAACTAAAGTATAAACACCCTTTAACGTTGTTAATGTGAGCTGTTTAGAGCAGAGTTTAATGTTTCGTTTACTTTTTTTTAACATTCCTTTTTTATCTGTTCGGCGTCTGGCTGTTGAGAAAAACTTGCCCTCGCCTTTTTTTGAAGATCAAACTTTTGTCTTTTATAGTCATTAAAATCAGCTGTAAACGACTAAATTCTTCATCCGTGATGTTTGAGTCAGCTAGTGCTTTATTTATTATCAGATTAAAGGAATAAGTTTAGCTGTTATTAGTTGAACCATGGCTGTGTGCTTTTGGAGTTTAGTTTTTATTTTTTTGCTAGCAGCACCTACAGCTAATGAACACAGGCCAAGAGCTAAAGACAAACCACCTAGAGGTAAGCTGCGGGTACGCCTATGCCCGTTGCTAAGAGACCAACACTCGTTCCTGCTGATGCGGCGCTTATAGTCGATGCTCCAGTATTAACATAGGTAACAGCATTAAAAGACAGCAGAATACCTTCGTTTGGCTTTGTTGTATTTGAAAGGTCCTGCTCTAGTTTTTGTTGCATTTGCGTAATGTTGTTAATCTGAAGGTTTTTACTTCAGCAGCAGAGACGACCCTGGGGTCAATGTTGCCTTCTATAACAGCGAGTTGCCTACTATCTCTTCTTTAGGTACTTTTGGATAAACCTCAACAGACATGCTTTTTTAAAAATGAAAAAATAATTTAGTATAGTATCCTTTGTAATTCGTTATCTTCAATATTCAGCTGCGCATCATATAATAAAAACAAATACACGTAAAGTGGTTTGTCAGCCTCTTTTTCTTTATCAATTTGAATGTTTATTATGTCTTTAATCTCTCTCCCACTTCTATACAACTGATTATCCTCTGTCGACCTTAGGTCAATCCATATAAACCGTATTTTGTTGTTAAATAATGATCAAGCCTAACGCTGTGAAGATGTAGATCTTTAGACACAAGGTCAACTGTTGGATTTCTACCCTCCCGCCTCCAAACAGTTTTCTTATTTCATCAAAATGATGATAAGGTTTAAGCCCGCTAGCGTAGATTTGGTTAGGACTGCCCTCAATTGTACATTGCACTTTCGTTATTTTAGGATTAACAAAATTTTCAGTTTGTCTTTGAATGGTTCTTCATCTTCGCACAGCAATAAAATACCTTTAAGCGAATTTGCTGGGCCACTAAAACTAAATTCCATATATGTGTCTGCCCTGCTTTGGGATATGTTGAATGATGATGCACTCTTCGTAATATATTGCTAATCTTGACTTATATTGTTGCTCAATCAGCCTTGCTAGATTAGAGTGGCTAACAACGTCAAACTCTAACGAGATGTCAGAAATGCTGTACTTTGCTTCGGTGTCTGATGATTTGATAACACGTTTGTATTCATTAAAAGTTAGTTCATATGTCCAATCTGTCTTTTAACGCTCCTGAAAGTATGGGGCATGCGCTTTTAACAACTCAAAATCTAAGGGTATGGAAAAGCGATTACCATACGCATAACTTACAGCTAAAGCCTTTTTGCTGCTTTTAGCATCTGCAGGGACTTCGGCGTCTATTCTAAGTTTTAGTGCTTCTTCATTTTCGATTCCTTGAAATGCAAGATCCTCCCTTTTATTCGCGGTTAGCCATAGATCAGAATAGGTTAAAAATATGTCTGCATTGTGTAAAGAAAATACTTCTTTCCCCTCAAGTTTTATAGAAATTTTCTTAACGATTGCCGCCCCAGATTCTGGACAACTGTCCTGTTTGGGTCTGTTTCTGATTTAAGTTCTATTTTGAAAGTAAGTCGCGCAGAGCCTGGCACAATCACATCATCCGCTCCTAGGGCTGGAAATCTAACAGTTTAAAAATTTGATCCGCATCAATAGTAGATGGATTATTTGGAACAGTAATATTCCGTTTATTTCCCTCACGCCCCGGGCTCTTTCAGTTTTCTATACGGGTCGAGAATCGAGCCATATGCTTGGTGACATTTTTAATGAAGCAAAATAAAAAGTTGATATTTAAAAACATGGCAGGCATTGGAGGTGAAGAAGATTAGATATTCGTGATCTTGGAGACGACGACATGGATGAAAGGATCCTTTGACACAGCATCGCTCAATGGCCTCATTGCACCGTGAATTAACAGAAAGCCATGTTAGATCATTGTACCAAAATTTAGACATTGAACCTCCTGTAGTTCTAGACCTAATGATTTTGACCGAGATGATGATGGCCATTTGTATGTGAAAACCCGGGCCCGGGACAACGTGTTCAGCTTACAACTAAACGAGACCCCTTAAAGTTTTATGCCCTAGGTTCAATTAGACAAAAACTCCCTATGAGCGTACAAAATCGCCTTGGCATTGCTAAACCAAAATTAAGGGAGGAGGCAGTTTCTAAACTTCAAAACACACTGCCAGATCTCCCAACAGCTAACCAAGTGCAAAACATAGACTTGAAGATTTAAGTCAGGCAGCAGACAAATTAATAGAAGCAGACAAAATAATAGAAGCAGAAACCAGTTTTTCAGAAGAAACAGCATTAAAAACTATTCATGATCCGCCGCTACCCAAGAAGAAATAAAATACCGTGGTCGTTCTTTGAGAGCCTCAGAGACGAATTAAAAAAATGTTAGCAAAAGCGGATGAACTAGATGAGCATATAGAAAGAGAGAAAAAAAAACTCGCTGAGGCTGATGACGCCAACTTAGTGCTTGAGGGTAAAGAAAGAATAACCCAAAGACTAAAAAAACTTGAAGAACAAAGATCGGCAATACTAAAAGAGGTGTCTACTATCCGAGATCAATTACGATCTCAAGCGACCCGAATAAGAGAAACTATCCAAAGAATTTTATATGAAGACACAACACTAGCGAACGATACGAACACTGTTTAAAGAGCAAGGAGTCACATTAGCAAGCGTTATAAGGCCTAGGTTTTAAACTGGTGAG
>CM031628.1:9966045-9981045 GCA_018398815.1 Conus ventricosus | reverse complement strand
CAACAACACAGCCATTGTCACCACCCAACACACAGCCATTGTCACCACACACAACACAGCCATTGTCATCCCCCACAAAACACAGCCATTGTCACCACCATCACAACAAAGCCATTGTCAGCACCACAACAACACAGCCATGTCACCACCACCACAACACAGCCATTGTCATCACTACAACAGCACAGCCATTGTCACCACCCAAACAGCAACAACCATTGTCACCACCACAACAGCACAGCCTTTGTGTCACCACCACAAACAGCCATTGTCACCACCACAACAAACAGCCATTGTCACCACCACAACACAACAGCCATTGTCACCACCACAACAGCACAGCCATGTCTTTGTAATTCATGTCTGTCCATCTATGAGTTGGTTTTTCAAGATTCGCTGCGTTCTGTGAATTTGCGGGGGATTGGTAATATCCAGCTGCTCCTTTCACCGTTGTCATCTTGAAAACATCAGGCCTAATCACACGAGTGGCGTGAAAAGAAACAGTGACAAATAAACACACTCGGTAACACGTCACGAGTGGCATTTTCTCTAGAAAGAAATCTAGAGTGCGACTGAAGAGGTGACATTTTTTTTTTCTGTCCCATTTTTTGTGCCACCGGAGAGGCAGTGCACCCACGTCGCTCATTCCGACACCCCCTCCACAGCCACAGCCTGTCAGTCCCGTTGCAGCCCCGGCACTGGCAATCCACAGGGAGTAGATAATGTAAAGTTGTCAAGAGGCAACCCACCGGAGGAGACACTGCACTGCTGCCGAGTCACTTCGGTGGTGTTCAGTCGCGCCTGTTCTGATCAACATACGCAGGACACCACCTACTAAGGCCCATGCTGACGACAATAATTGTTTAGTCGCGGAGCCGGCGCGAGTGAACTCTCCCTCCGGAGGGCGCCACCACGTTCGTCCAACGACAGTTCCCATTGACTCGCCAGCACCGGTGACCCTAACGAAACCAAACCAAGGCCACAGACGCGGAGAGGACATCGAAACTGAAGTCACCATGAAAGCAGGGCATGGAGGGTCACAGAATTTGAAGCTTTTTTTTTAATGCTGATCGATGAGAATGAGGATGATGAATGTGATGCCACATATATCCATTCGGTCTGAGACTGCATGACAGGGCTGTTCTCTACGCTTTCTTTCATGATATATACCGGTGTCAACCAGGCCCGAGAGACACAGACACCTGCAGTGTTGGTTTGGAAATTTGAGCAACACTTTCAAAGACGCGTCCATTAAGTGGATGAAAATCGACTGTGTGGTCCCAGTCTTCCCAACTGAGCCCGTAGCAAACTCAACTCTGGGTAGAAACCGGTCGGGGCAGAAAAATCCCACATGACTGATGGGAATTATACCCACGACCTCCCAGCGGGAGTCCAAACACTAACCACTTCGCCACGGCGGCTGGTAGGATGACATATTTTGTACAGAATGTTACGATGTTTATTTATTCGCGCATTACTTGATATACTTATCTCTATATTGTTTATATATATTCATCTGTTTATTTAGGGATCTATTTTCATTTTATTGATTCCTTTAATAGTCTATGTATTTGTTGGGGGCTGTGTTGATGTTCTGTTTGTTTGTTGAAGAAAACAGCACATCATAAATCCGTTAGAGTCTAAAAGACCAATTCTTACCACCAGTCAGCCACGACGTAGAGTCGTTTGTTCCAGTTCAAATAAAGAAACGAAAAAGACCGGACATGGAGTAGGTAGTCGGAGAAAGAAAGAACCACTATTCCAAACTAGAAGTATTAACAAAAAACTATTTTGTTTACTCCCTCTGCAGGGAGCATCTTTCTTTTACATTGTACTTTAGCACGTTTTGACGAGTTCTATAATAACTTCTTCTTCTTCCAGGGAAGCGACCGCAATTAATCAGTTGATTATTCTGTCGCTGTAACTGGGTAACTTTCTGTTGTCTGTGGCTTTCCTAAGAAAATCTGCTGCTCCAACTTTCACCAGTGGAAATGGACCACGCCCCAAGTCAGTTTTGCTTGTGGTGATGCAAGAAAGTCCACAGCCACTCTGACCTCAGAAAAAGCGTGGATTCTGACACCATGTCATTAAAGACGACGTCCAAGGATGTGTAATGGAGACATTGGCTAGTTAGGAAGGGGCTAGAGAAGGGTCAAAAGAAGAAGCTGGAGGGGGGGGGGGGGGGGTTATGATTTGTTTGATTCTACAATAGTCGGGGAAAAAAGTTTGTTGAGGGGTGAAGGGGTTAGCAGCATAACATGTCATTTACTAAATGGATCATGAATGAAACCGAACCAGACATTGGGGAGAGGGTAGGAGTATCCAATTTTCTGACTAACACTGCAGGTATCCAGTTGTATATCTCAAGCCTGGTTCACGCCAGGCTACACAGTGAAAGGCAGCACAGAATACTGCCCTTTAAGGAAGAGTCAGACCACAATGGAACTATATAACATCACAGTGAAAAGGCAGCACGGAATACTGCCCTTTAACGAAGAATCAGACCACAATGGAACTATATGACATCATCTTTAAACTAGCACCGTTAAAATGGCAAAAACATTGTTTTTATTTCTGTTGTTGGTTTTTTTTTTAGTATCATACATAAATGTCTTTTTACGGAAAATTGATTCGATTGTTTCAATCACTTAACCAGTCATTTGACCCTTTGACTTAATTTTTGTTTGTGTGCGCGTGCTTTTTTACTCCCTCTTACCATCTCCATGGCACAGGATGGTTGGGATTGGCTGGGTTCTGTAATTTCCTGGTATTGCTAATAATCAGTAGCTCATTTTATCTGTAAAAAACAACAAAAAACAGACATCAGGACCAACATAGTACGAGTAGCATGAACAATTTAACAGTTCATTAGTAATCCAGCCAGACTATTATTTGATTATAAATCAATTTATTTATTTATATATTTATTTATCTATTCTTCTCTCTGTTTATTGATTTAATCATTTATTTCCCTATTTATTTGTTCATTGATGTATTTATTGTGGCATGTTTCAATGCCCTGTTTGTTTGTTTCTAAAGAAAACAGCGCCTGTCCAACTCCAGCTTAAAGTCTGACGTTGAAGATGGCATCGAAGGGTAAGTAAGTGGGGATGGTGGAGAACTGGAGGCTGCAAGGAAACTAATTTCTGTTTAGTCCATGATAGCCAAAGGGTGTTGAGGGGAAGAAGGCTTTGCAGCAGTGCATGTTGTCACTTACTGAAGGGAGGAAGGAACGACACATGGTTAAACTATTGTTCAGCAGTGCATGTTGTCACTTACCGAAGGGAGGAATGAACGACACATGGATAAACTATTGTTCAGCAGTGCATGTTGTCACTTACCGAAGGGAGGAAGGAACGACACATGGTTAAACTATTGTTCAGCAGTGCATGTTGTCACTTACCGAAGGGAGGAAGGAACGACACATGGTTAAACTATTGTTCAGCAGTGCATGTTGTCACTTACCGAAGGGAGGAAGGAACGACACATGGTTAAACTATTGTTCAGCAGTGCATGTTGTCACTTACCGAAGGGAGGAAGGAACGACACATGGTTAAACTATTGTTCAGCAGTGCATGTTGTCACTTACCGAAGGGAGGAAGGAACGACACATGGTTAAACTATTGTTCAGCAGTGCATGTTGTCACTTACCGAAGGGAGGAAGGAACGACACATGGTTAAACTATTGTTCAGCAGTGCATGTTGTCACTTACCGAAGGGAGGAAGGAACGACACATGGTTAAACTATTGTTCAGCAGTGCATGTTGTCACTTACCGAAGGGAGGAATGAACGACACATGGATAAACTATTGTTCAGCAGTGCATGTTGTCACTTACCGAAGGGAGCAAGGAACGACACATGGTTAAACTATTGTTCAGCAGTGCATGTTGTCACTTACCGAAGGGAGGAAGGAACGACACATGGTTAAACTATTGTTCAGCAGTGCATGTTGTCACTTACCGAAGGGAGGAATGAACGACACATGGTTAAACTATTGTTCAGCAGTGCATGTTGTCACTTACCGAAGGGAGGAAGGAACGACACATGGTTAAACTATTGTTCAGCAGTGCATGTTGTCACTTACCGAAGGGAGGAATGAACGACACATGGATAAACTATTGTTCAGCAGTGCATGTTGTCACTTACCGAAGGGAGGAATGAACGACACATGGATAAACTATTGTTCAGCAGTGCGCAAGGGTGAGGGAAGGGCAGGGAGGGTCGAGGTATCCAATATCCTGACCAACACTGCGGCTGTCCAGCTGTCTGTCTGAAGCCTGGCTGATGCCAGGATGCACTATGGAAGGCAGCATGGAGCACAGCCCTGTCATGGAGTGTCAGACCAGAATAGAAAATCTGGAGCATCATCTTGATCATAATCACTGAGCACCATGACATAGATTACAAAGACTGGTTTTCAGTACTATGCGTAATTCTATTCCTATTGAAAATTAATGCAATCAGTTAACTTGTCATCTGACCTTCTTATGTTTCAGTGGTGTGTGTGTGTGTGTGTGTGTGTGTGTGTGTGTGTGTGTGTGTGTGTGTGTGTGTGTGTGTGTGTGTGTGTGTGTGTGTGTGTGTGTGTGTGTGTGTGACATCTACGCATTACACCAGCTACATCATTATACCACGCTGTTTTACAGACCTATAATCCCTCTCTCTCTCCCTCCATTCCTCTCATCATTTCCACACATTAAAGCCTACAGGCTTTTGCAATTCGCTGGTTTCTGTAAACTTCATGGCCATCGCTAATCAACCAGCAGATCATTTCATATGTTTCCTTATTGAAAAACATCTGCGCCAACATAACACACATAGCCTGAAAATATTCAAAGGCTGGACAAAAACACCCTCACTAAAACACCCATAATAATTTAAAAAGCTCAAACTCCATCCTTCCAGGCGAGAAATATGAAGTATTGCTGAACAGGAAGACATAATTGTAAAAAAAGTATATATATTCAATTGATTAATCGATTGATTGATATATTGTTGTTTTTGTGTCCTTTTCTTTCGTTTATCTATTGGGGAAAACAGCAAATAAAATATCAATGTTAAAGAAATCCGACATGGAGTAGACAGCAGGAGAAGGAGAAAGCTGCTGCATCACACTGTACAGAAGAGCGTTTTCTTCATTCCTGCTGCAGGGTGCAATATACCATACCCCCTGGTGCCTTAGCACGTTTCTCTGTGGTTTATCATCTTTGATATTTGTGTAAATTTCCTAACGTGTCTGCTGCTCTGACTTTCTCCAGTGGAAAAAGCAACTTCTGGAAGAGACAGACCGGCTTTTGGAGGGGAAAGAGGATCAACACCCACACTCAGATCAGGAAAAACCTGGAGCCCAAAGTCAAGTCAATGAAGATGACGTCAATAAGTGAGTAACGGAGATTTTCTGGAGGCGGGCAGAAAAGTGTGTGTGTGTGTGTGTGTGTGTGTGTGTGTGTGTGTGTGTGTGTGTGTGTGTGTGTGTGTATGTGTGTGTGTGGTGTGTGTGTGTGTGTGTGTGTGGGTGTGTGGGGGGGGGGGGGGGGGGGGGGTGATGGAAGAGGGAGAACACGAGGGTACGAAGAGTGCAGTTATTTATGTGTAGACGTTATAATAGCCAAAAAGGTGTTGAGGGAAGAAGGCTTTGCAGCAAAACTTGGTGTCGTTTACCGGATGGAGGAATGCACTGCAGCAGGACAAAATGTTTTTGAGCAGTGCGAAATGGTGATGGACGGGAGAGGGCAGAAATATGGAAGGCAGCAGAGAGCACAGCCCTGTCATATAGTTTCAGACCAGAATAGAAAGTCTTTGGCATCACCTTCATTATTCTCACCGAGCATCATTAGATAAATTAAAAACATTAGTTTTCCACATGATGCGTTTTTTTCAGCCCTGCCTTCTTATGGTGTGTGTGTGTGTGTGTGTGTGTGTGTGTGTGTGTGTGTGTGTGTTGTGTGTGTGTGTGTGTGTGTGTGTGTGTTCTTTTTTTATGCGCTCTTTTCTAGCGATTGCTTATTAACGAAGAAATCATTCCACCTTTTGGCATATTGAAAAAACCCATCAGGGCCAAAATAACACATGTAGCCTGGAAATATACAAAAGCATGAAACATGTACTTCCAAAAACACCCCTATTAATTTAAACTGCACATCGTATCTTTCAGGAAAGAAATATAAAGTCCTACTGAAGAGGAAGAAAACAACTGGAAGAAAAGAATGTCCACACTGAAATCAGTGAATCGGCTGGTTGATTTATTCATGTATTTATTGCGGTCTGCTTTCATGCCTTGTTTGTTTGTTTGTTTGTTTGTTTATTGGCGTAAAAGAGCAAAATGATATATCAGTGGTTAAAATTGTTCTGCCAAAGAGTCTAGTTTCACTATTCTCACCAGCAGTCAGGTCCTTCTTAGAATGCATGGTTGCAGCTTTAACAGAGGAGTGAAAAAGATCCCGACATGGAGTAGACAGCAGGAGAAGGAGAGAGCTGCTGTATCACACTGTACAGAAGAGCGTTTTCTTCATTCCTGCTGCAGGGTGCAATATCCCATCCCCCCTGGTGCTTTGGCATGTGTGCACATGTTTTATAATTTTTGATATGTAGGTAACTTTCCTAACATGTCTGCTGCTCCGACTTTCTTCAGTGAAATGGACAAGTGGCAGACCCAGACCGGTTTGTGGAGGGGGAAGAGGATCACCACCCACTCGCAGATCAGGAAAGGCCTGGAGCCCAAAGTCAAGTCAATAACGATGACGTCAATTACTGAGTAACGGAATTTTCTGGAGGCGGGGAAGGGGGGGGGGGGGGATGGAAGAGGGGGGGGGGATGGAAGAGGGGGGGGGGGGATACGAGGGTAAGAAGGGTGCAGTTATTTCTGTGTAATCTTTATAATAGCCAAAGAGTTGCTGAAGGGAGCTGGGCTTAGGAGAAAAACATGTTGTCATTTGTTGAATGAAGAAATGAGTTACATGTGGTCGAAATATTGATAAACAGAGCAAAAGGACGAAAGAAAGGGAGATGGTAGAGGTATGAAGTATCCCGGCCTTTATTGCGGCTGTCCAGCTGCATGTCTGAAGCATGGCTGATGCCAGGATGCACTATGGAAGGTAGCATGGAGCACAGCCCTGTCAGGCAGTTTCAGATCAGAATAGAGATTCTGGAGCACCATCTTGATCATCCTCACTATGCGCCATTAAAGCAATTGCAAAGATTGGTGTCTAGTATTGTGCATAATAGGATTCCTGTTGAAAGTTTATTCAATCAACCAACTAGTCATCTGTACCTTTTATGCTCTCTCTCTCTCTCTCTCTCTCTCTCTCTCTCTCTCTCTCTCTCTCTGATCTTCTTTTATGCCCTCTTGATTCAGTTACATATACTTACACCTTTATGTTCTTACCAACCTGCAATCCCCCTTATCCCTCATCCCGTTCTTCCTATCATCTCTACGTATTAAGGTATACAGGTTCAGCGATTCGCTGTTTTCTGTGAACGTTCTGGTGATTGCTAATACCCAGCTGCATTTAATCGTTACCATGTTGGAAAGCATCAGAACCAACGCAACAAATGTAGCCTGAAAATGTACAAAAGTATGACATAAAAACAAAACATAACAAAAAAAGCAAACAACAGACAAACAAACAAACAAACAAACAAAACATGCATAGCGATTTAAACAGCAAACGCTTCAATAATGTTTTCAGAAAAGAAATATGAAGTCCTGCTGAACAGAAAGACATAATAGAAGCACAACAATTGTCAATTTTCAAATTGATTTATCGACTTATTGATTTAATCATGTGTTTTATTGTGGCTTCCTTTCATGTCTTGTTTGTTTGTTTATTGGAGAAAATAGCCACGGATATATCAGTGGTTTAGAATTTTTTCTGTTAGAGTCGACTTTAACCATTCTTGTCAGTGGAAAGCTCCACCTCAGGCCGTTGGTTGCAGCTCTTGTATGGTTGCCTTAATGGCGGGATTAAAAAAAACAGTCATGCACTCCACTCCCTTTGTAGTGTAGATGGGATTAATAATTGCCTGTCCATATAGGGAGTGTCCGCAGAAGGAGAAGAGGTTGCAGCTCAAATACAGGAATGAAAAAGACCCTGACATGGAGGAGACAGTTGGAGAAGGTGATGGCTACTATATCACGCTGTAGAAGAGCGTTTTAATCATTCGTGTTGCAGGGAGCATCTTTCTTTTTCCTATTAGCACGTGTTTGATAATTTATGACATTTAAGTGACTAAAAATGTCTGCTGCTTCTGACTTACCTCAGTGGAAATGGACCACGTCAGACAGAGCCAGGCCAGCAAGTGGAGAGGGCAGAGCGACGGACACTGTTAGGTCAGGAAAGGGGTGGACCCCGGGGCCAAGTCAGTGAAAATAAGTAAGTAACGGCGAATGTTTCTTTTCCTTTTCTGAGGTGGTGGGGAGGGGGGAAAGAGTAAGGGTAATTTATGTGCGGTCTTTATAATAGCCAGAAAGTTGTTGAGGGAGGAAGGCTTTGCAGCAAGGCATGTTGTCGTCTGTCAATGAAGGAATGAAGTACACCTGTCCAGAATACTGTTCAGCAGGGCAAAAGGAGAGGGAGGGGTACAAGATATAGGTGTGAAATACCCAGACCAACACTGTGGCTGTCTAGCTGTATGTCTCACGCCTGGCTGATGCCAGGATAGAGTACTGCCCTGCCATGTGGTATCAGACCAGAATGGATCTACATAGAGTCATTTTATCCTCCTTGAGCACCAGGAAGTGGCAAAAGTGTGTATTTAATATTATACGAAGTTCTCTTCCCATTGAAAGTCAAGTCAGTCAGTTCGATCAATTAACCTCTCATTTGACTTTTTTAATTTGTTAAATAAATGTTAGCGAACCGCCCAGAGAAACGTGGACAAACGAGTCACAAGACAAAACACGACGCGTTTCGACCTCTTAGGTCTTCTTCAGGCAAGATACAAACAAATGGGACAACGAAAATTCACTTATCGTTGATCGCTTAAGAGTTCAGCGCAAGGAAGGCGTTGAAGACCTAAGAGGTCGAAACGCGTCGTGTTTTGTCTTGTGACTCCTTTGTCCTCGTTTCTCTGGGCGGTTCGCTAACATTTATTTGAGATTTGTTTAGATTTCTGCCTGCAGTCTTCTTTATACGCCTCTTGATTCTGTTAGACATGTCCACCCGGCTGCCCTTACGTATTTACAACCACTGCTCATTCTCGCATCTCCGCCATTCCTCCCACCACCTCCACACACATAGACACAGGGTGGGGAGCGTGTGAGGATTTGGGGGGTGATTCGCTGGTTCTGTCAACTTCCTGGCGATTACTGATAACCAGCAGCTCGTTTCTCTTGCTGCCATTTTGAACAAAACAACACCACCATAGCTAACACAACACAAGAATCTTGAAGGTCTAAAACAAAAGCATGACAAATACAAGGGTCTAGACATGAAGTCAAACATCACAAGCTTCAATCTTTCAGCAAAGAAATATAGTGTCCTACTGAAAAGAAAGACATACTTTGAAAGAAATGATTATCTGGTCATAGTGGATTAGATAAATCATTATTTAATCATTCGACCAATTCATAACCTATTTCTTGATTAACTTACTAATTTATATACTCACATATTTTTCATTATTTTGTTTATTCATTCATGTACCTATTTATGTTATCAAATCATTCAGTTTTTGTTGCTCATAGGTTTACACACGTACACGTAAAGATACACATGTCATCATGAATATAAACACATTGACAGGCATCTATGTATCTATGTATCTATCTATGTATCTATCTATCCATCCATCCATCCATCCATCTATCTATCTATCTATCTATCTATCTATCTATCTATCTATCTATCTATCTATCTATCTATCTATCTATCTATCTATCTGTCTATCTATCTATCTATCTGTCTATCTATCTGTCTATCTACCTATCTATCTATCTATCTATCTATCTATCTATCTATCTATCTATCTATCTATCTATCTATCTATCTATCTATCTATTTACCAATAATGCTCTCTTAATAAAAGGAATTCACTGAAAACGATATGTCATTTAATTATTTACTTGATGTGCAGCTTTTATTATTGTACCCTACCCTGACGAAGTTGGTTATCTGCGAAAATTTGCAAGAGGATCTCTCTCTCTCTCTCGCTCTCTCTCTCTCTCTCTCTCTCTCTCTCTCTCTCTCTCTCTCCTCTCTCTCTCTATATATATATATATATGTGTGTGTGTGTATGCGTGCATATGTATATGCGTGCATACATACATAAATACACACACGCACACACACAACACACACACACACACACACACACACACACACACACACACACACACACACACACACACACACACACACACACACACAGAGTTTCGGTTTTTGATCTTTAAGGTTAGAAACAATTGCACAGTGCCTGCGTATATATAATTTTCTATTCTAAACTCACCCACATACTGAGCGCACGAAAAAGTAAGAATTCTACTGTAAAACCATCTGGACCTCAACTGTTGAATGGTCCTTGGTGCCTCGTTGTAAGTCTTCGGTCCTACAGTAATTGTTTATCTTCAGATAGTGCTGGCACATTAGGCAGTTCAATTGTGATATCCAAATCTTGTCCAGCTCTAAAACTATTCAAATCATTGTAAAAAAAAAAAAAGTGTGCTTTTCTCCTATTTTTTTTTTCTGGTCTGATATTATCTCCCCATTATTCCTTCCCAAAATAGCATTGTAAGTCTTAAGTCTTGCGTAAAACTAGAGCATGAACAGAAGCCTGCAGTATAACCCTGTCATGTAGTGGATCATCAAAAAGAAGCAATTGTAACAAAAAAGTGTTCTCTATTGTGCGTAATTTAGTTTATATCAAAAGTTAATTCAGTCATTTTACCTTCCTCTTTTGTGTCCTCTCAATACAGCTATATGTTTATACTGTGCTGTTCATATACTTCTGTTACCTCCCATGCCCCCGCCACCTCTTCCCACTTTGCCGGTTTAAAAAAAAAAAAGTTTTTTAACATCTTCACAAAGTGCGGGAACAGATTGTAATACGGGCCGATTTCAAAGAGTCCTGAACTGCAACACCGCCCCTCACCCCTACCCCTACCCCTTCCCATCTCTCCCGCCATGCCCTATTCCGAGAAATATGACATCCAAAAACATGGAAGGAAACAACCTCCAGCCTCCCGCCCTCCACCTCATTGGCCTTCCTCCACCCCCAATCCCTCTTTCCCTTGCCCCCCAATTCCTCTTTCCCTTGCCCCCCAATTCCTCTTTCCTTGCCCATCAACCTATGACATACAAGATGGAACACTCTGCAGCTCACCTTCCAATCTTCAACTACTCGTATTTACCGTGCAAGTATGTTTTTGTCGTCTCCTCCACCCATTCCATTCCTTAACCCCCCCCCCCCCCCCCCCAAACACACACAACTTGACATCCATGTCTCGCTAGTTGTGCTTGCACCTTACCAATGAAAGTGGACGTAAATAGACATGATTCCTTTAATTTCTGTTCTGACAGATCGGAAAAATGCAGTGAAGATCCTCCTGGAAGTGATGTGCAGCTCCTCGACTCCTCACTCTATGTTGGAGGAAGTAGCGGGTTTTGCTGAATACACACTATTGATATGCCATGTTACAGGGCATGTGCGTTCCTGAAGAATTACAAAGTTGATACATGGTGACTACATTCAGATTTCAGTCTTGGTATTTGTCAGTTTTAGTAGCTGACGGAGAGAATAATGACGAGTTTGGCATAGGGTCAACATGGTCAGAATTGGGCCACTCTCCTCCTCCAAAACAACTGACGAAATATGTCATACTTTTTTTTCTAATTGGCATCAGTTATCGGATCAGTGGAGCACCTAAGGCGGTGATTTCCTCCCCCCCCCTCCCCCCCATGGCCGAAATTCGCCTCTTCATTTTTTGTGCGCCACACACTGTCCTTGTCATCTGGGGAAAAAAAACCCAAACAAACCCGAAAAAACAGTTTCCACTTTAAATAAACTTTTTTGAGTAAGCTGTCTATTTCATGACTACTCTCTCTCTCTCTTCTCTCTCTCTCTCTCTCTCTCTGTCTCTCTCTCTCTCTCTCTCTCTCTCTCTCTCTCTCTCTCTCTCTCTTTTAACCAGTCTCTCACACACCATGCATAGTCTGTATGTTCTCTTACAGACGGACACATTCTTGCTGATTTTAGTGTTTAGGTGTTTAATTCAAAGTATCTGGGTTTGTTCATGTTCTAATGTGTAGTGTACTGACACTCTCACTCTCATAATCTGCTGTTTATACAGAGAGAACTAAATAAATAAAACGAAAGACTGTTGCTTATTTTCTTTTCTTTCAGGTTTTCCCCAATTCGTTTTCCCCACATATCACCTGACGTTTTTTTCCAAATAGATAAAATGAGTAGGTTCTTATATGCCGAAGTATTTAAGTACTGTAAAAAACGCTGCAGAATAGTGCTGCAGATTTGTATTCATGAATAGGAGAGAGAGAGAGAGAGAGAGAGAGAGAGAGAGAGAGAGGAGAGAGAGAGAGAGAGAGAGAGAGAGGAGAGAGAGAGAGAGAGAGAGATACGGATACGGATACGGAAAGTTTAATCATGTTTAGGCCATTGCCCCTCATGATGGGATACATGTATACAAACATTTCTCAGAACTGACAATTGTGAACAGTGAAATCATTCAAAACGCACTTGGTAATAAGTTTAAGAAGTAAGAATGGAACGCAGCTTAAAGGCTTTATAAACATAGATTGACAGATTCCTGACTGTTTTTTTCGTGCGTACTCGCCATAAGCAATGTAAATCTAAACTGACTTGGCACTTTGTAATATTTCAACGGAATGTACTGTGCTCTTAGGTCATACAGAACTGGACAACTATAAATGAAGTGTACCTCACTTTCCTTCTCTTTTTGACAAAGTGGACATATTAATTCATTTTCACTATGTGCTCTATAGCGAATACGATGTACCGCGATTTCAGAAATGCCAAGTCTAAATCTTGTCAGCGTGCATCCTAAATGCCTGTCTAAATTGATCAATAAATGCGTTTTTAACGCCAGGGACAGTGCAAAAGGTCCTGTAAACATTAAACCTATCACTATTATTAATATGAAAATTCCAGTCTTGCCACCTGCACAAAATCAACCTTTCCTTAAAACTGATCAAAAACTCGTTAATTCCTTCCACGCCTTGATTTAGCCATACAAATCCATACCCAAACATGTACAATTTACTGCGAATATTTGAGGCCCAGTTTTTCTTCCCTCGCAAATCCAAATCAAAAAGCGTTCTGTAGGCCTTATAAGGTAATCTGCATTCATCCATTCTCGTCAGTTTTAACCAAAACCTGATGCACTTTATAGCTGAGTTTATGTAAATAGAATATCTATTTGTTTCTCCATACACCACGTCATTAGGTGTTCGCATTTCAACGCCTAGGAATCGTTTAATAGCAAAAAGATGCAGTTTTTCACAATGGTGTGCTGCATTGTCAAGTCCCCATAACTCTGCCCCATACTGAGCAATAGATTGAACCTGTGAGTCAAATAACTTAAAAAAGCAAGAATGAGAGTTACAATCAGCTTAAATAACTTTTGCAGAATGCATAATAAAGCTTTTTTTGCTTTGCTTGTAAGGTCACGACATGCAGCAACAAAACTTAGCTTCGTTGAAAAATAAATTCCTAAATATTTGTACGCATTCACAACAGGCATCTCAATCCCGTTAAATGTCCATTTTTCTCTGGCCGCTAAATAACCCCCTTTCCTAAACACCACTATATTACTTTTATCCAAATTAACCTTCAACTGCAAAGCAGCGGCTGCACGCTGAAGACTGTTTATCTGTGTTTGTAGGCCTACGACCGTCTCAGAAAGTAAAGCCACATCATCAGCCAGAAGCAGTATGAATAATTCAAAATAATCAGACATAAACATTGCCCCGTGTTTCCCTCCCCTTATCACCTCTAATGCCAGCTCATTAATAATAAAGAAAACAAGACAGGGCTGCAAGCATCTCCTTGTTTCACTCCACGAGTGCAAGTAATATAATCTGTTACACCACTCGCACATCTAATTCTGGCTTTGACACTGTCGTACATGCTGCGAATACATCTAAATATCTTGCCTTTGATGCCATTCTTTAACATGATAGGCCACAGTAAGTTTCTTTCTACGGAATCAAAAGCCTTTTCAAAGTCAATAAAGGCTACATACATTTTTCGATTAAAACAGAATTGTTTTTGTATTAGTGCCAATAAAGTAAACATGTGATCAACAGTGGAGTAGCCTTTTTTGAATCCAGCTTGATATTCGCCTGTCAAATTATGCTCTTCTATCCAGTCCTGCAGTCTACTATTAATAATTGTGCTATAAATCTTGCTACTTGTATCACATAATGAAATGCCTCTATAATTAGTTGCAAAGCAGACGACTGCAGGCGGAAATCTAAACAAATCTTAAATAAATGTTAGCGAACCGCCCAGAGAACGTGGACAAACGAGTCACAAGACAAAACACAACGCGTTTCAAGCTCTAAGGTCTTCGTCAGGTGATATATAAACGAATAAAATAATGAAAATTCACTTAGCTTCGATTGCTTCAGATCACTTAGGGTTCAGCGCAAGGAAGAATGCGTTGAATGAGAACGAGGCTGTTGGAAGGGAAATAGTGAGTGAGCCAAAGTCGTAATGATGATAATAATATTACTGATAAGAATACTAATAATGGTCAAAATATTGGGGTGGGGGTGGGGGGGGGGGGGGAGGGGAAGACAGGATCAATCTTGGTGTCAATAAGTATGGGTATGGGAGAAAAGGAGAGTGGGTTAGAGGATTCTTAAGCAGCAGCGTTGCCGTGGCAACAGTCCCAGAGGCGAAGGCGATTGTGATGTCAATGCTAGTGGTAGTATCAATACAAGCAATAGCAATTACTGAATGATACTGCTACAACGATAGTGAAGGTTAAGGTAACGAAAGCTGATACAGAAACATATTTGAAA
>CM031628.1:9933753-9959152 GCA_018398815.1 Conus ventricosus | reverse complement strand
CGTCCTTCAGGTCTCTTTACTTCAATCGCATCTTTTCTCAGGTCTCTTTCCTGACGAAGGTCTGCCACCTCCTCCTCAGAGACTGGACCTCTTCCTGCAAACATGTGAAGCCATCACGGATGTCCTTGATATCGCCTTTAATTCCATCAACTTTACCGGTCAGCTCCTGAAGCATGGACACCACGTCTGCCAGGGTGGGCAGCTCGACAGACTGGGAGGTTGCTGACCTGCCGGTCGAGGAACCTGTTGCTCTCTCGGTGCTGGCTCTTCGACTGTCACTGTTCAGGCAGGTCTGGCGATAGTCCTTTCGCGGTCCAGGATTTTCCTCGACATCGCCGCACTGAAGCAGTAAACTCCCCAGAATAAAAAGGAGAGGAGGCAACCTGCCATTACACCGTCCATCGCCGTTTTCAATCTCAGTGTCTTCAGGCGCATGGCGATACAGTTTTCCGCTCTCTTGTACATAAACCCAAGAAAAACCGGGAGAAAGCATCCACATCTCGTTCTAAAATCAAGTTGTGACGACGGCATTGTACTTCATGGAGAGTCTTGCTGACCGAAACGCAAAAACTCTGTCTAGATCCGTATCAATTAACAAAGTAAACAGAGCTAATTATGCTGCGTGTCGCACTCCTGAATGCTGCTCACATTCCCGAGAGAGAGAGAGAGAGAGAGAGAGAGAGAGAGGGGGAGGGGGGAGGTAGAGAGAGGGGGAGAGAATGAAGGACAGAAGGGGGGAGGCAGACAGACAGACAGATAGATAGACATACAGGCAGACAGAGCGACAGACAGACAGATACAGACAGACGGACAGAGAGGGTTGGGCTTGATGTATTTTTGTATTTTTTTTTCAAGCAGAACAGCAGGGACAGTTATATAGATAAACCTACGCCCTGTTAAGAATCTGGTCAGCTAATGATCAGCGTCTCTGGCTGTCTCAGCTTTGATGGAGGAGGAACGAAGCTCACATCCTACTTGCACTAAGGAGTGTTCAATTTCGGCGTCAGCGACAACTATTGGGACATTATCAATCCATGCTTTCGTCGAGGGTTTTTGCTCTCCCAAATCACCCTTTAAAATGAATGGGTTTGGGTTGGAAGGTTGTAGAACAGCCCTCTAACTGTCATACGTTTTACAAGCAGCTGGTTCTTCGCCTCCGTAATTACGGAGGCCGTTGATCTGCTGGGCTCCAACCAAAGACCCCTGACCGGCTGCTCTCTCTCTTACCAAACATAGGCCTATCTCAACAACAGTCAGGCGATTGATGGATGAATCTGGAAGGTATTTTGCTTTCATGAAGACAGGGTTCACACCGATATCCACGCCGGTAGCCATGATACAGACCTGGCGAGCGATTCATTCGATGAAATAGAAAATGTCAAAAAGATTTCAGATTTAGTGCTGCAAAGAAAGTCACTGAATCGATTCGGCCTGTGCTGGCTGAAAAAACGGCTAAGTCAGAAGCATTTTCGGGCGCTGAGTGAACACTCGTGTACTGCTTTGTGAAGAGTGCTCAGTCAAACGTGTCCGCGACTAAGCAATTATTGTCGTCAGTATAGGGTTTAGTAGGTGGTGTCCTGCTTATGTTGGATCAGAGCAGGCACTACCGAAGTGACTTGGCAGCAGTGTAGTGTCTCCTCTGGCGGGTTGCCTCTTGACGACTTGACGTCGACTGCTACCTGTGGATATCTGGTGCAGATGCTGTGGCAGGCTGGGCCGGGCTGTGACTGTAAATAGAGGGCTCAGAATGAGCGGTGTGGGTGCAACGCCACCGAGTTGGCACAGAAGATGGGACAAAGCAAATTAAAGTATTTCAGCCCTGAACTCTTTACACTCTAACGACTCCAAGCTACATCCAGGTCAACACTCCCAGATGGCTTTCTGCTGCCAACTTTTTTTTTAATTTTATTTTCCTGGCGCTGCCATGATTCGAATCCACAACGTTCGGATGGGTCACGTCTCAAGGCTTGCTTTTTCAGAGGGATGTCTTTCCGGCATCGCCATCAGACACTTGCTCTAAGTTGGGACATTTAAGCCTTATGAAATTCATTTTGTCCCTCTTCGTCCAGATCCTGCTGGAACTCTTCAGCAGGCTCGGACAGTGCTTTCACTGTTTCAGGTTCTGGTCTTCTTCTTACCAGAAATCGTGAGCCATGCCTCCATGTGTACTTCCCTGAGTTAGCCCTACTTTGCATGAACTCAGAACATGTTCGACTGTTCGTTTGCCGTGACAGAGTGGACATGTAGATCACCTGATTCCACGATTTGACCCGGTTTGAAATCGAGGGCAGGGGGCCAAATACAGATCTTAGGATGAAGCTGACTCTAAAAAGTAGCGTGTGCCATATGTTATTCCAGCTGCGATTTAATTGGACTGTGTTATCCCTCGTAGTCCATTGTCCTTGTTAGCCTTGCTGGACAACCTTCTGGATTCTCTTGGCATCCTCTTCTGTGTTCAGCTCCTCTACTACTATACATCTCTCTCTGCTTTTTTTGCTCCCCCTCTTGCTTTTGACCACCATGTTATTATGTTGAACCCAGACCATGTCTGTTGGTTTGTGTGCGACCTGTTGTTTCGCTGATTTAAGGTTGTCCTTTGCCATGTCGATTGTGCCGAACTTTCCATTTTCTGCCAGTCCTTAGCTTGCGATGGACAGATCTTACACCTTTGTCTCCAGAGTCCTTCAGCATGGTTGGTAACCATGCTTTACCCACTTTGTACTCCTCAAGGATGGATTTCAGAGGAAGATTCAGCTTTGCTTGGCGCAAGTAGAGCGCAACGTCAGTGAGACCAGGCAGGACACCGAGCCATTTCCTTCTGTGCTTGTTGATTGTGGCCTCCATGGATTCCACTGCGCTAGTGCTGATATTGCGTATCAGTAGAGAGACGGAGAAGCTTCGGAATCAGCATGAACTGCAGACACCAGCCCTTGTATTTGTTATAGAGTCCACACTGATCTGTTATCTGCAGGCTTTCTTCTCCCATTTGCTTGCTTTCGTTTCCCCTCTTTGTAATGCAACCTCACACAATAGTGTTCTAAACTTTGTCTACAGTGAATCGTTGCTTTTACGCTTAAAATTTCAAACAAGCGAAAGAGACGCAAAGTGAATAAAAAACCCTCGTGTGATCAATTAATGCTTTGAAAGTGACAATTGGCGTGCTTTTTGGTGTTACTTTCAAATGGATCCATCCTTTGGAAAATACAGATCCCGATGAATCTGAATCTGGAAAAGAAGAACTATTCACTCGCATGCGCTCAAAAGATTAGTAGTTCTGCAGAACATATGTGTAACATTGCAACTGGTGCATGAATCCGAACTTACGCCTGTTGTCACCCTTGGATGGAATCAGCCATTTGTTGAACTGCTGCTGAATGTCTTGAAACTGTTACGCACCTTGCACACGAGTTTAATTGACATGTTTAGTTATTACTGTAAATCTTAAATAAATGTTAGCGAACCGCCAAGAGAACGTGGACAAACGAGTCACAAGACAAAACACAACGCGTTTCGACCTCTTAGGTCTTCGTCAGGTGATATATAAACGAATAAAACAACGAAAATTCACTTAGCTTTGATCGCTTCAGATCGCTTAGGGTTCAGCGCAAGAAAGAAGGCGTTGAACCCATGCTGATTTCATGCCATGCTGATTTCATGCCGTGCTGAACCCTAAGCGATCTGAAGCGATCAAAGCTAAGTGAATTTTCGTTGTTTTATTCGTTTATATATCACCTGACGAAGACCTAAGAGGTCGAAACGCGTTGTGTTTTGTCTTGTGACTCGTTTGTCCACGTTCTCTGGGCGGTTCGCTAACATTTATTTAAGATTTGTTTAGAGTTCCGCCTGCAGTCGTCTCGCTTTGCAACTAGATCTATTACTGTAAAGTTCTGCACTCCGTTAAAGGAAAGGACATCACGCTTCTTTGAGCCTGCGGTTATTTGAGACACGAAAACCGCCACCATTGCGCTTGATAAGAGATACAAGAAATTCCCATGCCTCACTCTCACCCACTCTACCTCTGACACCCGACCCAATCTTCTCTCATATTCTCCCCTTCCTGTTCACTCAAGTAGTGACGGTCACAGCGATAGTGGAGTCAACAGCAGCAGCATTGGCAGCTATGGTAGTGGTGGAAATAATAAGACTTACATTAAAAACAGAATAGGCTTTGGATTCGTTATACTGCCCTGAAAGTAAAGTCACTTTGAATTCGTGATGCTGCATCAGAAGTAAAAACACTTTAAATTCGAATCGTTATATTGTTTTAAAAGTGAAACAAAGACAGTTCTAGTTGTTGTTGGCGATTTGTGGGGGTGTCATCGTTAAAGTAGTTGTCGCAGTCGTAGTAATGATGACGATAAACTTTGATTATGATAGTAGAAGTGTAGAACACTTACATGACCCGTTTATTTTCCCATTTTCCTTCTTTCTTTTCTTTCCTTTTCCCTTTTTACATTCTTTTTAATCAGAAACCAAACATTTTCCGGGAAACAGGAAGGGGAGAAAAATGATGAGGTGAAAGAGACAGAAGATGGTCTTTAACCTTTACCAGCTGACGCTTTTGACTACACAGACCCGATTGTGCAGGTCGCCCAGGACCCACACATTTTGAAGAGGTTTTTCCGTGCTGATCCCAATTTAGATGTAAGATCCACACCTGATAAAGGGCAGTTCAGCAACGTATTCCTCACCCGATGGCATGGGTCATGTGCGACCCATTAAAATATATAGCTACTTGAGGAACCGCGACTGATTACGCTAATGATTGATTGTGTGCATACATGACATTTCAGTGACCAACAACTATTAGATCGTTGAGGAACTCCTAAGATTTCATGAGCATAGCTCTATATGTTCATAAGATATTGTGTTTTTATTGAGTCACTGGGTCATGGAAGACCCAGGAAGCACGGTAACGGTTAAGCTATGCTAAGTTTTGTGCTGTGCTGATTTTTGTGCCATGCTGATTTTTGCGTCATTTTTGTGCCATGCTGATTTTTGCGTCATTTTTGTGCCATGCTGATTTTTGCGTCATTTCTGTGCAATGCTGATTTTTGTGCCATCCTGATTTCATGCCGTGCTGATTTTTGTGCCATGCTGATTTCATGCCATGATGATTTCTGTGCTGTGCTGATTATTGTGCCATGCTGATTTCATGCCATGCTGATTTCATGCCGTGCTGATTTTTGTGCCATGCTGATTTTTGTGTCATGGTGACATTCGTGCCATTTGTAATTGCCCAGTATGGCTGGGCACTCGTGCAAGTTCGAGATAAAAACCCAGCCAATCTCTCTCTCTCTCTCTCTCTCTCTCTCTCTCTCTCTCTCTCTCTTGATTCTCCATTTCCTCTTTGCAAAAAAAAAATCCTCATTTCACTTTAAACGTTGCAAGAATTGTCTAGTTAGTTACTGTATTTGTTTTCTTCTAGTTTCATCTTCCTGTTTTCCTTTTGCATCTTTTGTTTTATACTGTAATGGTACCTTTTTCACAAGAATTATGGAGAAAAAAACAAACAAACAGAAAAAGATGTGATATATTGCTGTGTTGACACTTCTTCATTATGTGTATATGACTGGGCAGGCAAAAGTTATTCTCATGTGGTTTGCTGCCCTTTTATATATATTTAGATCAATTCATATGAAGGTAAGTCGCTTCCAGTTACACGGGCGTGCGCTTGCTTGTGTGTGTTTGGATATTTGATATTCATTGCTCTCTGTAATTGTAAATGCGCATAACATATTCTGGATATGGTCGTAGTGGTATGCAGATTTGTCTGTTTTTATCATTAGTATTATATTTACAGATAGTTTGAATATTTTCAAGAATCACTCTTGGTTTATCTGAAATGGAAGGATAAATCTATACGTTGTTTACGCCTGCGACAATCACAAAAGTAGCCATTATTCATTTTCTTATCGAATTACACTGGTGTTGTCATCTTCCCCCCCCCCTCTCTCTCTCTCTCTCTCTCTCTCTCTCTCTCTCCTCTCTCTCTCTCTCTCTCTCTCTCTCTCTCTGTCTCTCGCGCTCGCTAGCCTTTAATCCTCACGTCTTTTCCCATATTCATTTTCTGTCTGTATGTGTGCGTTTTTCACATTGGTGGGATGGTCTTTTGCTATAATCCAGCTTGGTTAAACAGTGACCTATGGTTGTTCTGCTGATAAACATTGCAATTCTCTTTATTAAATAAAAATCCAATTAAACGTAAAAATCCAGTCTAACGTTTTCATTTTCTGTTTATTCCGTCCATTCAGCTGGTAGTCTTGTTTGTGTATACACACCCATCCACTCACGCACCGTACTTACACACGAACGCTCGACAGCAATGTGGATCAAAAGATCTGGATGAGAGGTGGCATGTAAGTGAACGTCAGAATGCAGCACGGGCAGTACAGAGTCTTCTGCGGTGAATGGGTTCACGCCAGCATGACAATGATAGTTCTATGTGGATGGCTGGCAGTGGACAAGAGCAGAATGATCAGGGTTAGGTTTGGGGAAATCTGAAGGAACACCATGGAAGTAGTGTGACTGAAAGTCAGCAAAAAAACCCAGAATAGCAGAAGGAAAAAGAAAGGAGGGGTGGTGGTGGTGAGGGGATGGAGTGGTGGAGGGGGGGGGGATGTAAGAGAAAGAGAAGGGACGGAGGGAGGGGGGGGGACTGTTCCAACGACTGCGATAGATAAGAAAAAAAATGCAGTGACGATAATCATAGCTCCCAGTCCATCCTGCAGGTCTTCTTACTCCCCAAACATCCGTGCACCCCTTTGCCTTCCTACCCCTTCCTCTTCCTCCCCATCATTCCCTGTCTTCTACACCTTCCCTCTCCCTCCCCTTCTAGCCCAGCTCTACTGTGTATAGCACTGATCTGCCTGGAAGTCTGGATACACAATGCAGGGAAACCGGCTACCCAAAGTACTGTTAAACATCCAGCAAAGCCCTCATAGTGATGGCGGATGTGCGGTGAAGGACTGAGTTAGCAGTCACTGAACTGCTACGAGTTCGAATCCTTGCTCCTGATGTTAAAAGAAACGTCATTGTCGTTATCGTTATCCATGTTAATGCTTGTCGCCGTGGGAGTTGTTGTTTAGTGCACGATAGGTGCCCCTTCCCCTTCCACTCTTTTCTGACATGGCACCGTTAGTGAGTGTGTGGGTGTTAAACCTGAATGGTGGCACCAAAACGAATATACTGAATTTGGACGTCAAGAGAAAAAAAGTGAAGTGACCCACAGGATCATGTAGTCGCCTTAAGTACATGGTGCGATGCTTTCATTATTTCTTTTTTTTAAAAATCTTATTTGCCGTTGCAGTGGCATTACTCCCACGTTGTTCATTCCTGTTCCCTGTCCACAGCCACACCTGGACTCATGCCACTGCATCCCTACACTGGCAAACCACAAGAGGCAGTCAGTGTTAAGCCCTCATGAGGCAGCCTACCATAGGAGCCACTGTGCTGCTGCCCAGTCAATTGGTTGGTGTTCAGTGCTGACTGTTGAGATCCAGTATACGCAGGCCACCATCCTCTGAACTCCCTACTGACGACAATCACTGCTTCGTCATGAGTGAGTTCTCCCTCCAGTGGCTACCACAACGTCTAACCAGCAATAGTCGCCTTGAACTCGCCGATGCCGACGACCTCGGCATGAACTCATCAAGCACACAGTCGTTGAGAGGAAATCGAAACTGGGGTCACCATGAGAGAAGTTTGAAGGGCCACAGAATTTGAAACTTTCGAATTCGCGAATTCGGATCGATGAGGACAACGATGATGAAGATGATTTTATGGAGTCCCCATTCTTAGACTGCATGACAGAGCTGTGCTCGAGACTTACTTTCACAAGATATCCTGGCCTCCACCAGGTCCGAAAGTTACAGACGCCTGCAGTGTTGGTTGGAAAATCTGAGCAACTCTCTCCGAGATGCATGCAGTATGGGGATGAAACTCAGTTGTGTGGTTCCAGTCTTCCCAACTGAACTAGAAGAAAACTCAGTTCTGGGTACTACCAGGTCGTAGCTAAAAATCCCACAAATGAATGGCTTTGATGGGAATATACCCTACGACCACAAAGCTGGGAATCTGCAACGCGAAAACACCGCATCACGGAGGCTTGTTAGACGGTTCGAGTATTGTACCGAGCATTTGTTTCCTGTTCTAACTCCCCCATTCTCCTACCATTCCTCCTCCCTTTCCACTTGACCTAAAGTGGCAGTGTGAGAGCTAGTCTTTCGTATGATAAAATAAACGAGGTCAAGTGTAAGGCGTGAATAGGCGATGTTCAGAAATCTGCAAATCTGTGTTGAGCTCCGGTTCAGCGAAAGTGACCCAGCCGTTTTTGTGGGACAAATAACACTGGTGGGCAGGGCCAAAGCAATTTTGCCACATCAGTCGGCTTGATCAGAGAGCAAATGCCCAAACTCGGGTGTGAAATGTTGCACTATAAGGCAGAAGTCAACATCCTGATCCTTGTATTGGCGTGCGCTCTAAATCAAATGTTTCACTCCCTAGATCTGTCTACTGAGAATTGAGAAAATAAAAGATGTCACTCTCAGTGATATTTCCATCACCACAATAGTCTTAGTCTTCCCTGATATCTGATAGAGAGACATCACTCTCAGCGCTATTCCCATCATCACAGCATAGACCTTTCCTGATACCTGATAGAGAGAAAATCATCTCCAGCGCTATTCCCATCATCACTCTCAGCGCTATTCCCATCATCACAGCATAGACCTTTCCTGATACCTGATAGAGAGACATCACTCTCAGCGCTATTCCCACCATCACAGCATAGACCTTTCCTGATACCTGATAGAGAGACATCACTCTCAGCGCTATTCCCATCATCACAGCATAGACCTTTCCTGATACCTGATAGAGAGACATCACTCTCAGCGCTATTCCCATCATCACAGCATAGACCTTTCCTGATACCTGATAGAGAGACATCACTCTCAGCGCTATTCCCATCATCACAGCATAGACCTTTCCTGATACTTGATAGAGAGACATCACTCTCAGCGCTATTCCCATCATCACAGCATAGATCTTTCCTGATACCTGATAGAGAGACATCACTCTCAGCGCTATTCCCATCATCACAGCATAGACCTTTCCTGATACCTGATAGAGCGACATCACTCTCAGTGCTATTCCCATCATCACAGCATAGACCTTTCCTGATACCTGAGAGAAACTTGCCACTTCCAGTGCTATTCGGGAGAACCCGAGAAAAAAAAAAACCTAGCCGACGAGAACTGCAGTCTCACCCCCCCCCCCCCTGCCGTCCCCCCCTCCCCCCCCCCCCCCCCCCCACACACACCCCCACACACGAAAAAGCTCTTGCCCGTGAGCACAACCACACACACACAAACGCACGCACACACACAAAACCACACACACACACACACACACACACACACACACACACACACACCACACACACACACAAACCACACACACACATACATACAAGTGCGCGCGCGCTCACGAACACACACACACACACACACACACACACACACACACACACACACACCACACACACACACACACCACACACACACAAAACACACACCACACGAACACACTCACACACTCACACACACACACACACACACACACACACACACACACACACACACACACACACACACACTCACACACACACACCGCGCGCGCGCCCATATGCACACACACAAACACATACATACTAAAAGGGACAAAAAGGAGAAAAAAAGAAAAAAAAAAGAAGAAAAAAAAGGGGAGGGGTTACAATGGAGAGTAAATGAGTAAACTTACAAACAAGGCATACATTAAGACATTTGGGTATAGAATAGGGAGGTAGGTGGTGCTATGGTGGCGCAACAGAAAAAGGCTAAAATAAGAGCATGAACCCCCTCTCACTCCCTTCCCTCCTCTGTCCTGGTTCCCTTTCAGTCGTCTCTCAGTAGGGCTCCTTCTGCCTGTGTGTTCCTTCTCTTGACATTCCTCCTTACTTCCTGTCTCTCTACTTTTGTCTGGTCGCCCCCTTAGTAGGACCCTTCTAGGGACCTCTCAGGCTTCTCTTCCTCCTTCTCCCCTTAGCACTTTTCTCAGGCATCTCTCTTTTAGGGCCCTCATACAGGTCCTCTCTTTACGTCTCTTCTTCTTTCCCCTTCCCCGCCCCCCTCCTTCCCGCCCCCCCCCCTTTCGCCCCTTGGTCCCTTTTTCGCCTCCATCCCTACCCCACCATCTCCTTCCCCGCCACTCTTTTCCCCGCCCCCTTTCTTCCCGCCACCATACCCACCTCCCCCTTCCTTCCCAAAGTCCCACCTCCTTCCCTGCACTCCTCTTCCCCGCCCCCCTCCATTCCTCCCGCCCCCTCCTTCCCCGCCCCCCCTTCCCCCCCCCCCTCCTTCCCACCCCCTCCTTCCCCGCCCCCCCCCCTTCCCCGCCCCCCTCCTTCCCCGCCCCCCCTCCTTTCCCCCCCCCCTCCTTCCCCCGCCCCCCTCCTTCCCCCCCCCCCCTCCTTCCCCCCCCCCCCCCTTCCCCCCCCCTCCTCCCCACCCCCTCTTTCCCCCTCCCCCCTCCCCCCCCCCGCCTTTTTGTCATTGAGTGTTGTTAGCGCCTCTCATAATGACTTCAACTTCTTTTGCGTCATGCTCTTATTTTAGCCTTTTCTGTTGCGCCACCATAGCACACCCTCCCTATTCTATACCCAAAAGCTTAATGTATGCCTTGTTGTTTAAATTTACTCTCCATTGTAACCCTCCCCCCTTTTTTTCCTTAGGTATGTGTTTTTGTGTGTGTGTGGTGTGTGTTGTGTGTGGTGCGTGTGGTGTGTGTGTGTATGGGATGTGTTGTGTGTGGCGTGGTGTTCGTGCGTGCGTGCGCACTTGATGCAAGTGTGTATGTGGTTGTGGGTGTGGGCGTTTGTGTGTGTGTGGTTTTGTGTGGTGTTGTGTGTGTGGTGTTTGGTGTGTGTGGGTGGTGTGTGTGTGTGTGGTTGTGCCCTGCGAAAAGCTTTTCGTTCGTTTTGTTGTGGGGAGGGGGGGGGGGCGGCCGCAGCTCTACTGGTCTGGCAGGTTTTTTTTGTTTTGTTTTTGTTTTGTTTTTGTTTTTTGTTTTGTTTGTTTTTGGGTTTTTTTTCTTCTCGGGGCCCCGTTTTCCGTTTTTTCCCTCTCAACTCTTGGGGCTTGGTAGGGCAGCTACCCAAAGGGCAAACTTGGGTCGGGTGCTTTAGGGGCTACCCGCTTCTCTCCCCATTTTTTCTAAACAAGTTTGGGGGGCCCGTAGGACTGGATTTTTCTATTCAAATCAGTTATGTTTAATTTCATAAAAACTGGTCACTACGCAAATTCAGAATTATGGTCATGATACTGAAGTAGGAAAGGCAATATTCTTGCACTCCCCCATGGAAAAGGTAATGTTATATCACTAGCAAAATACCAAGATTAATTTCATCTTAGTACTCCAGTAATTACAATGCAATGTGCATTAAATTTTCATTTAAATAAGAACCCTGAAAAAATGCAATACACCATTATTTAAAACAAGTCTGACCACTTAAGATATCAGAACATACATCGCACATTTTGCAGACAACTGTTGCAGTAAGCGTCCCCCAACTTGATAAACGCACCCTTTCATTTCTCTTGTTACATTCCTTTACGGTTACAGGAACATTCATGTCACGGTTTTATTGACATTTAACCACATCATTGCTAGACTACCCCCCATGCTACAAGCAGTGACAACCAGCTGTCCATCAGATACATAAGAGTAGTGACAATTGAAAGGCTGTACTTTTCAAACCACTGAACAAGTGTGGGCACATCTACAGTCAATTTCAGAATGGAACATTCATGTAATTTCTTATTATGTGAGGAACCCTACAAACTAAATTATACAGAAAACAGAATCCGAACAAGTTGCCATGGTGCAAGGGGGCGACTTTGACTGTACAGGATACTGTGCCGATGGAAGGGTTAACTTGAATTCTGCTACTGGTTCTGATTCAAACAAAGGCAAGCACTCACTCATACACACACACACACACACACACAACACCACACACACCACACACTAAACACACACACCACACCACACACACACACAAACTTCCTACTCCTCACTCAGCCTCCTCTCTGTCTCTGTCTGTCTGTTGTCTGTCTGTCTGTCTGTCTGTCTGTCTGTCCGTCCGTCTGGTTCTGTTGTCTGTCTCTCTTCTCTCTCTCTCTCTCTCTCTCTCTCTCTCTCTCTCTCTTCTCTCTCTCACAGTCACATACATCCCCTTTCTCCATCCACAATCGCCTCACGTCTCTCTCTCCCTCCCCCTCTTTGTTCTTTTCACACACACACACACACAACTCGCACGCACCCACACACACACACCACACACACACACACACCATACACTCACACACTCACACACACACACACACACCACACACTCACACACACACACACACACACACACACACACCACACACCACACACACACACACACACTCACGCACGCACGCACCACAAGAACACACACCACACACACCACACACACACACACACACACATACACACACACACACACACACACACACACACACACACACAACACACGCACGCCCGCACGCACACACACACACAAACCCACACACACACACATACACTCACACAACTCACACACACAACACACACACCACACACACACCACCCACCAACACACACACACACACACTCACACACTCGGCACACCACACACAACCCACACACCACACACTACACCACACACACAACTCACACACACACACAACACACACACCCACACACACAACACACACACGCTCACACGCAACACAAGAACACACACACAACACACACACACACACACACACCAACACACTACACAACACACCACACACACACTCACACACACACACAACACACACACACACATACACACACACACACACACACAACACCCACACACACACGCGCGCGGCGCGCGCGCGCGCGCGCGCGCGCGCCCACCACGCACGCACACACACACCACACACACACACACGCGCGCGCGCGTGCGCGCGCGCGCGCGCACGAAACGTGTTCCGCACACAGTCTCGGTGTTACAATCTGCTAGGTTCAGCCAAACGAGAGCACGATTGTAAACTTGTCGGGGGAAAACAAATGTGTCACAGAGAGAGAGAGAGAGAGATGAAAGAGAGACGAGAGAGACGAGTGAGAGAGTGAGAGAGAGAGAGAGAGAGAGAGAGGGAGAGAGAGAGCGAGAGAGGCCGAGACAAGAGACAGAGAGAGGACCAGAGAGAGAGATACAGAGAGAGAGAGACAGAGAGAGCCAGCAGCACAAGTCCCAGCCAGACGGAGAAGAGAGAGATTGTATGATTAGGTGTTTTTTTTTTTTTCTTTTTTTTTTTCCTACCTTTTCTTTTTCGTTCAACTTGCTTTCATTTTCGATTCATTAAAACATGAGAACGTATTATCAATCAGATATTTCCCAACGGCAAACGGAAGGAACAAAAAAAGGGGAGGGGGGGGGAAAGAAAGGAAGGAGGAAAGTATACATTAATCATTAAATCACTCCACTCTCTCTTCTCTCTCTCTCTCGCTCTCTCTCTCCTCTCTCTCTCTCTCTCTCTCTTTCTCGCTCTCTCTCTTTATACATGAAATTGCTATGGCGGAGGAAGAAAATGGAATTACATGGTATTCAGTTGTTACCAGGTAAGGTTGAGCTATGTATACTTTTGTTTGCTGATGATATAGTTCTGCTGTCCGGACACTGATAAAGGTCGACAGAATCAAAATTGATGTCACTGAACGAATCCTGCAAAAGCTGATTTCTGAATCTTAACAATGAACAAAAAAGGTTATGGTATTTCGAAAAGGGGGGTTTCTGGGCAAAAGAACGACAAATGAATGTAAATGGAGATTCTTTAGAAGTAGTAATGAATATAACTATCTCGGTTTTGTGTTTACAACCAAAATGAGCATACCAAAGTGTGTTGATGCTCTGCGCGTAAAGGGCAGAAGAGCTTGATTGAATGTAGATTGAAAAACATATTGGCAGATGCATGATATTGCAAAATCTTGTTTTTTCAAAATATTTGACACTCAAGTACAACATAAATTACTTTATGCGGCTGAAATGTGGGGTATGAATAGATTATGACAACATGAAAAGGTTGCATGCACAGTTATGCATGTAATCGATTTTTACGAAGTTCCCATTAAAAGTACAAATAAGTTTGTTCTTGGGGGAATCAGGGAGGGCAACATTCTATGTGAATAGTTATTTCAGATGTGTAAATCTGGCTTAAAATTCTAAAGATGACATGACAGATATCCCAAGGTGGCATATGCAATGCTGGAAATTGATGAAAGGGGCCAAAGTTTGTTGGGCAAAGTCAGATCAGAAACTTATGTTCAGAATGGGGTTTGGGCATGCATGGATAATCAAGGTGTTGTAGATGTGAAAAGGTTTTCTCTCTTTATTCAAAACAAAGTGAAAGATACTTATTACAAAGGAATGGGAGGAATCTATTATGATAAAGATATATACAGAAATTTATCGGGCCTTTTTAAAACAACCCTCGGAATGCGAACCTTATTTCCAGTTTTTTGGATATCAGATGCTTCCGTGGACGGACTTGTGAAATTAAGATTGGGGGTATACAATAAATGGTTCTTCATTTAGGAGAATATTTAGTGAAAATAAACTTTGTTGTTCAACATGTAAAGTAATTGAAGATGAAAATCAATTTGTACATAACTGTCTTAGATATGATGGAACCACCACTAAGACAGATATCTGTGAAAGTATTAAACAACGTATACCGATACAATTCACAAGGGGGTCAGTCGATGCGATTAAAGAAAACTTGCATGTATATTTTCCATGGCCTCCGTCAAGAATATTGTAACTAGTTGAAGGAGTTAATGTATGGATAAGATTTAAGTCCATGGTGTTGTAATTCTCTTTTGGAATATTATTATTTACTGTAACCAATTGCTTATTCCCACGTACATAAATTCTGTAATTTTGACCCTAATTCTTTGGGCTTGTGGCTAGAGTATAAGTTTTTGTTCTAGTTTTGTTGTTTTTGTTCTCTCTTCTCTCACTCTCTGACATAAGAACACGGTGAGTCATTCAGGGATTTCCCGGAAATAAATTTGTTAGTTCATGTGGGTGGAGAGAATGATTAATTCTTGAGGTCATTCTGGGATTTCCGAAAATTAATGATCGTGAAGAGTTGGGAACCAACGACTGCGTCCCGTCCTAGCTGCAAAGTAGACGACCACAGGCGGGAAATTAAACGTACCTGCGGACTGAAGATATGAAAAGACTGCCCGTGGTGTGGAGCTTAGCTGTTTATGTTGGTAATACTGTTGTTGTTAACAAAAAAAATGTGTTCACAAACTTAACAAATCTTGAACGCCAATCTTGCACTGAAGTGATTGAGATAGTGATTGCTCGTTCATTTTAGTTGTCCTCTTTGTTTTGTATCTTGCTGAAGAAGGACTAGAGTCGAAAAACGCGTTGTGTTTTGTCTTGTGATTCTTTGTCACTTTTTTTTTTTTTTTTTTTTTTTTTTTGTGGTTTCGCAAACTTTTGTTTTAAGATTTGTCCCGTCCTAGGTTCACAGCAAGGAGACAAATAATGTGGTGTATGTTGACTGAAATGACCGGCAGGTCTCTTTCTCTCTCTCTCTCTCTCTCTCTCTCTCTCTCTCTCTCTCCTGCTCTCTCTTCTCTTCTCTCTCTCGGTGCGCGCGCGCGGCGCACCGCACGCACGCCACGCACGCACGCACGCCCGCACGCACGCACGCACGCACCGCGCACACCCCCCACACCACACCACAATATTTCTTTACTCCCTGTCCAACCTGTCTCTGTATCTCTCTCTGTCTCTCTGTCTCTGTCTCTCTCTCTCCTCTCTCTCTCTCTCTCTCTCTCTTTAACACACACACACCACAACAACCACACAACACACACACACACCACACACCAACACACACACACAAACCCACACACACACACACACCATATATGCACCACACATACATTCATTCTCCTCCACAATCTCCTCTCTGTCTCTCTCTCTTCTCTTATCTCTCCCCCTCCTTCTTTCTGTTTTTACCAACACACACACAACACACACACACACACACACACACAACACACACACACACACAAACACACACACACACACACACACACCGGTTGATGTTTAGCAAAGAGAGGAGCCAGAAAACGATATCAGATTCAGCCATTTTTGAACTTCTCTATATCAGTGAAGGTGCTATACTTAGCAGAAAAAGTACAATTTTGTAATTTCATTTTGATAGAAAAGAGACAATCTGGGTGTTTTGGTTTAACGATAGAATGAACAATAATTCATGGACCGTTAAATAAGTACGATCAAAACTTTTATCGGAGTCGACAGTAAGTTCCTTGATCTGTAGATGGAAATAGCATTGTTTTAAAACAAAGTAAGTCGAAACTATACCATTGTACATGGGTATAGCATAAACAACTGATCACATTCTTCTGTGGAATTATGGAGAAAATTCATTCCAAATACGTTGTACAGCTATCAAAATGTGTTCTGCCAGCAATTGAAAATCATCTTTTCTTTTTGTATTAGCTAAAAGTCCCCAATTGGCAAAGATTTAATAGATATCGTCAGTAGTGAGAGAAGAAGGAGGTTTTTTTCTTTCTCTTGTTCATATTTGATTTAGTGGGCTAACTCTTTTTTGTGTTATAGCTGTAGTATACGTTAATTCTTTTGGACTCGTTGTGTTAACCTTTTGTTCCCCAGCCGATTTTTTTTCGTTAATTTCATGTAATAAAAAATGTGGAAAGGACGTAAAACAAAAAAACAACAACACAAACGTGTGACCACAGTCTCGGGTTACAAGCTGCTTTCAGGTTCAGCCACGAGCATGAATGTAAACTTGTCGGAAAAAAATGTGTCAGAGAGAGATAGAGAGAGAGAGAGAGAGGAGAGAGAGATGAGAGGAGAGAGCGTGAGCGCGAGAGAGAGAGAGAGAGGATTTTATGATTAGTTTTTATTTCATCTTTTATTCTTTTTCTCCTCTTTTTCTTTTGTTCTCAATTTTCTACTCATTAAAACATGAGAAGTATTAATCAAGCCCAGAAATATCTCACGGCGACGGAAGGCACAATAAAGGGGAGCGGGTGGGAAGAAAGGAAGGATCAAAGTATAGTGTCTTTCTCACCCACCAATCACACCCAGCGGGGAAATCCTGCGATATTATTTTTGGCTGACTATGTGTACGTGAAAATGAACGACTAAGAACACGGTGCGGTTACTCATTTGAGTTATTCAGGGAAATAAAATGAATGACGTCATTTCTGGGTGGAGAGATGATCGTCAGTGAAGAGTGGCACCAAGGACAATATGAAAACGGACTGCCGTTCCCGCTCGTGGTATAGTGACAACGGACTGGAGCTCTCTCACTGAATCCTTCATTCCACAAGCACACCAGTCACGGACAGAGAACAAGAAGCATGGAAAAGACTGATAGTGGTGTTTGAGCTCGAATGGTTTATGTGGAATACTGTTGTTGCTGTTGGTTTACGTAATACGGCACAACGAAAGTGAAATCTGCGATGACATTGTGCCATATTGTACGTGCTGGGTGAGTGATACTGTTGTGTGATCATGGGTTTAGACAGGTAAAATATTCCTCTTTTTGAATTTTTATACTTCTGCTGTCATGAGTTAATGGCATGTCAATTCAGTATATGTTATTGTGTTTTTTCTCCAGAATTATCTATTAATTATGTCTTGTTGTCAGTGGTGGCTTTTCAGAAAAAACAAGCGACGGTGAGTTGTAATTATCTACTGGTTTCAGTTTCACTGGGAGTTTCTTTCCCTATCAGAACCGCATGAGAATGTTTCCTCTACAACGGTTGCCTTTAGTTTGTCGTTCGTTTCGTTGTCGATCATAGTCATGGTGTGAGGCGTACGTCAGAAGAGATCAGCTGTCCCGACTACTGAAAGATTTTTTTTTTTTTTTTTATATACGACACCATGAAAGATTCTACCAAGTTCACGCTAATGTCCTATGGTCAGAGTGACAAAAAGTGTCCCCACCCTCTTTTGATTGTAGCCCCAGATAGATAATTCTCGGCGATGTAGAGTAGTTATCGGCAGAAGACATCAGCGATAATCCCACTTCCGCGAAAGTGGACGGCCGCTGTTCCTCTTGCTACAGACCCTTACCATGACCTTCGATGACTGTAATTATAAGATTAGCGTCGAGGCCGTGTCGTTGCCACGTTGTGATAAGCATGGCATGGACTCATTACAATGTTGTCATCTGGCTTATCTATTACCTATTTGTGAATAATGCTTGAGAAATAATGGAAAGAAACAAAGTTAAGGACACAAACCTTTCACACAGCCACACATTTGCTTTAGCTTCATGTACGCATGCTGCAGGCACACATTCTATTTCAAATTGATTTCAGTGTTGCACCATGAGTTTGAAAAAAGTAGTAGTGGTGCACACGTGCGCGCGCGCGCGAATGTGAGTCGTGTGTGTGTTTGTGTGAGTGTGTGTGGTGTGTGTGTGTGTGTGTGTGTGTCGTGTGCGTGCGTGGCAGGCGTGCGTGAGTGCGTGTGTGTGTGTGGAGTTGTGTGTGTGTGTGTGTGTAGTGTGTGTGTGTGGGTGTGTGTGTGTGTGTGGTGTGCGTGCATGCCTGCTGCTGCATGTTGTGTGTGCGTGTGTGGGGGGGCGGGGGGGGGAGGGTCGGAGGGTCGGAAGAGAATCTGGGTTTTTGACATACTTTCATAACTGAAAGATTTTTTTTATCTTCTTATTTACCTGCGTGAGCGACGTTATATTAGTTAGTACACAATTCGGATGTGCGGAAAAAAATTACAAAGAAATGCTCACGAACGTATGAATGCGTGTATGTACGATCCATTGGAGAGAAAAAATGGGGAAGAGGGAGTTTGAGGGGAAGGGTGTGATTGAAGAAGAAGAAAGAAGAGCGAATTTTGGCGCAGCACTGCTGGTATAGTCATACATCTATTTTTTTTATGGAAATTTATTCGTTGCTTAGTGTTTGTATTGTCAATGGAAAATACATTTTATTGTTTTCAAATAAGGGACAAAAATTATTTGACTGACCGATTGAACGACCCCACATGCATTTGTCACATGTGTGATGTTAAATTTCTGTAACAAGTTTTGAGACCATGGTATTTTGTCTCCACGATTATTCTACCATTTTGAGAAACAGTTACAGCAACAAAATCCTTATTGAGAGGTGAGGACATTCTGTTCAACGACTCGCCCTGAGCACGTAGTCAGTGGACTGGGTAAATGATAGTTGATCAAACCGAATCGTAGGGAAAAATACAGAACACATAGCATGATGATATATATATATATGTAAGTTGCTGTGGACGGTGCGGTACTTATCTTGGGGGGTAAATTTATTTGTTTGTTGTATGTAGTCCTTGCGGATTCTTCCAAGAACTAGCCCTCAGCCTTGTGTCTTAGAGGATATCGTTTTATATTTTTATTTTTCACAGAAAATGTAGTTTTTTTGCTCTTTTTGATTTTTTATGCTTCTAGATGGACCTTTGGAGGGTTTTTTGAAAAACTCAACAAAATTACTACGGTTTTGACACCAACCTTTTTGGATTGCAATTCTTCTTAAATGAAAAAGGAGAGGATGTCACATTACCACTTTCCGCGGTCATTGAGGAGAAAACACCAAGTTTCGAAATATCGGTATTCTGCCCAGGAGTTATATGTTAGTGAGTTTCCTCATATTGGAGGAGTTCCCTCATTGGAGAATATAAGCTAGCTGAAGGTCTTTTTGAGAGCATTTATTTTATTTTTCCCCATTCACCCACTCATGCACAATGTTAGTTAGGCAGAATCCTTACCACTGCAGACAGGAATGGTATCTCCCCTAATTTCTTCAATCTAAGACAATAAGAGCAAGCTTGGTTTATAATTCAATAATTTCTTGCAGTCATTGCTAACACAAGCTGCTCTTTGTTGCTGGAACGGTGCGGTTATTATCCTTGGAATTTATTTAGTTTGTGTATATTTAGTCCCTTGCGGATTCATTCCAAGAACTAGCCTCAGACACTTGTGTCTTATGAGGATATCGTTAATATTTTCTATTTTTCACAGAAAATGTCGTTTGTTTTGCTCTTTTATGTTTTCTTTTGCTTCTTAGATGGCAACTGTGGTTGGTTTTTGAAACTCAAAAACATACTACGGTATTGCACACCAACCTTTTCTGGGAATGCATTTTTTGAAACTGAAAGGCAGAGGAGTCAAATTACATTTCGCGGTCACTGAGGAGAAACCACCAAGTTTCGAAATATCGAGCTATATGACCAGGAGTTATATGTTAGTGAGTTTCCTCATTTTGGAGGTGTCTCCCTCTTGGAGCAATTTAAGCTTGCTGAAGGCTATTTTGAGAAGCATTTATTTTATTTTTCCCATTCACCATCATGCACATACCGTTAGTTAGGGCAGAATCATCTACCACTGCAGCTATGAATGCGTATCTCCACTATTTCTTAATCTAGGACCTAAGAGCAGCTTTGTTTATAATTCATATTTTTTCTATGCAGTCATTTGCACACAAGCTGCTCTGTAAGTTGCTGAACGGTGCGGTACTTATCTGGAATTTATTAGTTTGTTGTATTATAGTCTGCGGATTCTTCCAAGAAACACTAGCCCTCAGCACTTGTTGTCTTAGGGATATTCCGGGGTTTGTATATTTGCTATTTTTTCACAGAAAAATGTAGTTTGTTTTGCTCTTTATGATTTTGTTTTGCTTTCTTAGATTGGGACCTTTGGTTGGTTTTTTTGAAAACTTCAACAAACATCGACGGTTTTGCACACAACTTTACGGATTGCATCATTTAAAATGAAAAGGCCAGAGGATTCATATTACCACTTTCCGCGCGTCACTGTGGAGCGGAGATGCCACCCCAAGTTTCGAATATCGGTATATGACCAGGAGTTATATGTTAGTGAGTTTCCCTCATATTGGAGGATGTCTCCCTCTTGGAGATATAGCTTGTGAAGTCATTTTGAGAAGCTTTTAATATTCTTTTTCCCCAATCACCATCATGCACATATGTAGTTAGGCAGAATCATCTACCACTGAGATATGAATGCGTATCTCCCCGATTTCTTCTATCTAGGGGACATAAGAGCAAAGCTTTGTTTATAATTCAATAGTTCTTGCTGTCATTGCAACGCCAAGTGTCTGTAAGTTGCTGGAACGGTGACGGTATCTTTATCCTTGAATGTAGTAGTTAGTTAAATATTTATTATATTATATATATATCTTATTTATATTATATATATTATTTATATTAACAAAGGAGACGGTTGTGAAGATACAACGTCTAGGAAATTCATCGTCATTCTGTTTAAATTATAATGAATAATAATGTATAATAGGATTATATAGCGCATTTGCTTGTTTTTGTACAAATCAAGTGCGCTTCATCACATTTGCACTTATTCATCAAGTATTCTTGCACACAGCAAAAGAAAATACACAGTTGCAGACGCACCTTCATGCATTAAACTGCCTCACCTACTAGGGATTGTGGAGAAATTTAGGAGAGATTAGTTCATTAGAAGTGAATAGGCCTTTTTGAGAGGAGTTGTGAGTGAGATTTAAAAGAAGAAAGAGTAGGCTGATTAAGAGGTCTTTTGAGGGGTTCAATTAGAAGGGGCTCTAAAATGAAGGCTCTTTCGCCAAGATTTCAGAGAAACGTTAGGGTCTTTCAAAAGTTTTTGTGAAGAGAGCGAAAGGGTACGGAGTGCGTTGGTAGGTGCAGAGAGAAGAAGAGTGGATAGTGAGAAGAGATTCTTGAAGTGGGGAAAAGCTAAAGAACTGACGTTCGACATCTCAAGTTTCGATATAATGTGAAAATTTTGCATAAATGTTGTCGTTTCAGGGTGAGGTTATGGAAAAAGACCCCCCCCCCCCACCCCCCCCCCCCCCCCCCCCCCACCCCCCCCCCCACCCCCCCCACTTCCTACTTCTTCTGGTTAAATAGCTTTGTTTTTGAAGGGTGTGTGGATCGGGTATTTATTTAGGGTTTAATATTACCCTGTGACTGTTACGTGTGTCCGACACAGAAAGTTGACAAATAAAATTAAGTCTTCTACTGATTTTTGGTCTGTTTGTTCTTTTTCACTTGATTGAATGTGACAACAAACACACTACAGCGCGCGCACACACACAAAACAATGCAGCATGCTCGCACGCACGCACGCACGCGCACGCACGCACGCACGCACGACGCACGCGCACCACCAAACACAACAAACAAAACAAACACACACAACACAAACACAACACAATCAGCGAGATTATTTCAGAGTACAACGAAGTTTGGGGGATCGTCTTCCTTATCAGAAATAGCTTGACCTCTGATATGTTTTAATAGGTGCGGAATGATTCTGGTCGGAATGTGCGCGCGCGCGCGCGCGCGCGAGCGCGCGCGCGTGTGTGTGTGTGTGTGTGTGTGTGTGTGATCTATAACACAATACGAGTTATGTGCAGATCACATTAACATATTGTTTCTTCGTTATCTTCAGGAAAATAAACATGGTCAGGTATTAAAAGAAATGTTGGGTATTCGCCAGTTCAGTCGTCTCATGAGCACATAATTATTACATTCTTCACCAAAACAATTAATTATTAAACCGACAACCCCATTTGTAATGGTCGCTCAGCAATGCCGAGCACACTGCTGCCAGACCCGCTGTGCACAGCTGACATACAGTTCACGGAGTGCTGGCTGGTAGGGAGCGGCCTGCAGTAAACACCCCTGTCTCTGACATGCACCCACAGTTTGGCCTCTGCACCTGCGGAGAGGTATTATCTCCCCTGATGTCACAACGCTAAGCGGCTCGCTCTGAACAGCGCGCCCTGATTAAAAAATGACCCTGTTGAAACACAACCCTGCATGCGACCCATAGATAACAGAACGGGAACTCCTGTTTTCTCAGGAAAGCACATTGAGTCAGACGACCCCATGTCTTCTTGTTTTCACGGACAGGAAATGTTTTGCTCCTTGTCCACCTTTACTGAATTTCTTCTAGTGGATCATTGAATGGTCAAGGGGTTCCATACCCGACTCAGTTTCATCTTCATCAGTGTAGACTGAAGAGTTTTACAATACAAGCTGATGTACATGTGAGGATGTTATGACACTAAAAGCAGTCATTGTGCAAGTGACTCGTTCGTTGGATAACACCTTGTAGGCCTCGTCTGTCAACAGTCAACTGATCAGGTAAGCGGTGAAAGTTTTGTCCTCAATGTATTATCTATATGTCTGTCAGTTCATCTAGCTACACTTCTACATATAGTGATTTGGATGGATAGAGGTATGTGAGGCAGTGAGTGAGTGAGTGTGTGTGTGTGTGTGTGTGTGTGTGTGTGCGTGCGCGCTTGTGTGTGTGTGTGTGTGTGTGTGTGTGTGTGTGTGTGGTGTGTGTGTGTGTGTGTGTGTGTGTGTGTGTGTGTGTGTGTGTGTGTGTGTGTGTGATTCAGTTTTGGATGCTCTGCTTACATACATCACTCACTGCCACATGCAGGCACCCATATACACACATACGTAACACTTCCACACAAATGCATGCTCGCGCCCACTCATACACACATTTTAAGCCACGCATACGGACGCATGCACGCACGCACGCACACACGCACACACACACGCACACACACACACACACCACACACACACACACACACAACACACACACACACACACACCACACACACACACACGCACGCACGCACGCACGCACGCACGCACGCACGCACGCACACACACACACATGCATACATACACACGCGCGCGCGCACGCACGGACATATATGCAAGTTTCAGAGAAGCTAGTAGAAATTAATCAGAACAGTCCTTTTCGATGATTTGCATATGGTGTTTTGTGTCCTAGATTCATTTAGTTCAAATGAACGGCCTTGCTTACAAGATGAACCATTTATCACCACACTTATCTGTAAAATCCATTGTCAGTGAGTTTTGTTGCCTACCCTCTCCTGTGACATTAACGTTAGTGTAGTGGCGGGCAGGGCAGCTAAAAGATTTCTCTCTTGGTTGATAAAATACAGTCTGCTAGGGAAAACATACAACATGGGAAAGTTGATACAAGTGCTGTGCGAAGATTCTGTTGTCAAAGAAAATATTTCCACTAGGAATCCAATTAAACAATTTGTTGAATTCACCTTTCTATCATTCTAGACCTTTTCTTGCATTCCAGTCAAGAATTGATGATCACAAAACGAAATTCTCTTAAAACTGTGATGAACAGTTTGCATTAAATCATACTTTATTGCATTGTCAAAGGATGTTATATACTCTCCCAGATTTAGTTACATCGATTATTTTCTAAAGAAAACAGAATTGCTTTGTAATCACATTTAAAAAAAAAACTGAAATAGTCTCAGTAAAGCATTCCTTTGATACGATTGTACTGTAAGGTTTCGCTGAATGAACCTTCTCATGGTTGTGTGTTGATTGTTGTGTTGCATGACATCATAATGATGTTCCCAGCAGTCAATATAGTTTTGTTTCCACCTTACCTCCCTCTTTTTTTCCAACATCCTGGCACTGGCAGCCTCTTCATAGGCAGATGGACGTCCTGTCCTGATTGATTAAGGTATCGGCTCTTTCAGCCAACGGACGCCTCTCCTGATTGATTAAGGTATCGGATCTTTCAGCCAACAGAGACGTCTCTCCTCATTGATTAAGGTATCGACTCTTTCCGAGAGAGAAGAGAGAGAGAGAGAAGAGAGAGAGAGAGAGAGAAGAGAGAGAGAGAGAGAGAGAGAGCGTGTGCGTAGTGTTTATGAGCTTGCGTGTGTAGACCCACGCCTGTGTCTGTGTGCTCAAATTGGCTCCTCACCATCGTTGTCATCAAGTTACTCCTTCATCATTACAACCACTACCATCATCATCGCACCATCATTCTCATTCTAACATATCCCTACAAGAAAAAAATCAGAACATCTGGGATTGCAGCCCCTCCTCTCCTCCACCCCCCTGTCTCCTCATCCAGCCTGAACCCATCTCCCTGACTGTGCACGTATCACTCCCAAGTCTCACCCCTCTCCAGCCCCCACCCACCCACCCTCCGCTCCTCGACACTCAAACCTCCCGCCCTCTCGTATCCTTAATAACTTTTCTTCTCCTTCGATCACAGCGTGTTCCCTATCCCTGCCACCCTTCCCCCCACCCACCCTCCCCACCCCTCGTCTTCTTCCCCCCTCTGTAGCTATTCCTGCCACGTCAGTCTCTCCCTCTCTCTCGTTTCAGTACAGTCAGATTATTCGGAGGTGGAGAACGTTTGTG
>CM031628.1:9921570-9924363 GCA_018398815.1 Conus ventricosus | reverse complement strand
GATCCTGTTGGACACAGATCAACTTTGTATTTGATTATTCTATGCATGCAACCATTAATTATTTGATGCTACAATTTTGGGAGGACAGAAGGCTTGCTATTCCCTTTTAGCAGTTCTTTTCCATTTAGATTGTCGGCTTCACTGATTTGATTCTGCATGGCAATTATAATAAAGAAAGGCACTGTCTTCTTCCAATGGCAGCCATTTTGGAAAAGCGAAAATCGGATAAAACATACTGATAGGCAAAGGGTTTTCCCGTAAACACCTGTTTCAGAAAAGGAAGACATTCCCCAGAAATTCGTTGTACTCTAAAGATAGATCTCGCTAAGTAGAGAGAGAGAGAGAGAGAGAGAGAGAGAGAGAGAGAGAGAGAGAGAGAGAGAGAGAGAGAGAGAGAGAGAGAGAGAGTGTGTGTGTGTGTGTGTGTGTGTGTGTGTGTGTGTGTGTGTGTGTGTGTGTGTGTGTGTGTGTGTGTGTGTGAATGTGTCGGGGAGGGAGGTGGTTTCCTCGTATCTGTTGAAAGGGCAAATGGCTAAACATAACACCCCACTTACTGATTGAACAGAAACGTTCATGTTAAAGTCCACAGCCACTAAAGATTATAATTACGGCACACAAGGGTTTGGACCACTAACACGGCCATGAGGAGGAGGTGCAACGGATGTCATCTATGTCTAACAGTGTACCCGAACATTCAGAGGGGGTAGCCAAACAAGAGAAAAAAAAAGAAGGAAAAGAACAGAAAAGAGGTAATATTTTATGCTGGTGCCAGATTCCGTGTATTACTTCCGTACGATCTCGGCAATCAGATTCAGCGGGCTAACCAGAGCACACAACACGGTTTTTTTAGTGGTTTGGGGGGTGGGGGAGGGGGGGGTTGCTTTTGTTTTTTGTTTTCTGTTGTTTTTTTCTCTCTTAACATTACGATGAGCTTAATTAGAAAGTTTAGTTTAGTTTTCAGAGTTTACTGAGTCTTAATCTGGAGGGCGATTGTGAAGGGTGTAATTGCGCGGTACCCTGTCGGCTGATTTGGTCATGAATCATTCCACAGTTTCGGTTTGACTATAAGCACGGCTGACGTTGCTCACAGCGTTCTTTGAATGGTGTGCGAATGTGTGTCTTCAGGGAGAATGAGAATGAGGGTGAGCAACACAGGTAGTGAGTGAGTTCGCCCATGCCTGCTACAAGGAAGGTAAAGAGCTAGCACATACCAAAAAACGTGAAACCGTTTATGGTTGCAACAGAAGAGAGAGAGAGAGAGAGAGAGAGAGAGAGAGAGAGAGAGAGAGAGAGAGAGAGAGAGAGAGAGAGAGAGAGAGAGAGAAGAGAGAGGCCTGCTGTAAGGAAGGTAAAGAGCTAGCAGAAAAGAAAACATGAAACCGTTTATAGTTGCAACAGAAAGACAGAGAGAGAGAGAGAGAGAGAGGGGGGAGAGAAAAATACACACATGCGCGCGCATGCACGCACGCTTGCACACACACACACACACACACACACACACACACACACACACACACACACACACACACACACACACACACACACACACACACACACACACACACACACACACTCACACACACATTTTCGAAAAAACGCAGACAATGTCTGACTGGTGCTGTAGTGGCATTGGACGGGCTGATTCGGTTTCACATTGTTGCTTAACAAAGAACAGGACACACACACACACACACACACACACACACACACACACACACACACACACACACACACACACACACACACACATACACACACTGACTGAAACCAAGTTATTGTCAGATTAACTCATGGTTGTACTCACACACACACACACACACACACACACACACACACTCCGCACACGCGTGAACACACACACACACACACACACACACACACACACACACACACACACACACACCACACACACACACACACACACACACACCTTTTTCACACATGGTGCAACACTGACATAAATTGAATAGAATGTGTGCTTTCATGCATACATCAGTCGAAAGTAAATGCGTGCCTGTGTGGAAGGTTTTTTCGACGTTTTTTTTTTTCTATTCATTTTTCAGTCACTATTCAAAAAATCAGGCATCGGCCAGCCAGGATGTCAACATTGTAATGAGTCATGCATGCTTATCACAACGTGGCAGACGTCACGACCTCTGGGCTCTAAGCTCATGTATTACATTCATCGAAGGTCAGTGGTAGGGTCTGTAGCAAGAGGAACAGCGGCCGTCCACTTTCGCGGAGTGGATTGTCGCTGAGTGGACTTCTGCCGAGTGAGTATTGTACTTTCGCCGAGAATTGTATCTAGTCTGGGGCTAAATGTAAAGGGGGGCGCTTTTTGTCAACTCTGACCATAGGACATTATCGTGATGTGTCGTATCATTCAGTAGTCGGGAGAGCTGATCTCTTCTGACGTACGCCTCACCCATGACTATGATCGACAACGAAACTGATAACAAACTAGAAGGGCAGACCGTTGGTAGATGGAAACATTCTTGTGCTGTTCTGATAGGGAAGAAACTGCCAGTGAAACTGAAACCAGTAGATAATTACAACTCGCCGTCGCTTTTTTTCTGGAAAAGCCACCACTGGACAACAAGACATAATTGAAAACACAATGACATATTCTGAATTGACATGCGCATTACCTCATGACAGCAGAAGTATAAAAATTCAAAAAGAGCATATTTACCTGTCTAAACCCAGGATCAGCACAACAGTATCACTCACTCAGCACATCCATATGGCACAATGTCAGTCGCAGATTTCACTTTTCATTGTGCGTACCACGTA
>CM031628.1:9911570-9914070 GCA_018398815.1 Conus ventricosus | reverse complement strand
GAATTTTTTTTTGTTGGCTACAAGTTCACGAAAAAAATTCATTTTTGCTGTCCGTTTGAGTGAATTGACTTTATTACGTTGCCTTTTAAATCCATCCGACTTCCCTTCTGCTTCAAGCAGATCGTCGCGTAAGAAACAAGCTTGTATTTCAGAGAGAGAGAGAGAGAGAGAGGGGAGAGAGAGACAGACAGACAGACAGACAGACGACAGACAGACAGAGACAGAGAGGAGGCTGAGCGAGGAGGAAGGAAGTGTGTATGTGTGTGTGTGTGTGTGTGTGTGTGTGTGTGGTGTGTGTGTGTGTGTGTGTGTGTGTGTGTGTGTGTGTGTGTGTGTGTGTGTGTGTGCGAGTGAGTATTTGCCTTTGTCTGAATCAGAACCCGTAGCGGAATCAAGTTTAACCCTTCCATCGGCACAGTAGCTGTACATCCAAAGTCGCCCCTTGGCACCTTAGCCAGGTGTGTTTCAGATTCTGTTTCTGAGTGTATTTTGTTTGTAAGTTTCCTCTCATAATTAGAAATACATGGAATGTCATTCTTAAAGTGCTGTAGATGTGCCCACACTTGGCTCAGTGGTTTGAAAAGTACAGCCTTTCAAATCTACGACCCTTTTGTATCTGATGGACAGCTGGTTGTCAGCTACTTGTAGCATAGCGGGAAGTCTAGCAATGAAAGTGGTTAATTGTCAATAAAACCGTGACATGAATGTTACCGTAACCGTAAATGAATATGAACAGAAAAATGAAGGGTGCTGTTTACGAAGTTGTCGACGCTTACTAAAACATTTGTCTACAAAATGTGCTGATGTATGTTCTGAATAATCTGTGAGGATGGTCAGACTTCTTTTAATAATATGTATATTACATTTTTCAGGTTTCTGATTTAAAAGAATGTTAATGTACTTTCATTGTACTTACTGGGAGTATTTAAAAGGAAATTAATCTTCTATTTGCTAGTGTTTTTAACATTACCTTTTTCCTTTGGCGTTTCAAGAATATTTGCCTTTTTACTTCAGTATCATGACCAGAAATTCTGAATTTGCATAGTGACTGTTTTTGATTAAAATTAACATACTGATTGAACAGATAAGATCCAGTCCTAAATCTCCACTTACGTGTTTAGAAAAATGTAGTTTTGACTGATTTCCATGCTTCCTTTTCTTTCGGAATAAAAACGTATTCACATTGTAGTCTTTTTAAGATCGCCTGGCAGTTTATCAATGTTGTATTTTGACTGATTTTTCTATGTGTATCTTAATCCAGCATGTCTTATATAGTAATCCATGTAGGCTGGATAGTATTATTTCTAATCATGTTGTCGTACACAACTTTAACAATAGGGTCTTCTGTCGCTTGCAGTATATCAAGCAAAAAACTTGATTACCTGGTAGATTACATGTAAACTGAGAAGATATTAAAATTTAGAAATAGAGTTTGTTACTTACCGCCAATGACATTGACAAACAAAGCACATGACAAGACACGATGCATTTCAACCACAGGGGTCTTCTTCAGGCGAAAAAAAATCACATTTAACATTTGGGACAGTACAAACAAAGAACGAAAAATGAAAAATGACTCATCTGTTGTTGTCCATTTTGGTGGGAAGAATAGCCGCTAGGCGGAAATGACAAGGGGGATTATGGGAGAGGAAAAGGAGGGGGGTGGGTTGTGTAGGGGGAGGAGGGTGTGTGTGATACGATAGGGTTGTGTGTCTAGTTTATTGGGGAGGTGTGATATCTTTGTGACGGTTGTGGTAATGGTGGATTGATAATAATGGTAAGGGGGTGGGGGAACTGGGGGGGGGGGGGGGGGGGGGGGGGTTTAAAAAAAATAAAATAAAATAATAATAATAATAAATAGAAATAAATTTTAACAAGATGCAAAGCATATAAACGTACTCCCAGTTTTCCAAACCGCTTATAAATCGGCCAATTGCTTTATGAGATAAGAAATAAAGGCAAAATAGCGGTTTAAAACGGTTATTTAAACGATTTTACACTTTTGAAACTGGTATTTTAGTCCTCACTGGGCTAAAGCCTGTGTACATACCACATTTCATCCAAATCGGACAATATGTCAAGAAAAACGGTTTTTAACGGTCAGATTTTGAACACTGCATGGAAGTGCCATTTGTGTGTGATGACCTTTCTATATACAAAATTGCATTAAAATCCACCAATATATAAAAAATAACGGCAAAGTAACGGTTTATCGGTTATATAACCGATATATACTTTGAAACCGGAATTTTAGTCCTCACTGGGCTAAAGCCTGTGTACATACCAAATTTCATCCAAATCGACAATATGTCAAGAAAAACGGGTTTAACGGTCAGATTTTGAAACACTGCATGGAAGTGCCATTTGTGTGATAACTTCCTATATACCAAATTTCATTAAAACCCACCAACATATAAAAAATAAAGGCAAAATAACGGTTTTTTAACGGTTATATAACCCATATCCACGTTTGAAACCGGTTTTTTTTTAGTCCTCACGG
>CM031628.1:9892984-9910570 GCA_018398815.1 Conus ventricosus | reverse complement strand
TCGGATTACATACTTTTTTTCGGGAGTGCCCAGTAACACGCAGCTTCTGGGGTTTAAGAAAAAAAATTTTATCTAAAAACAAACATAAGTTAAAATTTATCTGTGACTGACGTACTGTTTGGGCGTCACAATCTCTCTGCATTGCAAAAAATACACCAAATATAAATCATATTATTTGATTAGTAAAATGTGCATTAGTATTTTCAAAAAGACAGAACTGTGTGCTTCTTTGAACAGAACTGAATATACGCAACTTTAAAAACTAACAGAATATTGTTCAACCCGTTACAAATTTACTTCGTAAACAAACAAACAAACAAACAAACATATGTGACCCAGTGATGCTTAGGGAGAGAGAGAAAGAGAGAGAGAGAGAAGAGAGAAAAGAGAGAGAGGAGAGAGAGAGAGAGAGAAGCCGCTGGCAGAGTGATTTCCCTTACGTGTCCGGGGTCGCAGATCAAGAAGGGCTTCCCCGGTGTAACGGTGAAACCGCCCCCCCCTCCCAGTTTAACCCCCGGAGTCAGTATGGCACTGTCTCAGATTAACTCCCGGAGTTAATCTGGGTCTGCATCAAACAGCCCCCCAACAGGTTCGAACGGCCCCTCCACTCTTTTTTCTCTTTATTAGGCCTGTTTCAATATGAACCCCTACCAGCCCTCAGAATAATTTTCCCGGGAGTTGTTTTGAACCTAAAAATTTTAACTCTAAACTAACCCCCGGGGAGTTCTATGGGCAGTGCCAAATCAGCCCCCCAACCCCTTGGAGAGTTAAGTGGTGCTGCTCCAAACAAACTCCCGGGAGTTCTTCCGGGGCCCAAACTTTTTGACATCAAATGACTCCCTGGATTTAAAACTACCGCAAGTGGAGAGTCATTCCAGACAGGCCGGGAAAGCCCCCCCCCCCCCCCCCGCCCCCGGAGTTAACTGACGCAGGCCCAGAATAGCCCTCCCCCACCCCTCCCCCTCTGCCTAAATTTAAATGAAGAAATGGCCAATGAGCGCTCCAGTGGAGAGTTAATCTAGCACCGCCAAGAACAACCCACCAGGAGAGTTAAATTGACCTGGCCCAGAAAAACCCCCCCTTGTGGAGAGACTTGCTTTAAACAAACATTATTCAACCAGGAACATTGTGCAGCGAACATCAGAACTGGAGCACAACAAGCGAAAGTTTATATGGGGAGTTAATCCGGGACCTGCCCAGAACTGCCCTCCCGCCCCCCCCCCCCCCCCCCCCAGAGTACTAGCCCAAAACAGCCCCCAGTATAAAGAGTTAAACTGGACCGGCCCAGAACATCCCCTCCACCTCCTCCTGGAGAGTTAATCTAGCACTGGCCCGGACAGTCCCCCCAAAGAGAGTTAAACGGGACTTGCCCCAAAACAGCCCCCTAGAGAGTTAAACTGGACCTGCCAAAAGCACCCCCTTTCCTGGGATTAATCTAGTACCAGCCCAGAACAGCCCCCCCCCCCCCCCCTCCAGAGATTTAAAAACTGGACCTGGCCCAAACAGACTCCTAGGGATTTAAACGGGATCTGCCCTGAAGCAGCCCCACCGGGGATTAATCTGCCACCGGCCCCAAACAACCCACCAAAGAGTTAATTGGACCTAGCCCAGAACAGCCCCCCTTATGGGGAGACTTTGCTTTAAACAAACATTATTCAACCGAAAGATTTGCAGCGAACATCACAACACGAAGCACAACAAGCAAAAGCTTATGGGGCACCTGCCCAGAACAAACCTCTCCCACCCCCCACCCCCTAGAGAGTTAAACTGATTCGAAACTGCCCCCTTCCTAGGAGCTAATCTGGCACTGGCCCTGAACAGCCCCCCCCCCCCCCCCCCGAGAGTTAACTGGACCTGGTTCGAAACTGCCCCCTTCCTGGGAGCTGATCTGGCACTGAACAGCCTTCCCCCCCCCCCCTCCTCCCGGAAAGTCGGGAAAATTAAACTGGGCCTGGTCTAGAACAGCACCCCCTGTAAACCGCTGGGTTATCGCACCCTACCGTTTTGTCCCCACATGCGACTAAACGGCGGATAGCGACAAAACAGCGGTTGAAGGGCCACCGTTTTGTCTCGTGCGACAAAACGGCGGATGTGGGGCCAAAACAGCGGTTTTTCGGTGTAACAACCCAAAAAAACTCACCGTCCAAAGTGCTCCCGGGGGGGGGGGGGGGGGGGGGGGGGGGGGGGGGGGGGGGGGGGAAATACTGGGCCGGTCTGAAGCTCCAAGAGTACATCGGGTCGGTTAAAATGGGCCCCCTGTTTTCATAAAGTACTCCCGGGAGGTCATCGGGCTGGTCCAGAGTATCCCCCCCCCCCCCCCCGGCATACTCCGTTAAGGGTTTAGGGTTGTTATTATTAGTCATAAAGTCATACATGCACATTCTTCGACCAACTTTAATATAGTCTGATCAACGTGATGGGGAGTACTTCTGGGCCGGTCCATACCCTTTATTAATGTGTTCAGGTTGTTTAATTACTGGTCATAAAACTCACCATGGACATCTATCTGAAACAACATTGAAACAGTCTGAACAATTTAGGGGAGTACTACTGGGCCGGTCCCAGAAAGTACCCCCTTGCATATTTCCTTTATTAATGTGTTCAGGGGTTTTTTACTGTTTATAAACTCATACATGGACATCTACCCGAATCCAACATCGAAATAAAAGTCTGAATCAACTTAGGGGAGTTTCTCCGGGGGAGTCCCAAAATCCCCCCTTGCTATCTCTTTATCAAATTGCTCAGGGTTGTTATTAATGATCATAACTCACATTGACATTCTAACCCGAATCAACATTGAAAACGAGTCTGAATCAAATTTAGGGGAGTACTTCTGGCCGGTCCCAGAAGTGCCCCCCTTGCATACTCCTTATCAAGTGGTCAGTGTTATTTACTGGTTATAAAATCACACATGGACATTCTACCTGAATCAACATTGAAATATAGTCTGAATCGACTTAGGGGGAGTACACGGGCCCGGGCCCAAAGTGCCCCCCTTTCGTATCTCTTTATCAATGTGTTTTTAGGGTTGTTATTTTAAAGGTTATAAAACTCACCATGGAACATTCTACCTGAATCAACATTGAAATAAGTCTGAATCGACTTTAGGGGAGTTGTTCTGGGGCCCGTCCCAAAAGTACCCCCCTTGCATATTTCTTAAACAATGAGTTCAGGTTGTTTTTTAATGGGCATAAGCTCACACATTGACATTCTATCTGAACAACATTTAAAACGAACTGAATCAACTTTAGGGGAGTACTACTGGGCCGGTCCCAGAAGTACCCCCCTACATATTTCCTTTATTAAAATGTTCAGGATTGTTATTTACTGGTCATAAGCCAAAAAATCGACAGTCTAACTGATCAACAATTTAAAACCAGTCTGAATTAACTTAGGGAGTGTCATCTGGGCCGTCCCAAAGTACCTCACTTTCATATTCCTTTTAATGTGTTCGGGTTTTTATTTACTGGGCAAAACTCACACATTGACATTCTTCCTCAATCAGCATGAAAGTATAGCCGAATCGCTTTTGGGAGATACTTCCGCTGGTCCCAGAAGTACCCCCTGCAGATCTCCTTTATTGATGTTTCAGCGTTTTTATTTACTGACCAAAAACTCAACAGAACATTTTATCACTAAACATTAAAAACAGTTCTGAATCAACTTTATGGGGAGTACTTCAGGCCGTCCCAGAATACCCCACCTTGCATATCTCCTTTATTTTTCAGGTTGTTTTTTTTTACGGTCATAACTCGCACAGGGACATTGTATCTAAATCAACATTGTCATATAGACTGTTCACTTTTGGTGAGAACTTCTGGCCGTCCCAGAAGTACCCCCCCCCCCTTGCATATATCCCTTCATTGATGTGTTCAGGCTTGTTACTTAACGGGTTTGAAACTCATACATGGACATAAACTCAAGAAGACACTATCTGAATCAACACTGAATATTCTTGAATCAACTTTTGGGAGCACATCTGGAGCCGCGCAAAGTTACTCCGGAGTCCTTTGGGGTGGGCCCAGAACGTACTCCCGGGAGTCATTCTGGGGCAGAGGGGTGGGGGAAGGGGGGGAATCGCCTGTCAAAAGGGAACATCATTATAAGAAGTTACATAAAACAAACATTTATTTTCAAAGGGTTGTCAATAGGGGGGATACTTCTGGGACCAAGGGGAGTATTGTCCCAAAGTATTCCCGGAAAACATTGGCGCGCGGGCCCCAAATACTCCCGGAGTACTTCTGGACGGGGAGCCACTTTTGGGGGTTACAACCGGTCAAGCTACACTCCAGAGGCTGTTCTGACTGGTACCAGATTAAAAAATCCCAGTGTGGGAGTTAATCGGGACCAGTCCAGAACACCCAGAGGAGAGAGAAGAGAGAAGAGAGAGAGAGAGGAGAGAGAGAGAGGAGAGAGGGGAACAGACAGACAGAGAGAGAGAGAGAAGAGAGAGGAGAAAAGAGAGAGAGAGGAGAGAGAGAGAGAGAGAAAAGAGAGAGAGAGATGCCTCGGAAATAGAACTGGGCGTCACGGTCAAGAACAGTCAGCCTTCTCCATTCCTCAGTGCTCTCCCCTTTCACCCTATCCACACCCTTCCCTCCCCTCCCCACCCCTCTCCACACAACCCAAAAAGGGCTGATGTATAAGAAATAGGTTTCTGGATCTGGATTCGACATTAGAAAAGTAGTTACAGACTCCGATCAAAATTTACTTGAGAATATTTCGACAGGTCGCCTGTCTTCTTCACTCACGTTGCTGTTGTGGCCGAGGCCCGTGGACGACTGTTGTGGGGGGGGGGGGGTGACGATTCAGTACGGGTGAGGGGGGGGGGGGGGGGGGGGGGGGGTTGGGGGGGGGGGGGGGGGGCAAAACCTTGATCTCTGTTCAGCTGGGGCGTCTGGTCTTAATTTCGATGGCTTCTTTATCTTTTCCTTTTGTGAGGAAGGGCTCTGTAGATAGAATCTTGGTTTCTTGGGGCTGAAACTGTGGCCTGTGGCTTGTAGATGTTCATGTATGGCAGAAATAGATTGGTTTTGGTGTTCCTGTAGACGGGTGTTGAGTGGTCTTGCTGTCTCGCCCAAAGTAGGTATGGGTACAGTCTTGACACCCTACCTGGTACACTACACCACACTGCTTGAGGGGGTCCGTTTTGTCTTTGACATGGGTCAGTTGCTGGCGTAGGGAGTTGGTGGGTTTGTGGAACACTTTGCATCCCCTGTTGTTGGAAAGTCCTGGCTGGACGCTCTGAGACTCCTTTAATGTAAGGGATCCCCACTTTCACAGTGTCCGTATCTGTAAAAGAAGGGCAGCGAATTCGAGGTTGTCCCACATCCATGCAGGGTATCCATTAGCGGAAAGGGCAGTCTTGATGTGTTCTTCTTCTTTCAGCTCGTCCTCCTTAGTGGAACACAGTACAGAGGCTCTGTGCATGAGGGTGTTGACAACAGATCTCTTGTGCTGGAGGGGGTGGTTAGAGTGAAAGTTCAGATATTGGTCAGTGTGGGTGGGTTTCCTATAAACGGTGGTCTCCATCCTGTCGTCATGGGTTCGGGTGATGAGTGTGTCCAGGAACGGGATCTTCCCTTCTACTTCAGTTTCGGAAGTGAACTGGATACTGTCGTCGATGGAATTCAGGTGAGTGGTGTAGCTGTCAACTTCAGTCTCCTGTATGCAGGTCATGGTGTCATCCACATAGCGGTACCACATGCTGGGAGGGTTGGCAGCGGTCTCAAGGGCTGCTTTTTCAAAATGTTCCATGTACAGGTTGGCTACCACTGGAGATACTGGCGAACCCATGGCAGCTCCTTGTTTCTGCTGGTAGAACTCATGGTTAAATGAAAGTAGGTGCTAGTGAGGCACAGTTCCAACAGTTCTAGCACCTGTTTTGTAGTGAGTTCACACCGGTGACGAAGGTGGTAGTCATCCTCAATCTTCTCACGAATGACTTGGAGAGCCTTGGGTACAGGGATGCTAGTGAACAGTGCACAAACATCATAGGAGACAAGTTTCTCCCCTGGAGCCAGTTGCTGGTTTTCCATCTTCTGTACAAAAGCTGTACTGTTGACTATGTTGTACTCGGTCTGCCCGACTGAAGGTCCCAATATTTGTGTCAGGAATTTGGAGGCATTGTACATGACACTGCCACAGCTGGACACAATGGGGTGGAGGGGGGCATCCTTCTTGTGTATCTTGGGTAATCCATATAGCTTAGGCGTGGATTCTGTAGTGACCTCAAAACGCTTACATGGATTAAATAGTGTTTTGGGGCAAAATCCTAATTGTGACGAGTGGCCTGACAACGTGGTGAGGTTTACGTCCTATTGGCCAGAGGCCCCTGAGACCATGGCGTCCCAGGCTGTGGTCTGTATTCTTGGTGGCGGAATGTCTGAGCACTGGCAAGAACAGTCTAGGGGTTCGGTCTGGACAGGAGTTGTCTGATCTTGTTATAGTTGTCGTCCTGACTGAAATCCGGGTTCTCTTCCTTGCTCCTGTTGGAACTAATGTACGGCATTCGGTTGGGGTTCCGTGTGAACTGTCGTTCACGTTGTGGTGCTGCTCAGCCAATGGTGAACGTCGGTAATCTTTACCTGCCCCCCCCCTTCCCCCGCCTTCTACTGAACCTGCCTCCAGGACTACCGGGCAGCCTTCTTCATGCTCGGATGGCGGCGGTTCTGTGGCGCCTGAGGTAACCTCAAGAGGGAGTTGGACGGACATCACTGGAGTGCTACACGATTCCCTTCTATGGTCCTCACTGACCTGAGCCCAGAGGGCAGTTTTTCAGTTCAGTCCCGAGAGGGGTGCCCACCATGCCGACCCGAAAACATGGTTTGCCAAGCCACGATTATTGAAGTCAGGCAGCGTTCCATTGCCGACCGACCCACAACTCTGGGAACCCTTTCCCAGCGACAGAGGCTAGACCCATCGTCACCCATAGTGGCCGGAAGGCTGGAAGGCCGGCTGCGCCGACCGACGTTGATCTCTCACGTCAGCGCTGCTCGAGACCGATCTGGCACCTCTCTCTCTCGCTCTCTCTCTCTCTCTCTCTTTCTCTCTCTCTCTCTCTCTGTGCACTCCTGCTAATCCACCTCGCAGTGATTGATGACGACTCGGCAGTCGAGTCGACTTGAGCAGTGAAATTAACGTCTTATCAGCCAAAGATCTTTAAATAATATCCTACTGGACCACAATAAGAGGTGGCAATAGAGCGAATTTGACCGAGGGAAAGCAAATTTCGGCTATTTTGTGCCATCTGAAATTTAATAAATGTTAAATTATCCCCCAATTTTTGCCATGGGCCAATCTTGAGAATGAAAGAGCCTTGGAATGATTCTAAATTAAGATTATGGATCTACACACCAATTTCATAATTTCGTGTCATTTAAGTTAAAAGTCTCCCCCCCCACCCCCTCACTCGACAGGTTAAACAAATTTTGAACAGAAAAATACAATGTTCTTGGAAATGAACTATCCCGGCTTTATCATAATCTACCACTTGAGAGCAACATGTAGGTGAGTCAATTATCAATCACATAAAACTGCTATAGAGCATACTTTAGCCAAAGGGGTGGGGGGGGGGGGGGGGCAGTGGGAAGGATGGATATCTACTCAGAGAGATTGTTACGAGCGAGGAATGCTCAGTTACATGTGTGTGTGTGTGTGTGTGTGTGTGTGTGTGGTGTGTGTGTGTGTGTGTGTGTGTTGATGCAGGAGACATAAGCATGAATGTGTGAACTGGGTGAGGGGGTAGGTGGAGGTGGGGTACATGGCAGGTGTGTGTGGGGAGAGGGATGTTGTCTACGCTTGCCAGCTCTTCGCATACCAAGATTTTCATCATCAGAGTGAGAGGCCTTGATGAAGAAAAAAAACAAATGGGAGAAAAAGACAACCCGTTTTGCCAAACATTTTGGACACGTACAAACCAAAGTTCGTTATTTAAAAGGCGAAGCTGAGCGCTCCTGTAAACACACACACACACACACACACACACACACACACACACACACTAAATGCACGGGTTTTCTTTCATTCACACCACACTAATATACATACTCTCTCTCTCTCTCTCTCTCTCTCTCTCTCTCTCTCTCTCCCGCTGTGGTGGGGGGGGGGGGGCGGGCGGGGCCGGACGGCCGGCAATAAAAGACGTCGGAGCACAGCTGCCGGCCGGAGCGCCCGGTGTGTCTCGCGGTCTCTCTCTCCCTCCCTCCCCTTCCTCCCCTCTCTTGCGCTCCCGCTGTGGTGGTGGATGGGGGGGGGGGGGGGCGCGGGGCGCGCGGACCGAACAGCAACAAGACACGTCGGAGCACAGCTACCGCCGCGCGCCCCGTGCGGCTCGCGGTCTCCCCTCCCCCCCCCCACCCCCCGCCCACCCCTGGCTCACGGTCTCCCCCCCTCCTCCCCTCTCTTGCGCTCCCGCTGCGGTGGGGGGGGGGGGGGGGGGCGTGGGGCGGGCGGGCCGGACAGTAACAAGAGATGTCGGAACACAGATGGCACATTTCATTTCATACTGTTTTCTTTTGAAAAATCGACGCTGCGAACTCCTTGTGTATAGACCTTTGGCCTCACAATAAATGGCGCGGCGTTAAACACGCGTCAAGAGTCAAGAGTCTCTCTCTCCTCTCTCTCTCTTCTCTCTCTCTCTCTCTCTCTCTCTCTCTCTCTCTCTCTCTGTAACCACTGTCGATGCAAGGTGTTCGACATGTCCTCTCTGCAGTAGCTTTCTTGTAGGATGGAAATCTTGTCACTCCAGCTAAGCAATCGCGCGACAAGAGTTCGAGGTCTGCCATCTTGGTACTTGGGGCCTACCTGATGAGCCCGCTCAACATCTTCCAGAGACCATGTCATGATAGGGTAAAACTGAGTGAGCAGCTGAACAACTTTGCGAGCACAGGTTATGTTATCTTCTCGTGGGTCTTTTTGAACATGAAAAATCTGATGTTAGATTGGCGAGAAAAAGTTTCAAGTTTATCTTGGTGATCGTGTAAATGTTCAGTCATATTAAAAAGGTAATCTTGGCCAGCCGCCGTGGCGAAGTGGTTAGCATCGCGGACTCCCGGCTGGGAGGTCGTGGGTTCGAATCCCATCAGAGTCATGTGGTTTTTTCTGCCCCGACCAGCTCCTACCCAGAGTTGAGTTTGCTGCGGACTCAGTTGGGAAGACTGGGAGCACACAGTCGAGTTTCATCCACTTAATGGATGCGTTTCTGAGAGTGTTGCTCAAATTCCCTGACCAACACTGCAGGTGCCTGTATCTCTCGGGCCCGGTTGACGCCGGGATATATTATGAAAGGAAGCGTACAGTACAGCCCTGTCATGTAGTCTTAGACCGAAATGGAAATCCGTAGCATCATCTTAATCATCCTCATTCTCATCGATCAGCATTAAAAAAAAAGTCTCAAATTCTGTGGCCCTTCATGCCCTGCTCTCATGGTGACCTCAGTTTCGATGTCCTCTCCACGTCTGTGGTCTTGGTTTGGTTTCGTAGGGGTTACCGGTATCGGCGAGTCCATGGGGGCTGTCGTTGGACGGACGTGGTGGCGCCCTCTGGAGGAGAGCTCACTCACGCCGGCTCCGTGACTAAGCAATTATTGTCGTCAGTAGGGGGCTTAGTAGGTGGTGTCCTGCGTATGTTAGATCAGAACAGGCGCCACTGAACACCACCGAAGTGACTCGGCAGCAGTGTAGTGTCTCCTCCGGTGGGTTGCCTCTTGACGACTTGACATTGACTGCCCCCTGTGGATTGTCGGTGCGGGGCTGCGGCGGGGCCGACCGGGCTGTGGCTGTGGACGGGGTGTCGGAATGAGCGGCGTGTGTGCACTGCCTCTGAGGTGGCGCAGAGGTTGGGACAGCAAAAAAAAAAAAAAAAAAAGAAAAAAAAGGTAATCTTGCCATTGGAAGAGTTGGGAGAACTGAAGCTCAAAAACAGAACATTTATGAGACAGACATGGTACTTCTTCCTTCAGCTCCTTATTTTCGTTTCAGTGAACAACATGAAGATTGAAGAGCACAAAGATTATTCTGACGGAGATCCTGGCCCTGGGTTTGAGTGGTGTGTTTGTAAGTGGGTCCGGGGTTCAATTCGATGTCACCACTCAAATAAGAGTAAACACCAAAACGGGAAAGTCAAGAACCCCTGAAACCCCCGTTTGTAAGCAGCATGATTTGTAGAACGTTAAAAATCGGCGCCATTGCATGACTTGAAAAAACCGCCGTTTTGTAAGCGCCCGTTTTTAGAGCGCTACATGTCGGGGGGATGGCCCCGCCAATTTTGAAAAACCTCCCTTTCGGCGAGTGCTTTACAAATCGCCGGGTTACAACCCCCCATCAAAACCCCGCTCGGCTGTCCTTAAATTTGTATGACTGATCTCGTCTTTTGTGCGCCCCCCCTTTGGCCTAAACCCCAAAACAGTCACAAAAAAACCCCCCAAATGTAAAAACCCAAAAAAAGCTGAGGGGCATAATTTCCCGGGATGCAAAAACACGCAAATTTAAAAAAATAGCTCACGTTACATAAACAGCGGGAAAAGAAAGAACCTGAAAAAAAACACGCCCGCTTGTAAAGTGCTTGTCACATACTTGCATACACGCGCGCGAGCCGCGCTCGCCCCCAACACCAACACACACACAACAAAGGGGGAGGTGTGGTACAGGTAGGTGTGTGTGGGGAGAGGGATTTTGTCTATGTTTTGCCAGCTCTTCACATCCCAAAGATTTTTTCATAAGAGGGAAGCATTGTGAAGAAAAAAAAAAAAAAGCAAAGTCAACCGTGTGCCAAACATTTGGACAGTAAAAAATCAAAGTCATTACCCTGAAACACCGCACGCACGCACGCACGCATGCACGCAGCAGCACGCAGCACGCCACGCCGCACGCACCACACACACCACACCCCAAACACACACCACAACACTAAACCACGGGTTTTCATTCTTTTCCCCAAAAAAACAAATTTTTTTTGTCTCTGTTAGTTTGTTCGTCTTGTTCTCTCTCTCTCTCTCTTCTCTCTCTCTATTTTCGCGTGCACGTACACACACACACACACACACACACACAACAACACACACACACACACAAAACACACACACTCAGGTGCGCGTTCAGCCCACATGGCCCATTCATATTTTGCCCAAAAGCAACGAGTGCGGCAGAATGTTCCTACCCCATGTTGCCAATGGCATTTGTCACATTTGGACACACCGGCAATGTCTGAAATTTCATTCCGACCAAATGCACTTCGAGCACACCCGCAATGTTGAAATTTTTCTGCCCCAAAATACTTTGAGACCAGGTAATATCTGACAATTTCATTCCTGACAAAAAGTACTTCTAGAACCCCCAGCAATTCTGCACTTTTCATTCTGACCAAAAGTCACATTGAACACCCGAGCAATGTCTGAACATTTTTTCCCTGACCCAAAGTCAATTTCGGACACACCGAGAAATGTCTGACACTTTTAAATTCCTGACCAAAAGTACATTCGAGAACAACCGAGCATATCTGAACATTTCATTTCCTGCCCAAAAGTCACTTCTGAGACACACTAAGTTGTCTTTATTAGTCGGTTTAAAACACCCCAAGGTTATCTTTGAACTCTCACGCTAGACACTTTGCGCCCATAAAACATTCCCCCTTCTTGGGAATGGGATTCACGCATTCTTTCTCCCCCAAAACACGATTAGAACAAGAAATACAATTTCTATGCTATTTTTAATTAATCGTGAACAATCAAATCACAACCAATGAATATAAAAACATAAAAGATCAATATTCCCTAACCCGGGTTAAAATAAAAGACTTCTTACCGGCCGGGTTTTTCAACACAAAACCCACGCTTTCCACCACCCCAGTTTTAAAAAAAGTCTCTTCGTCTTTTCGCCTGTTGAGGGTGTGCCCTTGGTTTGATGGCTCCAGGCTTCAGGACTGGGTTTCTTTGGGGTGTTTGGGGATTCGACGTAAAACTTTTTTTGTCTTGTCACCCACCTTGGGTTAAAATTCAGTTTGTCTGTTTCCCCCACCTTGGCTTCAAATTAGTTTCCTTCTTTCCGTTGTTTTTAAACTCTAAGATTTTGCTGTTTTCTTTCCCCCAAAACCCCACTTTTTCTTCGACCTTTCTTGTCCTGCTATCCTTCCTCTCTCTCTCCCTTCCCTTCTTCTCTTCTCCTGGTGTTGTTCCCCCCTCAGTTTTTTCTCCCAGTTTTTTTAGGGAGGGGAAAACAAAGGTTCCCCCTGTGGGCCATCCTTTGTCCATGTCCCCTTCTAAAACCCCCTAGTTCACAAGTCCCCTGTTTTCCCCATTCGTCCTTCTCCCACACATCAGCTTTTACCACACCCCTCCCTAATTGATTGCAAAACACACATTCCCCCAGATGGACATCAAAAATTCCCCCGATTCGGTGGTCAATTAACACAGAAAATTATTTAAGGAGGGCTACTACAACCTCCCACGCATTCAACCGCCTACAATAGAACCAAAACAGGACCCAGGCAATACATCCGAACAAATAAGACTCCTGCTCTTCCTGACTGTTACAAAAAAACTCAGCTGATGGATTTAGCGCCCACTTGGAGCGCTAGGTCGTGTGGTTACATCCTTCCCCCTTTCCCCCTGGGCAGGGCCAAACTCTCCCCTAGGTGCATCTGTCATTGCACTTCCCCCGTGGCGATGGGTAGCCCTGGTAATTGGTTTTAAACCTATTTGTATATAGTAAAAACGTCCCTTTGCCTCCAAGCATTAATGCCTTTGTGGGGTTTCTCGCTCCTTGAAAAATTCCCCCACTCGAAGCAAGCCTGATTGGTTTAAAATTAACATTAAGGAGATAAAAACTCTAAAATTTCCCTTTAAAAACCCCAGTGCAAATATCGGCCTCTCATAAGCCTACTTACACCAGAGAACGCACGAAAGATGTGTTTGAAAACAAAAATTAGAGAAAAATCAATAATAACACTACCGAATATAACATAAATCTGGAATCTCCACCAGCTCAAAGTGTGGGGCCCCATATCCCCTTTCTTTTACGGAAAAATTTTTCCCCCTTTTCTTTCATACCGTGGCGGAAACCCCAGCCACGTCAGATACCGAATACAAAAGACACAGCCCCATACCTGATTTCTCGACCCGACATTTTTTTTTGGCAATTTTTTGTAGGACCAGTTGACCCCTCTTTCTGTTCCCACCTTGTTCCCCCTGGATGGCTGCTTTGTGACAGAAACCCCTTGATATCGCAAGGATCCGGGCCATAGTACTCTGGCCCCCATCTTCTGTGGGGTTCTTACTGAGAGGCCGAGGCTGACGTCAATGTTTTTCGGACATCACCGCCTTTCGCTTTTCGTAGGCAAACGATTGTTTTCTTTTTCCCGAACGCGAAAATGAGTAAATTTGGTAAATATGCCGTCTTTTAACTCAAAACCCGATTGTCCCCTCTTTAACATTTTTCTTTGCCCTCTGTGAGCAAAACCCCCAGTTTTCGACGAGTAGTCCCCCTTTTGTTCTGCTTGTAAGTGAGTGGGGTTGTCCACGGACACGCTCCAGTGTTTTCTGGGTGTTTGACTCCCGGGGGCCTTTTTTTCACGGGGTTTCCCTTTTTCTGATTCGACAAGAAGTCGGTTTTGGGTTTCGTACCACGTGCCCGGGAAATGTTCCCAATTCCCAAATCTACCCCGGTTTTGGAACACCCCAAAGCTGTACACTTTCCACTTAAAATGGTTGCATAAACACCTGGGCCTTTTTAAATTTGTACTGTCATCTTTTGTTTCACCTCTGTGTTTTACCTGTGATTGTCCCCTTTTCCCAAACCCGGGGTCCCTTTCCCCTAACACCAGGCACCCCGAGTCTCTAATGAAATTAACCCCATTGCCTCTACTTGCCTTTGTGCACATCCATGTTTCGCTGAAAATTTTGAACACACAGCCAATCCGACAAAAAAACACGTCATCTTTTCCATCTCTTTTTTACTGTCTCTCACTTGGCCCATTTTTTTGCTGCTTCTGTGATTAAAATACAAACCCCAGAAGTGCCCCGCTTTTGCACAGAAAACGGTACGCCATTCCTGCCACGTGGCTATTGGTTTTCACCCTTTTTGCACTGACGCTGTGGGTTACGGGGGGGTGTATGTGATCATTGGTGGTCAGTGGGCTGTTCCTCTGAATATGCTTCCAGGTTTCCCCTTTTTTAGGGAAACACGCCTCGCTTCCCGGGGAAATCTTGAGTCTGAAGTATCGCTTTGTGGGTTTCACCTTTTTCCTTAAAGGGATGGGGAAGGCCCGTCCACAAACCATCAATATTGTTCCCTTTATCCTAGTGTCTTGAGGCTTCAAAATCCTGTTATCCCCTAAGTTCTACCCCTTTGTTGAAATTTTTTTGGGCCCGTCTAACCCGAAATGTGTGAGTTCACCCTGTTTGATTCTGCCTCGTGAAATTATGCCAAAACCCCTTTTTCAGTCAAATAAAATTTCCTTTTGTATGTTTTTTACCCTTTTCAAAATTCTTGATCACTTTGGGTAAGGTTGGAAACAGGTGTAAGCACGACCCGTCAAAAAAGGGAGAAGGTTTTTTGCCCGTCATTTCGGGGCCGCCTCATGCTCGGCAACCGATTCAAAGACTGTATAGGGATCGATCGAATCGTTTTTTTTGAAAAGTGGGAGTTTTAAATAGGTGCGCAACTTGTCGCAGCCTACGACTCAGAACTGGGTCTATTTCACTACGATTTTCCCATTTTCTTTCCCAAATCAATTTGTTTGGCTAAAAACTCTGATTCGCTTTGCTTCGCTTGGCAGTCATCTCTGCTTGCTCAGCCCTCTCTGATCTGTCTCGCTTTAGCGTGACTCTCTGCATTGCTCTAGCCTTTTGCATCTGCTCTTGCTTTTGGCAGCTTACACTCTGGTTTCTTTTGCCCTTTTAGCGCAGTTTCAAGTCTAAATCTCTCGCCTCGGTTTGCTGTTCTGTTTGAAGTCGAAGTTTTCACCCCGACCTTGATTTCTTTTAACCATCGGCTGTTCCTTTTCAAAATTCCTTCTTTCGGCCCCTTTTATCTCTTCGTTTCTGCTGGTTTAAAGAATTCACAGTTCCCTCCTGTAATCCCCTTTCTTTCCCCAACTTACTAGTTTTTTGGGGGTAAAACTTTTAGCCCTTTTCTTTTCTTATTGTTTTTGCACACTAAAAAAAGTTTCGCTTAAACCGGGAAAAGTTGGTACACAGTTTATTACTAAAGTTAGGTTTCACCCAACCCGGTAGGTTCCCAACACAAAGGGCCTTTAAACTTTAAAACCCAAATTTGTGAGAGTTGGGCTAGAACCCCTTCTTCGTTTCTCTGAATGACCCTTTGATTAATACAACCCCCCCCCCCCCCCACACAAAGTCAAACTCAAAAATCAAAGAATAAAAAGGGAAAAAATTAAAGGCTACTTAAAATTGCCTTTTTGTGGCGCTTGCCCAATAATTTTGTACTCACTTTGTTCCCTCCTGAAAAAATAAAATTTTGGCCCGCAAACCCGGCGGGTGCCCCTTTGTCCCGGAGGGGGGAAAAAAGTTGATGGTATTGTTAAATGCCTAAATTGATGTATTATTGTAGGTTAACACCCCCAAAAGGTTTTCTTTGATCATACAGCATTGCATCTCGCCCCTAAACATTGCCTCTCTTGGGAATGGGGTGTCCGATTGTTTCTTCCCAAACGCTTAGAACAAAAAACAATTTCTATGCTCTTTAATTTAAACATGAAAAATCAAATCACACACCCCAATGAAAAATCAAAACTAAAATATCTTTTCTTTAATCCGGGTTAAATAAAAGACTTCTTACCTGGGGCCCGGTTTTTCCACAAACCATGTTTCAACCCAAACCCCGTTCTTTAAAAAAAATGTCTTCAGTTTCTTCAGCCTGCTTTTGGTGATCCTTGGTTGATGGTCCAGGCTTCGGACTGGGTCTTTCGTGGTGTCTTGGGGTTACGTGAATCTTCTTCTTCGTCTTTTCACACTTGGATCAAATTCAGTTTGTTGCTTACCCCCTTGGGGTTTAACTTAATTTCCTTCTTTCCGCTTGTCTTTAAATCTAAGACCTTGCTGTCTTTTATCTCCCCGACCCCGTTTCTTCGACCTTTTTCGTCCCGCTCCCCTCCTTCCTCTCTCTCTTTCCCCTTTCCCTTTCTTCTTCTTGGTGTTTTTTCTCCCCCCACGTTGTTCCCCTCAGTTTATTAGGGATGGAGACAAAAGGGTTCCCCCCGGGGCCATGCCCTTTTTCATGCTGTTCTCAACCCCCAGTTCACAAGTACCCTGAATTCTCCATTTGTCATTCTCCCCCTCAGCATTTTTCCCAACCCCCACCTAATTTTATTAGCAAACACAACTTTTACCCGGGACCCGAAAAATTTCCCCCGTTCGGTGGTCCCTTAAAACCCGTAATTTTTCTTAAGGGGGCTACTAAACCCCCCACAGCTTCAACCACCCGACAATAGAACCCAAACAGTGACCCCCGGGAATACCCTCCCAAAGAATCAAGATCCTGCTTCATGATGTTTTCAAAAAACCCCAGCTGACTGGGGGTTTGCGCCACTTGGAACGCCTGGTCGTAGTGGTTACACCCCCCCCCCTTTCGCCACTGGGCAGGTCCGAACTCTTCCCGGTGTATCTGTCATCTGCCACTTCCCGTGTGGAGGGTAAAGGGACCTGGTTAATTTGGGTTTTTACCATTTGTTACTCGTACAACGGGCCCTTTGCCCCCAAGCGCTAAGCTTTGTGAAGGTTTCTGTCCCTTGCAATTTGGTGTGATTTATGCAGGTTGTTTTCAAAAAAATTATACCTGGTTGTTCAAATAGCTGAGAGTTCGACATTTGCAGCGCAGCGGAAAAAATTTTCATTTCCATATTGATGCCCAAAATACGAAAAACACAAAAAACAACAACAACAACAACAACAACAAAAAAAAAAGAAAAAAAAAGTTATGTGATAAAATTCAAAGTCTCATAAAAATTGAATGGGTCAAAGCAAAACGCTTTCGATAGTTGGTCAGTTGTTTGATTTTTTTTAGATGAAGGTTAGTTCCATGGCTGTTTTGGACATGTTGCGAACATTCCCGACTGCTCAAACGTGAACAGACGGCACGTTAGCATGCGCTGGGTGACATCACTTGGTTTGGTGGATGATCTGTTCACTGGTAAAAGACGTTTCAAGCAGACAAAAAAGCCCATGCTGTCCATTTCAGGTTGTTTTTCTTTCCCCAAACGGGCTTTAGAAGTTCACAACAAATCTGTTAATAAGAGCTGTACTTGGAGCAGTGAATAATGTATCTTCTCAGTTTACAAGTAATCTACCAGGTAATCAAGTTTTAGCTTGATATACCACAAGCGACAGAAGACTCTATTGTTAAAGTTGCATACAATGACATGATTAGAAATGATGCTATCCAGCCTACATGGATTTCAATATTAAGACATGCTGTATTAAGACACACATAGAAAAATCAATCAACATACAACATTGATAAACTATGCCAGGTGATCTTAAAAAGACTACAATGTGAATGCGTTTTTATTCCGAAAGAAAAGGAAACATGAAAATCAGTCAAAACCACATTTTTCTAACCAAGTTAGTGCAGA
>CM031628.1:9872984-9885484 GCA_018398815.1 Conus ventricosus | reverse complement strand
GTCAATTAGGTTTTTAAGGTTGGGCATACATGAGTACGATAGTTTGACAGTGTTTTTGTTAAATATTTTGGACAGTTTGTGTTCTTTTGGAAATGAAGTTGTTAAAATTTTGAAGAATTCTTTCCCTATGTTTGTTTTGAGTTTCCCGTTGTATGGGGGGTTATACATATGATTTTTCTTTTCCTATTTTTCTTGCTTTTGTTTGTGTTGTTGTATGGGTTGTATTGTAATTTGTAATTGTATCCACTTGTTTGTAGTGCCTCCTGGTATTCTGCTGCTGCATTGTTGAACACTCTCTCATTGCATGACAAGTTTGATAGCCTCTTGTTTATGCATGGGGTAGCCTATGGTCTTTAATACAGATGGTGGGTGGTTACTTTTGGTGTTTATATATGTATATATATATATATATATATATATATATATATATATATATATATAATATATATATATATTCAATTATAACAAAGCTTGCTCTTATGTCTTAGATTGAAGAAATAGTGGGGAGATAAGCATTCATATCTACAGTGGTAGATAATTCTGCCTAACTAACAGTATGTGCTCGAGTGGGTGGATGGGGAAAAAATAAAAGCTTCTCAAAATTAGCCTTCAGTAAGCACATACTGTTAGTTAGGCAGAATGATCTACCACTGCAGATATGAATGCTTATTCCCCCCTATTTCTTCAATCTAAGACATAAGAGCAAGCTTTGTTTATAATTGAATAATTCTTGCAGTCATTGCAACACCAAGCTGCTCTGTAAGTTGCTGGAATGGTGCTCAGTACTTATCCTTGCAATTTATTAGTTTTTGTATTATATATATATATATATATATATATATATATATATATATATATATATATAATAAACTAATAAATGAATATTAATTATTAATATAATAAACTAATAAATAAAATTGCAACACGAAGCTGCTCTAAAAATTGTTGGAATGGTGCTGAGTTACTTATCCTTGGAATTTATTGGTTTATAATACTTCAGTCCCTTGCGGATTCTTTCAAAGAACTGGCCCTCAGCACTTGTCTCTTAAGATATTATTTTTTTTTAGATTTTCTACTTTTCACAAGAAAATGTAGCTTATTTTGTGTTTCATGATATTCTTTGCTTCTTAGATGGAACTTTTGGTGGGTTTTGTGAACATTCAAAACATACTATGGTATTGCACACCAGCCTTTTTCAGGGATAGCACTCTGCTTAAAACCTAAAAGGGCAGAGGAGTCAACTTAGGACATTCCAAGGTCACTGAGAAGAATCAATCAGATTTCGAAATACTGGTATCTGACCAGAGTTGTGATATGTTAATGAGTTTCCTCCCTTTTGAAGATTGTTCCCCCTTGGAGACCATAAAATTGGTGAAGGCTCATTTTGAGAAGCATTTCTCATTCCCATTCACCCACTCTAGCACATACATACTACACATAGTTAGGCAGAATTATCTACCACTGCAGATACGAAAGCGTACCTCTTCCTATTTTTTCAATCCAAGACATAAGAGCAAGCTTTGTTTACAATTATATATATATATATATATTATATTATATAAAATATAGTGCGCACGCATGTGTGTGAGAGAGAGCATGTGCGCACAGGTGTGTGCGTGCGTGTATGTATGTTTGAGAGAGAGAGGGAGTCTGTGTATTTGCACGCTACTATGTATGTAATATATCTTGCTGTATAACATAGAGATATATGAAACTGGTTTCAGGTGACGATGGTAACCATATTAGCTCTTCTGGCAACAGTAATGCAGGGCCGAAAACTTGAACAAGGTATGTTTAATATTTGTACTTCTTTAGCTCTCTCTGTCTATCTCTATGTGTATATACATATATATATATATATATATATATTTTATATATATATATATATATATATATATATATATATATATATATATATATATATATATATATTTATAACAAACTAATAAATTCCAAGGATAAGTACCGAGCACCGTTCCAGCAACTTACAGAGCAGCTTGGTGTTGCAATGACTGCAAGTAATATTGAATATAAACAAAGCTTGCTCTTAATGTCATAGATTGAAGAAATAGGGGGAGATACGCATTCATATCTGCAGTGGTAGATGATTCTGCCTAACTAACAGTATGTGCATGAGTGGGTGAATGGGGAAAAAAAAAAAAAAATGCTTCTCAAAATGAGCCTTCAGCAAGCTTATATTCTCCAAGGGGGAGACATCCTCCAATAGGGAGGGAAACTCACTAACTTATAACTCCTGGTCATATACCGATATTTCGAAACTTGGTTGTTTCTCCTCAATGACCACGGAAAGTGGTAATTTGACTCCTCTGCCTTTTCAGTTTTAAGAAGAATGCAATCCCCGAAAAGGCTGGTGTGCAATACCGTAGTATGTTTGTTGCGCGGATTCATTCCAAGAACTGGCCCTCAGCACTTGTGTCTTAGAGGATATCTTTTTTATATTTTCTACTTTTTACAAGAAAATGTAGCTTGTTTTGCTCTTTCATGATTTTCTTTTTCTTCTTAGATGGCACCTTTGGTTGTTTTTTTGAAAACTCAACAAACATACTACGGTATTGCACACCAGCCTTTTCTGGGATTGCATTCTTCTTAAAACTGAAAAGGGAGAGGAGTCAAATTACCACTTTCCGCGGTCACTGAGGAGAAACAACCAAGTTTCGAAATATCGGTATATGACAGGAGTTATAGTTAGTGAGTTTCCCTCCCTATTGGAGGATGTCTCCCCTTGGAGAATATAAGCTTGCTGAAGGCTCATTTGAGAAGCATTTATTTTTTTTCCCCATTCACCCACTCAAGCACATACTGTTAGTTAGGCAGAATCATCTACCACTGCAGATATGAATGCGTATCTCCCCCTATTTCTTCAATCTAAGACATAAGAGCAAGCTTTGTTTATAATTCAATATTACTTGCAGTCATTGCAACACCAAGCTGCTCTGTAAGTTGCTGGAACGGTGCTCGGTACTTATCCTTGGAATTTATTAGTTTGTTGTATTTTAGTCCCTTGCGGATTCATTCCAAGAATTGGCCCTCAGCACTTGTGTCTTAGAGGATATCTTTTTATATTTTCTACTTTTCACAAGAAAATGTAGCTTGTTTTGCTCTTTCATGATTTTCTTTTGCTTCTTAGATGGCACCTTTGGTTGTTTTTTTTAAAACTCAGCAAACATACTACGGTATTGCACACCAGCCTTTTCTGGGATTGCATTCTTCTTAAACTGAAAAGGCAGAGGAGTCAAATTACCACTTTCCGCGGTCACTGAGGAGAAACAACCAAGTTTCGAAATATCGGTATATGACCAGGAGTTATATGTTAGTGAGTTTCCCTCCCTATTGGAGGATGTCTCCCCTTGGAGAATATAAGCTTGCTGAAGGCTCACTTTGAGAAGCATTTATTTTATTTTTCCCCATTTACCCACTCAAGCACATACTGTTAGTTAGGCAGAATCATCTACCACTGCAGATATGAATGCGTATCTCCCGCTATTTTCTTCAATCTAATACATAAGAGCAAGCTTTGTTTATAATTCAATATATATATATATATATATATATATAATATATATATTATATATATATATATATATATATTGAATTATAAACAAAGCTTGCTCTTATGTATTAGAAACTCAACAAACATACTACGGTATTGCACACATCGCTTTGCTTGGGCGACAGTACAGCGCGATGTCAGTCAGACAGGGTGGGACACCAAGCCATTTCCTTGTGAACTTGTTGATCGAGCTCACGGTGCCATATGAGAACAGAATGGAGGCAGCTCAAATCTACAAGACTGAAAAGTATGCTGATCTGGCAAACAGCCTGAGGAGAGAAGGCTATCAGGTCAAAGTCCTCACTGCAGAAATTGGAGCTAGGGATTTGTAGGAACGTCTGCATACAGCCTCATGAAACAGCTCTCAGTTGCAGGGAAGGAAAACACCAGAGCCCTGAAAGCAATGGCAGAAGCGGCAGAGAGGTGTTCAAGCTGGATCTGGTCAAGGAGGAACAAAAGTGAACTTCATAAGGCTTAATTTCCCTACAAATATCAGGTGTCCCTGTGGCTCAGTGGTTAAACGCGAGTCATTACGTAGAAAATGAGCATGTCCAGAGGGTCATGGGTTCGAATCCCAGCCATGGCTCGTCCCAAGATGGGGAAAAAAAAGGGGCAGCAGGGGGACACCCGATCATAAACCGGGGGTTTTGGCCCAAACCCCCCCCCAAAGATGTCGGAATAAGGGCCAAAAACCACTTGCTTAAAGGGGGGTTTTCTTTTCTGGGGACTCTCTGCCCACGCTCTCCCACGAGTTTTTTTCTACATATAATATTTATATATATATATATTAATATATATATATATATAAATTAAAAAAGAAGAGAGAGAGAGAGAGAGAAAAGGAGAGGAAAATCGCATCTGTGTCACAGGGCGCGCACACACACACACACACACACACCCCACCACACACACACAACAGATAATATATATAAAATTATAATTTTATATATAAATATAAATAAATTTTTCTCTCCCCCCTCTCTGTCTCCTCTCTCCCCACTTCTTGTTGTAATTTTGTTGTTGTGTTTGGTTTTTTAAAAGACTTCATTTTCTCTCCCCTCTCTCTCTCCCTCTTCTCTTTTCCCCCCCCCTTTTTTCTCTCTCTCTCTCCTCTAAACCCCCTCTCTCTCTCTTTTCCTCTGAATTTTTTTTGCCTGTTTTCCCCTTTTTTCCCCTTTGTCTTTCTCCCCCTCCCTTCCCCCCCCCCTCTCTTTTCTCTCCTCTCCCACTTCCCCTCTCTCCTCTCTCTCCTCTCTCTCTCTCCTCCCCTTTTTTCCCTCCGTTCCTACCCCCACTTTCTCCAATTTTTTTCTCTCTTCTCTCTTTCTCCCCCCTTTCTTTTTTCCCCTCGCTCACATTCTTTTCGCCCCTTTTTCCACATCCCCCCCCCCACCCCCCCTTGTCCCCAACCCTTTTAAAAACAAGAACCCCAAACCATCACTTCAATCAGACAAATCCCCGGCAAACACAGCCCTTTTTCGGGCAAAAATTTTTTACAGGTATTTAAACCCCCCAACCAACTTCCGGCTGTATTTTAAATACGTGTATGAGCAAACCCCCCGGGGAAAACCAAAACCTTTGCACTGCTTTAAAATTTTAAAAAAAAAAAAAAAAAAAAAAAAAAAGGGAACCCGGAAATACTTTTTTTTCCCTTGAAAAATGCTCTTTGAAACCCTTTTTAAAGGGAAAACGTCCAAAAACTGTAGTCTGTAAAAAGCCTTTTAAAATCCCCCTCCTTTTTCCTTTGGGGGAAAAACAATTTTTCCCAAAATTTTGCCCAGCCTGCCAAAACATTTTCCCAAACAAAAGAACACAGGGTTTTCACATCGCACTAAATTTAAATCGGCACGAACTGAATCGCAAAAGGGTATAAATTTTGGGGGATAAAACAAAAACCCCCGTTTTCCTCAATTTTAAATTAAATTTTTGGTTGGGGGGGGGGTGTGTGTTTTGTGGGGGTTTGTTGTTGTTTTTTTGGTGTGTGTGTGGTGTGGTGTGGCCCAAAAACGGGCCCAAATTTTGGGTCTTAAGGGGGGAAGGATTAAAGCATGCAACAAAGGTTAAAAGCAAGTCCCAACGGGGATTGCCCTTGGTTTTCACTTCTTATTTTTTATCCCTTTTTTTTGGTTGTTTTTTTCCTTTTTTAAAAACGATATTTTTTTAGAGGAGGTGAAACCACAAATGATTGATGTTTGGTTGCTTACAGACAAAACGTTATTTTTCCTTTTACTAAACTGGATTTTATCCCGGGTATCTAATAAAAAAGCCCTGTTTTGGGAGGGAAACAAAAACTCGGGGTTTACAGAACACGCCCACAGGGGCCCAACGTGCCAGCTCCCGGGGCGAAAAAGGGCAAAGACGGGCCGGTCGTTCACAAATCCCTGGTTTCCCAAACACCGGAGAATAGCGCCCCCTGGGGAACTTTTATCCCTTGATATCCGCCCAAGCAAAAGGTAGGTTGGGGTGTGGTGTGGTGTGGGGTGTTTGGGTGTGTGTGTGTTTTGGGGGGGTTTTTTTGGGTGTTGGGTTTTGGTTGGGGTTTTTTAAAAAACAAAAAAGGGTTGGGCCTAGAAAATTGTATAAGAGATACCCATGTTGCTTTTCCCCCCCCCCCCCCCCCCTCTCTCCCCTCGTCTCTTTTCTCTTCCTCTCTCCCCCTCTCTCCTCCTCTCTCTCTCCCTCCCTCTCTTTTCCTCCTCTCCCCTCTCTTCTCCAAATGCTGTCTGTCCCCTCCCTTTCTTAGCTTTTCCTTTTCTCCCCCCCCCCCCTCTTTTTTAAATTTTCTCCCATCGCCCCATGTGGGGGTGTCCCCTGCAACTCCCCTTTCCCTTAAAATTTACATTATGCATTTGAGCGAATGCTTTACTAAAACCCTGTGCCAAATCTTTCCCCGGCAAGATAACGTTTTGTGAGAGTACTTTGTTTTCCTGTTTTTGTTTTTCTTTTTCCCCTTTTAACCCTTTTATCCCCCCAACCACCCACCTTTCCATACCCCCCCTTTCCCTTTTCCCACCCCCCCTTTTTTCCCCTACCATCCCCCTCCCCATTCCCCCGTCTCCCTCTCCCCCCCCTCCCCCCAATTTTGGGTTTTTGCCCCACCTCCCCTCGGTCTTCCCCTTTTCTCCCCCACCATTTGCCTCGGGACCTCTTCAAATTTCTTCAAGGAGAGGAGGAGGAGAGGAGATACGGAGGCGTAGGGAGTGATGAAATCCGTTTGATCCAGTGCCTTCAGATTTTCAGGCTAGCACTCTCCCAGCTGAACTGTTACGCTGACAGCAAGTACAGTATTGTTTTGTGATTGAATACCACCCCTACAGTAAATCCTGCTGTCGCTTTATTTGGGCCATAGTGTTCATTCCCAAAGTGATTAATGCCATTTTCTAGCAAAAGAAAATGATTCATTATGCCTTTATGTCAAGGGGTCGCCTGGCCAAATTCAGATCGAAGGGAAACTGGATTAGACTGCACACAGACAAGAAACACACGCACACACACGGACACAACGCACTTTATGTGTGAGGTAAATATTTTTAAATAGTTTATTTCAAAACATTTTGTTATCCACGTAAACGCATTTCTTTAATCCAGTCAGTTTTTTCACCTGTTCAGTTGGATTCTGCATTTTTCCATGTTGTTTTCAGGTTTCCGAGTTATGTGCGGGAGTGCATGGGAACGAAGACTTCACCGCACGTCGGACGTAGAAGAACACAGGGTAGAGGGAAGGTATGATCACCATCAGGAACGTCCCGAAAAAACCAGGGCCGATATCTCTTAAGATGAGGTGAAGAGGGCCCCCATCATCCAGGGGGAACCCTGTCACTTCGGGGAAGGGTGAGTGAGCTGTCGCTGCTACGGCGGGAAGTCGATGAGAAGGTGAAGGGAATGATGGGTGCTGCTGAGGCTTTGACTCCTGCCACTACCACGCTGCTGCTACGGGCGGCTGCTTCTTCTGATGCTGATTTTTTTTCCTCTTACTATAGCTATCTTTGTTTTTAACTACTATTGTTCTACTGCTGCTGTCGATACTACAACTGCTATCAACTACTACTGTTGCGCTGTTGTTGAAGGTGGTAATGGTGGTGATAATGCTACTGTACTACAACTACTAACTGCTGGGAGTGGAGTTCTTATGGGGTGATGTTGCTACTGCTACTACCACTATTTGCTGGTGGGGAGGTGGAAATTTGTTGGTGATGCTGCTACGCTACAACTGCTACTGTTCCGGTGGTGTGGTGGTGAAACTGCTGCTGCTGCTGCTATGACGACCAACACTGAGGGAAATTTTTTTCTATCTGTGCCACTACTGCTGCTATTGCTGCGACACTTCTATTGCTACCACTGCTAAATGCTGCGCAGCTACCAACACTATACTGCTACTGCAGCTACCAACACTACTACTGCTGCTGCTGCTGCAGCTACCAACACTACTACTGCTACTGCTGCTGCAGCGCCCTGCTATTGTGAATAAATCTGCTACAGACTTTGTGCTCACTACTACTTACTACTATTACACTACTACTACTACTACTATGCTATTGTGACTTCCCCAAGCTGTAGCCACTACACTCCTACTACTGCTATTGCTACAACTGATACAGCTACTATTCATGCCTTTGCTGCTATAGACTACCATTTCTTTTACCACAACTATTATTTCTGCTACTATCATTACTGCTGCTGCTGCTGCAGCACCATACCAAGAGTCCCTCTACTACTACACTACTACTACTACTACTACTACTACTACTACTACCTACTACAGCTATTAATACTACGCTGTTACAACTACAGCTATTACTACTACTATTACTAAGTTGCTGACTCTGCTCTGTAGTTTTGAGGGTATTTTTCCAGTCAATAGATAAAGCTGAAATGCCTGCTCCTTCGTTCTTCACTGCTCCCTTTTTAAAGGGTCCTTTCGTGAACAGGCGATCCTGTCACTGAGACTGTACTGGTTTATCAATCATCTGCATGCCAAAGCTTTCTGCAGATGAAGGGCTTGGCAATCCTTCCCCGTCTGTGCAGGAACTTATGTGTTGCTGAGACGTCTGCTAGGAGGAGGGCTGCTCCTCAAATCGGGGAAAACCCTTTCCATTTCTGTTGAGGGCGAGGCAGCAGGTCTTCATTTCGTCCTGTGTAGATTTTTTAAAGGTGATTGAAAAATTTTCCGCTTCAGCCTGTTCGTTGCGGGATTCTTAGTTTTGCATGCATTGGGTGGGAGGACATGCAAGGAGCTTCTCTCTCTGGATGTGGACTTTCTCCTTAATGTCTGTCAAGAGGAGAAGACTTGAGTATATTTTTGTTGTTTATTTGCTTATTTGTTTGATTTCTCTTCTATGATTTTTTCAAGAGAAGAGGTGTGTCTGCATAATGCTCATGCACGGGTTTCTTGCAGAGTGAATGCTGTATTTGACATACTCAGCTGGATTTAATTCTGGTATTTTAATGAAAAGAACCTGCTTTGAATTGAAACAAAACCGATGGGTACAGATCGTCACCGAGGCCACGTGCACAGCCCCCGTGGCGACAAAGGGCGAGACAGCTGAGGTGACGTGTCACTATCCTCTGGATGTCAAACCGCCTGAAGAAACAGTGTCGGTCACTGTGGAACGTTATCCCTTCATATCGTCAAGAACGTGTGTGTGTGTGTGTGTGTGTGTGTGTGTGTTTGTGTTGTGTGCGTGCGCGCGCGCGCAGGAATACATACGTGCTTGGCCAAACTTGCGTGTATAAAGAGACGCGCACTTTGTATTTCATTCTCTCTCTCTCTCTCTCTTTTCTCTCTCTCTCCTGTGTCCGCGTATCAGTCTGTCTATCTCTTTGTCTCTTGGGATATCTGTCTGTCTTCAAATTTGTTTTTTCCCCCTCGTAGCTAATTCTTCACTCTTGATTCAGTGTGTGCTGCAACTGTTCCTATTAAGTTTCATTGTACGTGTGCGAAAAGCCATGTTGAAACCATGCTATTAATTTTTTTTTTTTTTATTTTTTTTGCTGCATCTTAGCGTGCAAGTTAAAGTGATGTGAAAAAAAAAACTTGTTGTTTGACGATGTTTTTGTTTTATCTTCTTCTACTTCTTCTTCTTCTTCTTCTTCATCTTTACCTACTTTATCCTCTAATCAACCACCTTTCCCCATCTCCCCCCACTCTCCTTTCCACCTCCCCTTATCCAGTATCCCCCCTCCCTTTTCCATGTCCCCTTTCACCCCTCCTTGCCTAATTCGTTCTTTCGGCCCTCTACTCTATCTTCCCCTCCCCCACCCTTTGCCACAGGCCCTCTACAAATCTCTTCAAGAAAAAGAAGAAGAGGAGGACGACGACGAGGAGGACGAGGAGGAGGAAGAGGAGAAGGATGACAAGGAGGAGACAGGGGAAGAGTAGGAGGAAGAGGAGGAGGAAGAGAAGGAGGAAAGGAGAAGGAGGAGAAGGATGACGAGGAGGAGACAGGGGAAGAGTAGGAGGAGGAGGAGGAGCAGGAGGAGATATGAAGGCGCAGGGAGTGATGAAATCATGGGATTGAACCAGTGACCTTGAGGTTTTCAGGCTAACGCTCTTCCACCTGAGATATTCCGGCTGACAACAAGCACAGTGTTTTATATGAACCCCAACAGTAAATCTTGATGTCGACTCGCTTTGCTATGGTGTCCATTACTGTCTGATTAATGTCACTCTCTAGCACAAAAATGATTCACTCTATCTGCTTAGTACGCTAATGGGTCACCTTGCCAAATTTAGGTCAAACGGAAACTGGATTAGACTTCATCAGACAGACACACAGACAGATGGACAGAACGCGCTTTATATGTGAGATACGTATATTCATTATCTAATTTCAATACATTTCTTTATCCAAGTACATGCATCTTTTCATGTATGTCTGTTCACTTGTTCACTTGGATGCTATGTATTTTTATCCATGTCAGTTTCAGGGTCTCTGGCCAGTGATCTTATTCTGGACTGCATGTCAGACAAAGACTACACCTGCACGTTGGACGAAGACGAGCACAGGGTGGAGGGAAAGGAGGTGGTGATCACCATCAAGAACGTCACCGAGGACAGCCAGGGCCACTACCTCTGTATGATGATGGTGAAGGATGGCCCCATCATCCATGGGGAACCCTGTCAGCTTCTGGTGAACGGTGAGTGAGCTGTCGCTGCTACGGCTGAAGTCTGATGAGAAGGTGAAGGGAATGATGGTGCTGCTGAGGCTTTGACTCCTGCCACTACCACGTCTGCTGCTACGGCGGCTGTTTCTTCTGATGCCGATTTTTTTTTCTGTCTTACTATTGCTATCTTTACTTTATACTACTATGGTTCTACAGCTGCTGTCGGTACTACAACTGCTGCCACTACTACTGTTGCTGCTGTTGTTGCATGTGGTAGTGGTGGTGATGTTGCTACTGCTACTACAACTACTACTGCTGGTGGTGGAGGTTCTTATGTTGGTGATGTTGCTACTGCTACTACCACTCTACTGCCGGTGGTGGAGGTTCTTATGGTGGTGATGTTGCTACTGCTACTACCACTACTGCTGGTGGTGGAGGAGGTAATGGTGGTGATGCTGCTACTGCTACTACTGCTACTGTTCCCGGTGGTGTGGTAGTGAAACTACTGCTGCTGCTGCTATGACGACCAGTACCGAGGCAGCTTGTTCTATCTGTTGCCCCTGTGCCGCTGTTGCTGCTGCCATTACTGAATATCTATCACTACTACCACTGCCACTTCTATTGCTACCATCACTGCTGCTGCTGTAGCTACCACCACTACTACTGTTACTGCTGCTGTTGCTGCTATTGTGAACAAATCTGCTACAGTCTTTATGCTACTACTACTAATTCTACTACGACTACTACAACTACTACTATGATCACTGCTACTACTACTATACTGCTGCTGCTGCTGCTTCTGCTGCTATTGTGACTTCCTCTGCAGTAGCCACTACTACTACTAATACTGCTACTACTAAATCTACAACTGCTATTGCTACTATTTCCGCCATTGCTGCTATGTGACTCCATTTTATACATCGGCTATTATATCGCTTTCTACCATTACTGCTGCTGCTGCTCATGACAAATCCCCACTACTACTCTCTATCTACAATACTACAATCTACTACTACTACACTACTATACTACTACTATGCTGCTACAACTACAGCATTACTACCACAGCTGTTACTACTATGCTATTAACTTCCTACTACTACTATTACTGCCGCTGCTGCCAAATAACTACTTCTGTTATCAATATTTCCCGTTGTTGTCGTTGCTACTATTACTACTACTACTGCAACTATACTGCAACAAATACTGCTGCCTGCTGCTACTACTACTCCTGCAGCTATAAGGAAGAACAAAGGAGAAAAGGGGTATGATGTCAAACTTATTGCGGACACTGTCCACTGTACAACCCGATATATTCTGCGATCATTTGTGTATTTGCTTCTTTTTGTTCTTTTTCACGGCTTTTCCCTGTTCGGGGTATTGGTACCCCTGACTTCCTTCACCACCCCAACCTCCGCCTCTTCCCTTTCAGTCTGCATCTGGATTCCAAATTCACGTGCGACGCACAGCCTTAATCGTTCACGTGTCGCATATAATGACCCGTGATTTAGAAAACAGAGTGAAAGGTGCCACCCTTTTAAACGAACGCCGTAACTTCATTGGCCAGCAACCTGTTCTGTCGTTCTGTCGTCTTGGGGTTTTGACATGGCAAGCCCAGTTAGCGGGAGGACGTCAACACAGCTTGCACAGAGTGACCCGGTACAGCTTAGGGGCTGAAAAAGGTGGACGACGTCAACACAGCGCATGGGACCCGCAAGCTTGGTGCTGAAGAAGTGGAGCGTCAACAAGCTTGCATAGAGTGACCCGGTCAAGTTAGGGTCTGAAGAAGGTGGAGGGCGTCAACACAGCTTTTCATAGTACCGGT
>CM031628.1:9860764-9871984 GCA_018398815.1 Conus ventricosus | reverse complement strand
TAACAGAAGTGGTAGTAAAAGCAGTAGTATGTAAGCAGTAAGTGTAGTAATAGCTGTAGTTTAGCAGTAGTAGTAGTAGTAAGTGTATGGAGATTTAGTCATGTAGCAGCAGCAGCAGCAGTAATGGTAGTAACGATATAATAGCCGATGTATAGAAATGGTAGTCACATAGCAGCAATGGCGGAAATAGTAGTAGTAGTAGTAGTAGTAGTAGTAGTAGTAGTAAGTAGTAGTAGTAGTAGTAGCAGTAGTAGTAGTAGGAGCAGTAGTAGTGGCTACTGCAGAGGAAGTCACAATAGCAGCAGAAGCAGCAGCAGCAGCAGCAGTATAGTAGTAGTAGCAGTGATCATAGTAGTAGAAGTAGTAGTAGTAAGTAGTATAGTAGTAGTAGTAAGTAGTATAGTAGTAGTAGTAGTAGTAGTAGTAGTAGTAGTAGCATAAAGACTGTAGCAGATTTGTTCACAATAGCAAGCAACAGCAGCAGTAACAGTAGTAGTGGGGGTAGCTACAGCAGCAGCAGTGATGGTAGCAATAGAAGTGGCAGTGGCAGCAGTGATAGATATTCAGTAATGGCAGCAGCAACAGCGGCACCAGGGGCAACAGATAGAACAAGCTGCCTCAGTACTGGTCGTCATAGCAGCAGCAGCAGTAGTTTCACTACACACCACCGGGAACAGTAGCAGTAGTAGCAGTAGCAGCATCACCACCATTACCATCCTCCACCACCAGCAGTAGTAGTGGTAGTAGCAGTAGCAACATCACCACCACTACCACATGCAACAACAGCAGCAACAGTAGTAGTGGCAGCAGTTGTAGTACCGACAGCAGCTGTAGAACCATAGTAGTATAAAGCAAAGATAGCTATAGTAAGAGACAGAAAAAAAATCAGCATCAGAGAAGCAGCCGCCGTAGCAGCAGACGTGGTAGTGGCAGGAGTCAAAGCCTCAGCAGCACCATCATTCCCTTCACCTTCTCATCAGACTTCAGCCGTAGCAGCGACAGCTCACTCACCGTTCACCAGAAGCTGACAGGGTTCCCCATGGATGATGGGGCCATCCTTCACCATCATCATACAGAGGTAGTGGCCCTGGCTGTCCTCGTTGACGTTCCTGATGGTGATCACCACCCCTTTCCCCTCCACCCTGTTCTCTTCTTCGTACAACGTGCAGGTGAAGTCTTCGTCTGACATGCAGTCCAGAATAAGATCACTGCCCAGAGACCCTGAAACTCACATGGATAAAAATACATAGCATCCAAGTGAACAAGTGAACAGACATACATGAAAAGATACATGTACTTGGATAAAGAAATGTATTGGAATTAGATAATGAATATACGTATCTCACATATAAAGCGCGTTCTGTCCGTCTGTCTGTGTGTCTGTCTGATGAAGTCTAATCCAGTTTCCGTTTCACCTACATTTGGCAAGGTAACCCATTAGCGTACTAAGCAGATAGAGTGAATCATTTTTGTGCTAGAGAGTGGCATTAATCAGACAGTAATGGAACATCATAGCAAGCGAGTCAACATCAAGATTTACTGTTGGGGTTCATATAAAACACTGTGCTTGTTGTCAGCCGGAATATCTCAGGTGGAAGAGTGTTAGCCTGAAAACCTGAAGGTCACTGTTCAATCCAATGATTTCATCACTCCCTGCGCCTCCATATCTCCTGTTCCTCCTGCTCCTCCTCCTACTCTTCCCCTGTCTCCTCCTCGTCATCCTTCTCCTCCTTCTCCTTTCCTCATCCTCCTCCTCCTCCTCCTCCTACTTTTCCCCTGTCTCCTCCTCGTCATCCTTCTCCTCTTCCTCCTCCTCGTCCTCCTCGTCCTCCTCCTCCTCTTCTTTTTCTTGAAGAGATTTGTAGAGGGCCTGTGGCAAAGGGTGGGGGAGGGAAGATAGAGTAGAGGGCCGAAAGAACGAATTAGGCAGGGAGGGGTGGAAGGGACATGGGAAAAAGGGAGGGGGTTCTGGATAAGGGGAGGTGGAAAGGAGAGTGGGGGGAGATGGGGAAAGGTGGCTGATTGGAGGATAAAGTAGGTAAAGAAGAAGAATAAGAAGATAACAACAACAACATCATCAACAACAACAAGTGTATTTTCACACCACTTTAACTTGCACACTAAGATGCAGCAAAAAAATAAAACAAAATAAAAATAATAGCATGGTTTCAACATGGCATTCGCACACGTACAATGAAACTGAATAGGAACAGTTGCAGGCACACACATGAATCAAGAGTGAAGAATTAGATACGAGGGGGAAAAACAAATTTGAAGACAGACAGATATACCGATAGACAAAGAGATAGACAGACTGATACGCGGACAGAGAGAGAAGAGAGAGAGAGAGAGAGAGAGAGAGAGAGAGAGAGAGAGAGAGAGAGAGAGAGAGAGAGAGAGAGAGAGAGAGAAAATGAAATACAAAGTGCACATCTCTTTATACGCGCAAGTTTGGCCAAGCACGTATGCACTCCTGCGCGCGCGCACGCACGCACGCACGCACGCACGCACGCACGCACGCACGCACGCACGCACGCACGCACACACACACACACACACACACACACACACACACACACACACACACACACACACACACACACACACAACACACACACACACACACCTGTTTCTTGACGACATGAAGGGATAACGTTCCACAGTGACCGACACTGTTTCTTCAGGCGGTTTGACATCCAGAGGATAGTGACACGTCACCACAGCTGTCTCGCCCTTTGTCACCACAGGGGCTGTGCACGTGGCCCTCGGTGACGCATCTGTAGCCATCGAGTTTTGTTTCAATTCAAAGCAAGTTCTTTTCATTCAAATACCAGAATTAAATCCAGCTGAGTATGTCAAATACAACATTCACATCTGCAAGCAACCGTGCATGACGCATTATGCAGACACTCTTCCTTCTCTAAAAAGAAAAAAATCATAGAAGAAAAATCAAACAAATAAGCAAATAAACAACAAAAATACTCAAGTCTTCTCCCCCTTGACAGACATACGAAGAAAGTCCACATCCAGAGAGAGAAGCTCTTATGCATGTCCTCCCACCCAATGCATGCAAAACTAGAGAATCCCGCAACGAACAGGCTGAAGCGGAAAAGTTTCAATCACCTCTTCAAAAATCTACACAGACGAAATGAAGACCTGCTGCCTACGTCCTCAACAGAAATGGAAATGGTTCCCGATTTGAGGAGCCAGACCTCCTCCTAGCAGACGTCTCAGCAACACATAAGTTCCTGGCACTGACAGGAAGGATTGCCAAGCCGCTCACCTGCAGAAAGCTTTGGCACTGCAGATGATTGATAACCAGTACAGTCTCAGTGACAGGATGCGCCTGTTCACGCAAGGATCCTCAAAGGGAGCAGTGAAGCATGAAGGAGCAGGCATTTCAGCTTTATCTATTGACTGGAAAAATATCCTCGAACTACAGAGCAGAGTCAGCAACTCTAGTAATAGTAGTAGTAGTAGTAGTATTAGTAGTAGTAGTAGTAGTAGTAGTAGTAGTAGTAGTAGTAGAGGGACACTTGGCCATGGTAGCAGCAGCAGCAGCAGCAGTAATGGTAGTAGCAGAAATAATAGTTGTGGTATAGAAATGGTAGTCCTATAGCAGCAAAGGCATAAATAGTAGCCATGTCAGTTGTAGCAGTAGCAGTAGTAGGAGTAGTAGTGGCTACAGCAGAGGAAGTCACAATAGCAGCAGCAGCAGAAGCAGCAGCAGCAGCATAGTAGTAGTAGTAGTAGTAGTAGTAGTAGTAGTAGTAGTAGTAGTGGTTGTAGTAGTAGCACAAAGTCTGTAGCAGATTATTCACAATAGCAGGAGCAGCAGCAGCAGCAGTAGCAGTAGTAGTGTTGGTAGCTGCAGCAGCAGTAGCAGTAGTAGTGTTGGTAGCTGCAGCAGCAGTAGCAGTGGTAGCAATAGAAGTGTCAGCAGCAGCAGCAGCGGTAGCAGTAGTAGTGTTGTAGCTGCAGCAGCAGTACCAGTAGTAGTGTTGGTTGCTGCAGCAGCAGTAGCAGTAGTAGTGTTGGTAGCTGCAGCAGCAGTAGCAGTGGTAGCAATAGAAGTGTCAGCAGCAACAGCAGCAGTAGTGGCAACAGATAGAACACACTTCCTCAGTGTTGGTCGTCATAGCAGCAGCAGCAGCAGTTTCACCACCACACCACCAGGAACAGTAGCAGTAGTAGCAGTAGCAGCATCACCACCATTACCACCTCCACCACCAGCAGTAGTGGTAGTAGCAATAGCAACATCACCACCATAAGAACCTCCACTCCCAGCAGTAGTAGTTGTAGTAGCAGTAGCATTATCACCACCACTACCACCTTCAACAACAGCAGCAACAGTAGTAGTGATAGCAGTTGTAGTACCGACAGCAGCTGTAGAACAATAGTAGTATAAAGCAAAGATAGCAATAGTAAGAGAGAAAAAAAATCAGCATCAGAAGAAGCAGCCGCCGTAGCAGCAGACGTGGTAGTGGCAGGAGTCAAAGCCTCAGCAGCACCATCATCCCCTTCACCTTCTCATCAGACTTCAGCCGTAGCAGCGACAGCTCACTCACCGTTCACCAGAAGCTGACAGGGTTCCCCATGGATGTTGGGGCCATCCTTCACCATCATCATACAGAGGTAATGGCCCTGGCTGTCCTCGTTGACGTTCTTGATGGTGATCACTACCTCCTTCCCTTCCACCCTGTGCTCTTCTTCGTCCAACGTGCAGGTGAAGTCTTCGTTCCACATGCAGTCCAGAATATGATCACTGCCCAGAGACCCTGAAACTGACATAGATAAAAATACATAGCATCCAAGTGAACAAGTGAACAGACATACATGAAAATATACTTTACTTGGATAAAGAAACGCATTGAAATTAGATAATGAATATACGTATCTCACATATAAAGCGCGTTCTGTCCGTCTGTCTGTGTGTCTGTCTGATGAGGTCTAATCCAGTTTCCGTTTGACCTAAATTTGGCAAGGTGACCCATTGGCGTACTAAGCAGACAGAGTGAATCATTTTTGTGCTAGAGAGTGGCATTAAACAGACAGTAATGGAACACCATAGCAAAGCGAGTCGACATCAAGATTTACTGTTGGGGTTCATATAAAACACTGTGCTTGTTGTCAGCCGAATATCCCAGGCGAAAGAATGTTAGCCTGAAAACCTGAAGGTCACTGGTTCAATCCTATGATTTCATCACTCCCTGCGCCTCCATATCTCCTCCTCTTCCCCTTTTCTTCCCCTTCTTTTCCTCCTCCTACTCATCCCCTGTCTCCTCCTCGTCATCCTTCTCGTCGTCGTCGTCCTCCTCCTCCTCGTCTTCCTCCTCCTCTTCCTCTTCTTCTTCTTATTGAAGAGATTTGTTGAGGGCCTGTGGGAAAGGGGGGGGGGGAGGAGGGAGGGGAAGATAGAGTAGAGGGCCTGTGGCAAAGGGTGGGGGGAGGGGAAGGTAGAGTAGATGGCTTGTAGCAAAGGGTGGAGGGGAGGGGAGATAGAGTAGAGGGACTGTGGCAAAGGGTGGGGGAAGAGAAGACATAGTAGAGGGCCTGTGGCAAAGGGTGAGGGGAGGGGAAGATAGACTAGAGGGCATGTGGCAAAGGGTTGGGGGAGGGGAAGATAGAGTAGAGGGACTGTGGCAAAGGGTGGGGGGAGGGAAGATAGAGTAGAGGGCCTGTGGCAAAGGGTGAGGGAGGGGAAGATAGAGTAAAGGGCCTGTGGCAAAGGGTGAGGGGAGGGGAAGATAGAGTAGAGGGCCTGAGCAAAGGTGAAGGGGAGGGAAGAAGTATGTAGAGGGCCTGTGGCAAAGGGTGGGGGGAGTGAAAATAGAGAAGGAGGCCAGTGGCAAAGGTGGGGGGAAGATAGAGTAGAGAGCCTGTGGCAAAGGGTGGGGGGAGGGGAAGATAGAGTAGAGCCTGTGGCCAAAAAGGGTGGGGGTAGGGGGAAGATAAGTAGAGGGCCTGATGGCAAAGGGTGGGGGAGAAAGAGTAGAGGGCCATGTGGCAAAAGGTGATGGGAGGGAATGATAGAGAAAGGGCCTTGTGCAAAGGTGGGGGGAGGGAAGATAAAGATAAGAGCCTGTGGCAAAGGGTGAAGGGAGGGGAAGATAGCGTAGAGGGCCTGTGCAAAGGTATAGGGGAGGGGAAGATAGAGTAGAGGGCCTGACGCAAAGGGTGAGGGGAGGGAAGATAGAGAAGAGGGCCTGTGGCAAAGGGGTGGGAGGAGGGGAAGATAAGCGAGGGCCCAGTGTCAAAGGGTGGGGGGTGGGGAAGATTAGTAGAGGGCCTGTAGGCAGAGGGGCGGGGGAGGAGATAGAGAAGAGCTCCTGGGCAAAGGGAGGGGTGGGGAAGAAAGTGTATAGGCCTGTGGCAAAGGTTGGGGTGATGGGCCAGAAAGAGTAGAGGCCTGTGGCTAGAGGTAGGGGAGGGGAAGCTAGAGTAGAGGGCCAGTGGGCAAAGGGTGGAGAGGAGGGGAAGATAAGTAGAGGGCATGTGGCCAATGAGGCAAAGAGGGGAAGATAAATAGAGGGCCTGAGCAAAAGGAGGGGGTGAGGGGGAGGGAGGGAAATAGAGACGACGGGCCTGTGGCAAAGGGTGGGGGGGGGGGGTGGTGGGGAGGGGAAGATAGTGGGCCTGTGGCAAAGGGAGGGGGGGGGCAGATGGAGTAGAAAGGCCTGTGGCAAAGGGTGGGGGGAAATAGAGTAGAGGGCCTGTGGCAAAGGGTGGGGGAGGAAGAAAGAGTAGAGGGCCTGTTGCAAAGGGTGGGGGAGGGGAAGATCGAGTCAGGTTTGTGCAAAGGGTGAGGGAGGGAAGATAAGTAGAAGGGCCTGTGGCACAGGTGAGGGAGGGAAGAACGAGTAGAGCCTGTGGCAAAGGGTGAGGGAGGGGAAGATAGAGTAGAGGGCCTTTGGCAAAGGGTGGGGGGGGGGGGGGAGGAAGAAAGAAGAGAGGGCCTGTGGCAGAGGGTAGGGGAGGGAAGATAGATGAAGATTGCCTGTGGCAAAGGGTGGGGGAAGGTGGAAGATAGAGAATAGGGCCTGTGGCACCGGTGGGGTGGAGGGAAGATAGAGTAGAGGGCCTGTGGAAAGGGGGGGGGGGAGGGGAAGATAGAGTAGAGGCTGTGGCAAAGGGTAGGGGGTGGAGAGGGTGAAGGTAGGGGGTGGAAGTAGGTGGGGCTGGCAGTGGGGGGGAAAGGGGAGGGATAGAGTAGAGGGCCGGTGGAAAGGGTGAGGAGGGGCACGGAGGGGTAGGCAAGATGGCCGCAGGGGGAGATGAGTAGAGGGCCTAAGGGGGGCAAAGGGAGTGGGAGAGGGCTTGGGGGGGAGGGAGGAAGATAGGTAGAGGGCTGTAGCAAAGGTGAGGGAGGGGAAGAATAAGGAAAGGGGCCCTGGCAAAGGGTTGGGGAGGGAGATAGAGTAGAGGGCCTGTGGAAAGGTTTAGGAGGGGAAGTAGAGTAGAGGGCCTGTGGCAGGGGTGGGGGGGAGAGGGGAAGATAAGTAGAGGGCGTGCAAGGGGGGGGGGAAGATAGAGTAAGGGGGGCAAGGGTGGGGGGGGGAATAGATAGGGGTGGGCAAAGGGGGGAGTGAGAAAGAGGTAGGGCGTGGCAAGGTGGGGAGATTGAGTAGAGGGCCTGTGGAAGATGGAGTGGGAGGGGCAGTAGAGTAGAGGGCCGTGGCAAAGAGTGGGGAGGGGAAGTAGAGTGAGTAGAGGGCCTTGGCAAAGGGGGGGGGGGGAAGATAGAGTAGGCCTTGGCAAGGGTTGGGGGGGAAGATAGAGTAGAGGGCTGTGGCAAGGGTGGGGGAGGGGAAGAAGTACAGGGCCGTGGCAAAGGGTGGGGGGGGAGGAAGATAGGTAGAGGGCCTGTGCAAGGGGGGGGAGATAGAGTAGAGGGCCTGTGGCAAAGGGTGGGGGAGGGAAGATAGAGAGAGGCCTGTGGAAAGGGGGGAGGGGAAGTAGAGTAGAGGGCTGGGCAATGGTGGGGGGATAGAGAGGGGGCCGTGGCAAAGGGTGGGGGGGAGGAAGGATAGAGTAGAGGGCCGTTGGCAAAGGGTGGGGGAGGGGTAGAAGAGTAGATGGGCAAGGGTGGGGGGGAGAGGAAGAGTAGTAGAGGGCCCCGTGGCAAGGTGGGGTAGGGGAAAGGAGTAGAGAGGGCCTTGGCAAGGGGGGGGAGAGTAGAGGGCCCGGTGGGGAGAGGGGGGGGGAGTGGGAGAGGAGAGCAGCAGGGGAAGGAAGGGTAGGGGCGGGGAAGGGTGGGGATGGGCGAAGGGGTGGAGGGGCTAGAGTAGGGGCGGGGAAGGGTGAGGGGGCCGGGCAAATAGGTAGAGGGCTGGGAAGGGTGAGGGGTGGGGAAGGTGAGTAGGGGTGGTGGAAAGGTGGGGGGTGGAAGAAGGAGGGGGTGTGGCAAAGGGTGTAGAGGGGGGAAAGAGAGAGGTGGGAAAGGGTGGGGGGGAAGATAGAGTAGAGGGCCTGTGGCAAGAGTGGGGGAGGGGAAGATAGAGTAGAGGGCCTGTGGAAAGGGGGGGGGGAGGGGAGATAGAGTAAGAGGCTGTGGCAAAGGGTGGGGGTGAGGGGAGATAGAGTAGAGGGCTCTGTGGCAAAGGGGGGGGGAGGGGAAGATGAGTAGAGGGCCTGTGGCAAAGGTGGGGGGGAGAGGAAGAGAGAGGGCCTGTGGCAAAGGGTGGGGGAGGTGGAAGATAGAGTAGAGGTGTGGCAAAGGGGGGGAGGGGGAGATAGTAGAGGGCCCGTGGCAAAGGGTGGGGGGGGAAGATAGAGTAGAGGGCCTGTGGCAAAGGGTGGGGGGGGAAGGGAAAGTAGAGCCTTGGAAAGGGTGGGGAGGAAGATGGGGTGGGGGGGGAGGGGAAGATAGAGTAGAGGCTGTGGCAAAGGGTGAGGGGAGGGAGAAGAGTAGAGGGGTGCAAGGAGGGGAGGTGGAAAGGGAGGAGGGTAGAAGTAGGGGGGAAGGAGTGGGGGCAAAGGGAGAGGAGGGGGAAGGTAGAGGGCTGTGGGAGAAGGGTTGAAGGGAAGATAGAGTAGAGGGCCTGGGCAAGATAGAGGAGGGGTAGAGTAGAGGGCCTGTGGCAAAGGGGGAGGGAGTTAAATGAGTAGAGGGCCTGTGGCAAAGGGTGGGGGGAGGGGAAGATAGAGTAGGAGGGCCTGTGGCAAAGGGTGGGGAGGGGGAAGATAGAGTAGAGGGCCTTGCAAAGGGTGGGGAGGGGAAGATAGGTAGAGGCTGTGGCAAGGTGGAGGGGGAGATAAGTAGAGGCCTGTGGCAAAGGGTTGGGGGGGATTAGAGTAGGGGCCTGTGGCAAAGGGAAGGGGGAGGGGAAGAAGATAGTAGAGGGCCTGTGGCAAAGGGTGGGGAGGGGGAAGATAGAGTAGAGGGCCTGTGCAAAGGGTAGGGGGGGAGATAGGTAAGGGGCCTGTGGAAAGGGTTTAGTGAGTGGGTGAGTGAGGAGGGGGAAAGAGTAGAGGGCGATGGAAAGGGTTTAGGGAGGGGAGGATAGATGAGGTGAGGGCCGCAAGGTGGGGGAGGGGAAGAAGAGTAGGGGCTTGTGGCAAAGGGTGGGGAGGGGAAGATAGAGTAGGGGCCTGTGGCAAGGGTGGGGGGAGGGGAAGATAGAGTAGGGGGTGGCAAGGGGGGGAAGGGTGGAGTAGAGGGGTGGCAATCGTGGGGAGGGAGATAGCGTAGGGGCCAGGTGGGGAGGGGAGTGAGTAAGGTTGGAAGGGTGTGGAAAAAGGGGGGGGAGGAGTTAGTAGGGCCTGTGGCAAAGGGGGGGGAGGGGAAAATAGAGTAAAGGGCCTGTGGCAAGGGTGGGGGGAGGGGAAGATAGGTAGGGGCCTGTGGCAAAGGGTGGGGGAGGGAGATAGAGAGAGGGCCTGTGGCAAAGGGTGGGGAGAGGGGAAGTAGAGTAGAGGGCCTGTGGCAAAGGGTGAGGGGAGGGGAAGATAGATAGAGGCCTGTGGAGGAGCGGTGGAAAGGAGGGGGGAGGAAGAGGTGGGGATGGGGAGATGGGAGAGGGGATGAGTGGGGAGTGGGAAAGTAGGTGAGGGGAAGTGGGAAGGGTGGGGGGGGGGAAGATAGAGTAGAGGGCCTGTGGCAAAGGGAGGGGGAGGGGAAGAAAAGAGTAGAGGGCCTGTGGCAAAGGGGGGGGGGAGGGGGGAGAGTAGAGGAGGGCCTGGCAAATGGGGGGGGGGAGGGAAGATAGAGTAGAGGGCCTGTGGGCAAAGGTGGGGTGGGGAGGAAGTGAGTAGAGGGCCTGTGGCAAGGTGGGGGAGGGAAGATAGAGTAGAGGGCCTGTGGCAAAGGGTGGGGGGGGGGGAGTGGGAGTGAAAGGGTGGCGGGTGGGAAAGATGAGTAGGGGTGTGGCAATAGGTGAGGGCGTGGAGAAGGAGGGGCGTGGAAAGGGTGAGGGGGGGGAAGAAGGGGCTGGGAAGGGTGGGGGAAGGGAAGAGGTATGTGGCAAAGGGGGAGGGGAAGATAGAGAGAGGGCCTGTGGCAAAGGGTGGGGAGGGGAAAGATGGTAGAGGGCCTGTGGCAAAGGGTGGGGGGGGGAGAAGATAGAGGGCCTGTGGCAATGGGCGGGGGAGGGGTAGGTAGAGGGTGTGGGAAGGGTGGGGAGGGGAGAAGGTTGGGGGAAAGGGTGAGGGAGGGGAGATAGAGGGCCGGGCAAAGGGTGGGGGAGGGGAAGATAGTAGGGGCCTGTGCAGGGTGGGGGGGGGGAGGGTGGAAAGGTGGGGAGGAAGGATGGCAAAGGTGAGGTGGGAGAGATAAGGTAGGAGGCTGTGGCAGGTGGGGGGAAGATAGAGTAGAGGCTGTGGCAAGGTGGGGGGGGAAGATAGAGTAGAGGCCTTGCAAGGTGGGGGGGGAGATGAGTAGAGGGCCTGTGGCAAAGGGTGGGGAGGGAATAGAGTAGAGGGCCTTGGAAGGGTGGGGGTAGGGGTAAGGGGGGGTAGGGGGTAAGATAGAGTAGAGGGCTGTGCGGTGGGAAAGGGTTGCTGGGTGGGGAGGGAGGGCCTGTGGCAAGGGGGGGGGGATAGAGAGAGGGCTCAAAGAGTAGTGGCAAAGGGGGGGGGTGGGGGGGGCGGTTGGGGCGGGCAAATGGGGGGGGGGGGGGCAAAAAAGGGGGGGGGGGTGAGGGGGTGGGTTTTTGAGGGGGTTAAAGGGGGGGTTGGGGGGGGGGGGGGGGGGGGGGCCTTTTTTGGGGCAAAAAAAAGTTT
>CM031628.1:9846585-9859764 GCA_018398815.1 Conus ventricosus | reverse complement strand
GGGCCCCGATTTCGCACCACGTAAATGAAATTATGGGACAGTTGCGGCACACACATGAATCAAGAGTGAAGAATTAGCTACGAGGGGAGGAAAACAAATTTGAAGACAGACAGATATACCGATAGACAGAGATAGACAGCTGATACGAGGACAGAGAGAGAGAGAGAGAGGAGAGAGGAGAGAGAGAGAGAGAGAGAAGAGAGAGAGGAGAGAGAAGATGAGAGAAGAGAGAGAGAGAGAGAGAGAGAATAAAATACAAAATGCACGTCTCTTTATACGCGCAAGTTTGGCCAAGCACGCATGTACGCCTGCGCGGCGCGCGCGCGCACGCGCACACCACACACACACACACCACAACACCACACACACAACACACCACACACACACACACACACACACACACACACACACACACACACACACACACACACACACACACACACAACACCTGTTCTTGACGATATGAAGGGATAACGTTCCACAGTGACCGACCTATTTCTCCAGGCGGTTTGACATCCAGAGGTAGTGACACGTCACCACAGCTGTCTCGCCCTTTGTCGCCACGGGAGCTGTGCACGTGGCCCTCGGTGACGCATCTGTAGCATTGAGTTTTGTTTCAACTCAAAGCAGATTCTTTTCATTCAAATACCAGAATTAAATCCAGTTGAGTATGTCAATACACATTCACTCTGCAAGTAACTCCCTACTCCAAAAAGAAATCGTAGAGGAGAAATCAAACAAATAAGCAAAAACAAAAATACTCAAGTCTTCTCCTCCTTGACAGACATGAGGAGAAAGTCCACATCCAGAGAGAGAAGCTCTTATGCATGTCCTCCCACCCAATGCATGCAAAACTAGGAATCCCGCAACGAACAGGCTGAAGCGGAAAAAGTTTCAATCACCTCCAAAATCTACACAGACGAAATGAAGACCTGCTGCTACGTCCTCAACAGAAATGGAAATGGTTCCGATTTGAGGAGCCAGACCTCTCCTAGCAGACGTCTCAGCAACACATAAGTTCCTGGCACTGACAGAAGGATTGCCAAGCCCTCATCTGCAGAAAGCTTTGGCACTGCAGATAATTGATAACCAGTTACAGTCTCAGTGACAGGATGCGCCTGTTCACGCAAGGATCCTTAAAGGGAGCAGTGAAGCATGAAGGAGCAGGCATTTCAGCTTCATCTATTGACTGGAAAAAATATCTCGAAACTACAGAGCAGAGTCAGCAACTCTAGTAATAGTAGTAGTAATAGCTGTAGTTGTAACAGCTGTAGTATTAATAGCTGTAGTAGTAGTAGTAGTAGTAGTAAGTAGTAGTAGTAGTAGTAGTGTAGTAGTAGTAGTAGTAGTAGTAGTAGTAGAGGGACACGTGGTCATGGTAGCAGCAGCAGCAGCAGCAGCAGAAATGTAGTAGCAGAAATAATAGTTGTGGTATAGAAATGGTAGTCTATAGCAGCAAAGGCAGGAATAGTAGCCGTATCAGTTGTAGCAATAGCAGTAGTAGGAGTAGTAGTGGCACAGCTTAGGTAGTCACAATAGCATAGTAGTAGTAGTAGTAGTAGTAGTAGTAGTAGTAGTAGTAGTAGCACAAAGTCTGTAGCAGATTTATTCACAATAGCAGCAACAGCAGCGCAGCAGTAGCAGTAGTTGTGGTGGTAGCTGCAGCAGCAGTAGCAGTGGTAGCAATAGAAGTGTCAGCAGCAACAGCAGCAGTAGTGGCAACAGAACAAACTGCCTCAGTGTTGGTCGTCATAGCAGCAGCAGCAGTTTCACCACCACACCACCGGGAACAGTGGCAGTTAGCTGCAGTAGCAGCATCACCACCATTACCACCTCCACCACCAGCAGTAGTGGTAGTAGCAGTAGCAACATCAGCACCGTAAGAACCTCCACTCCCAGCAGTAGTAGTTGTAGTAGCAGTAGCATTATCACCACCACTACCACCTTCAACAACAGCAGCAACAGTAGTAGTGATAGCAGTTGTAGTATCGACAGCAGCAGTAGAACATAGATGTATAAAGCAAAGATAGCTATAGTAAGGAGAGAAAAAAAATCAGCATCAGAAGAAGCAGCCGCAGTAGCAGCAGACGTGGTAGTGGCAGGAATCAGCAGCACCATCATTCCCTTCACCTTCTCATCAGACTTCAGCCGTAGCAGCGACAGCTCACTCACCGTTCACCAGAAGCTGACAGGGATCCCATGGATGATGGGGCCATCCTTCACCATCATCTTACAGAGGTATCGGCCCTGGCTGTCCTCGGTGACGTTCTTGATGGTGATCACTACGTCTTCCCCTCCACCCTGTGCTCTTCTACGTCCAACGTGCAGGTGAAGTCTTCGTTCCACTGCACTCCAGCACATAACTCGGAAACCTGAAAACAACATGGATAAATGCATGACATCCAATTGAACAGGTGAACAAACTGACATGGATAAAGAAATGCGTTTACGTGGATAACAAAATGTTTTGAAATAAACTATTAATATATTTACCTCACACATAAAGCGCGTTGTGTCGTGTGTGTGCTTGTGTTCTTGTCTGTGTGCAGTCTAATCCAGTTTCCATTCGATCTGAATTTGGCCAGGTGATCCATTGACATAATGGGCAGACAGAGAGTGAATCATTTTCTTTTGCTAGAAAATGGCATTAATCACTTGGTAATGATACACTATGGCCAAGTTAAAGCGACAGCAGGATTTACTGTTGGGGTGGTATTCAATTAAAACAAAAACAATACTGTACTTGCTGTCAGCCATACAGTTCAGTTGAGAGAGTGCTAGCCTGAAAATCTGAAGGTCACTGGATCAATCCCGGATTTCATACTCCATACGCCTCCGTATCCCCTCTTCTCCTCTCTTGAAGAAATTTGAAGAGGTCCTGAGGCAAATGGTGGGGGAGAAAAGGGGAAGACAGAGGGGAGGTGGCGCAAAAACAAATTGGAGGGAGGGGGAGGGTGAGGGAGACCGGGGGAATGGGGAGGAGATGGTAGGGGAAAGGGGAGGTGGAAAGGAAGGGGGGGGATGTGGAAAGGTGGCTGGTTGGAGGATCAAAATGGGTAAAGGAGAAGAAGAAGAAAACAACAACAGGAAGAACAACAACAGTACTCTCACATCACGTTATCTTGCAGAGAAAGATGTGGCACAGTTTGAGTAAAGCATTCGCTCAAATGCATAATGTAAATTAAGAAGATCAGTTGCAGGCACACACACATGGGTGGAGATGGTAGAATTAAATAAGAGGGGGGAAGACAAAGGCAAACAGCTAAGACAGGCAGAGAGACAGACAGCCAGATAGACAGACAGACATCAAGAGAGAGAGAGAGAGAGAGAGAGAGGATGGAGGGAGAGAGAGAGAGAGAGAGGAGAGAGAGGAGAGAGAGATGAGAGAGAGAGAGAGGAGAGAGATGAGGAGAGAGAGAGAGAGAGAGAGAGAGAGGAGAGAGAGAGGAGAGGTGGGGGGGGGGGCGAAATGCAACATGGTCATCTCGTTATACACATATCTATGGCCCAAGCACGTATGTTTTTTTAAACCACACACACACACACACCACACCACACACACAACACACACCACACCCCACACACACACACACAACAAACCACCACACCACAAAACTCACACACAACACACACACACACACCCCTGTGTTGACGATATCAGGGTTTTAACGTTCCAAAGTGCCCGGGACCCCTTTTTTTCCCGGGGCTGTTCGACATCCAGAGGTTATTTGGAAAAGTCACCACAGCGTCTCCCTTTTTTCCCCATGGGGGGGTTTTTGCCGTGGCCCTCTGTGACTTTGTCTGTAACCCGGGTTTTTTTTTAAATTCCCCCTCAAAGAAGGTTCTTTTCTTTAAAAAACAGGGGCTTTTAAATCCGGTTGAGTAAATAAAATATAACTTTCCCGGTCTGAAAAAAAACCCAAAGGGCATCACTCATTTTGTGGATACCCTCATACCCCTAAATTTTCTTTTTAAAAAAAAAAATTAAACAACCTAAAGGAAATAAAATAGAGAAGGGGAAACCCAAAAAGGGGAAAAAATCACAGTTGGCACTTGCTTTTAAAAAACCTTTGTTGCATGCTTTAAATCTTTCCCCCTTTAAGACCACGGGAATTTGACTTTTTGGGGAAACCCAAACAGACAAAACCAAAAACACACACAACACCACACACAAAACCACCACACCCCATCACAAAACCCCACCCCACACACACACAAAACACCACACAACCCCAACCACACAAAACCACACACATAAATACACAAAACTTTCACCCCAATGTTTTTGGGGGGTTTTGTCCCCTCTGAGAATTTGGGGTTGGGTTAAAACCAGGAAGCAAAATTTTTGGCGTTTCGTTCGAAGAGACACTTTTTAACCCTGAGGGGCGTTGTGAAGCCCTGTATTTCTTTCGGGGGAAAAATTCCGGGGCAGGCATGACAAAATTTAAAAACATTGTTTTCACAAAAAATATGTGGGGGGGTTGCTTGGTTTTGACAGCCCTACGTTTTTGGGGCCCTGTTTTTGTTTTTTAAAGGGGTTTTGAAAAAGGGGTATCCTCAAAGAAAAAAGGGGTTTTTCCCGGGTTTCCCCTTTTTTTGTTGTTGTTTTTTTTTTTTGTTTGTTTTTGTAAACAGTCCCGAAAGGTATGTTTTTTAAACCGACGGGCGTCTTTCAGGTGGTAGACTACAGCTGGGGACAAGCTGGTTGACTTTAAAATACCTTTTAAGAGTTTCTGCCAAAAACGACTGTGTTCTCCCATGATTTGTCTATTTTTGAAAGTGATGCGGGGAGGGTCTTTTTTAAAACGGGGCTGAGCCCAGGGGAGGGGGGGGGGGGGGCGGGAGAAGTTGTAAAGAGGACAGAAAAAAATGTGAGCGAGGGGGGAAAGGGGAAGCGAGGGGGCAGAGAGAGAAGAGAGATAAAGAATAGGAAAAAGTGGGGGATAGGAAGCGGAGGGAGAGAGAGAAAAGAGGGGGGGGGGGGGGGGGTTTTGGGAGGGGGGAAAGAGAGAGGAGGGAGAAAGACAAGGAGAAAATGAGGAAAACAAAAGATTCAGAGAAAATTAAAGTTTACACAAAACACACACACACCACACACACACACACACCACCACAAACACACACACACACAAAACCACAAAACAAAACACACACAACACACACACAGGGGGAGATATTATATTCGGGGGTTACGGGCCGGATGTGTCATTCGACTTTTTTAAACCATTTTCATTTTTTTTCCCTTAAATGGTTTTTAAATTGGGGCCCGGTTAAGGTTTATGGGATGATGGCATTTTTTTGATTTTTTAATTGGGAATCACGAAATTTAATTAACAAAGCCTGAAATGTATCATCTTAAAAACGGGCCTGTCTCCCTTGCCCGGAAAAGCCCAAAAGTGTGTATTTGTTTTCCCAACCCGGGCGGTTCGGGCTAGGCGGTTCAGGTATTCCTGCCCGAAAGTGTTATCTTGGGGGAAAAAAAATCCAAAGTGGGGGGGGTTTTTTTGTGTTGGTGCTGACCCAAAAATGCACTGCCTGAAATTAACTTGCGGGGCCCGGGGAAATGTGTTTGGCAGGTTGTGATAAGCCCCGGGGCCCTGGCTCTTTTTCGGGTTTCTTGAAAAATTCTTTTCCCCCGGGAAACACTTTTGCGTGCAGGGGCCCGGCATATTTAGTCTAAATTTTTATTTTCCTTTTGGGTTTTTACCCCCCGGGAAAAATTCCCAGTGTTCCAGACTGCATTTTACTTTAAATTTTTTTTCCCTTTTCGTGAAAACCACGTGTGTACAGTGATGTCAGTGCTGAAAAAGGGGTAAGAACCTTTTTTAAAACCCTTATGTAATTCAGTTATATTTTATCTAAACCAAAGCCAAGTGAGCAAATAATCGGAATGACTGATCGAAAATTTTTTTACATTGCTGTCTGATGTAAAAATTTTCAAAAATAAATTGAATTTAAAAAATTTTCCCACCAAACCCCCTTTTGGGGGCAAAGCACACCCACACCACCCGGGACACACTACACCACACACACACACACACACACACACACCCACAACCCACCCACACACACAAACACAAAACAACCCCCAAAACACCCACACACACCCCACCACACAAAACAAAACCCCGCTTTTTCAAAGCTTACACGGGGGCCCCCCTTCCCATTTTCCCCCCACTAAAAAACCAATCCCCATTCCCCCATGCAACCCCTGATGCAGCCCCCCACACGCACCCTCGTCCACTTTTCCGCATACACACCCACACGTACACAAGAAAAAATTTAAAAAAATTTCAATCATGAAATTTAGACATTGTTATAAAACCCCAGGGGCCAGACATTCGGGATTAAAAAAGTTTAAAATTTTTACAATCAACCATGGGAACAAAAATATTAGTATAATTTTAAATTTTTTTAAAAATTGGGGGGGCGGGGGGGGGGGGGGGGGAAGAGGAACAAAGTTTTTTGAAAAAAAAAGTGGGCAAAGAAAAAAAAGAGGCAATGGGGGGGGAGGAGAGCGAGCGAAAGAGAGAGGAGAGGGGGGTGGAGTTTTGAAAAAGGGGTTTGGGGGGGGGGGGGGGGAACAACGAAAAGAAGGGGGAGATAAAAGGAAAAACCGGGGGGTAGGGGAGAGGGGGGGGACGGGAGAGGAGAGGTGAGAGAGAAAAGGAAAAAAAATGGGGGAGGGTGGGGGGGGGGGGGGGGGCAGGGAAAAGAAGAAAATGGGGAAAGGGGCCCATGAGAAGGAAACAAAAATTAAAAAAATTAAAATTTTTGACTACCCAATCCCCTTTAAGGGTCTTTGCGCCATAAGGGTGTTTAATAATATCTAAAATGCAAAACTACCCCCATTTCCCTTTTACCCCTGTCTCTTTGTGCCATAATGTTACTTCCCTAAAATTTGGCACATGGGAAAAGGGGGGGTCTAGTCCCCAAATGTCCTGCTTTAAGTGGCGATCCGGACTAAAGGGGTTTTTACGGGGTTTCAGAAATTCATTTATAAAAGGGATTTTTAAGGGAACCACCCAGGGTATTTTGCAATTTTCCAGTGATCCCAAAATTAGGGACAATGAATAATTTGAATTTTAATCACAATGCCATTTTTTCGGGTTTTTAGAATTCTTTTCCCCTTTCTTTGTTTTTTTTTTTTCCCTTTAAAAGCTGTGATTGATTATTGTGAAAAGGGGTTTAAATTTCTTAAAATTTCGCGGGCGGAAAAAGATTGAGTAAAAGTTTTACCTCAAGGCGGGAAAAAACTGATGCATGGTATTTTATTTTACATTGTTGCGGGGTGTATGATGTCGGAGAGGGGGAAAGGATGTTTAGCGTATACCTGAGTCTGGCAGCCTTTCCTTCACGGGAAGATATAGACGACCTGCTGCTGCAGTCCCGATATGATGCCCCTGATGAAAACGAGGAAAAATTTGTGCGTCAGCAGCAGTCCGGGGTTTTTGTCACGCCCGAAAACGACCCCCCGGGATAAACCCTGAGATGGCAAGCCAGCTAAAGACTTTACCAGCAAAATCCGGGGTTGTCACGCCCGGGCCCAAGGGCCCCCTGATGAACCTGCAGCGGAAACCCCAAGCAGGGCGATTTCCCCGCAGACCCAGGGTTCGTCACGTCCGAAAAACGACCCCCTGTTTCAACGGGCAGGGGGCCCAAGCCGGGCATGCGATTTTTCCAGCAGACCCCGGGTTTTCGTCATGCCCGAAAACAAAGCCCCTGATAAAACCGGCAAAACGGAAAGCCAGCATGGACTTTACAGAAAATTTCAAGGGTTTTTTTCACGTCCGACAAAAAAACCCCCTTTGTTTTTCCCGTTGTACAGTCCCCGCCGATTGAAAAGACGGGACCCGCGATTGGAAAAGGAGCGTCTCAATTGAGGGGGCAAATCCCCCCTGCAAAAAAAATCCCCCCCCATGACAATCCCATGCACAAGCGGGGTTTGGGGAAAACCCTTCTTTCAGCCAATGGGTAAAGTTGGTAGATGTTCCAGTGATGGGAATTGTTTTTTTCATGCATGTTTTTAAACTTAAAACCTCAGTGCAAAAGGTTTTACGCAAATTTTCTGGGGTGACTGTCTTGGGGGCCCAACATGGGCATTTTTGTTGATTTCTTGGTTGGGTTTTCCCGGTGACCCCAAAACGCAGATGCACCGAGTTTCTTTAAGAATGTGCAAGAGCTGGAAATCCCCGGGGAAATACAGCAACAGTGGGATGTGACATGTGCCCCTGGAAATAGCGAATTGGACACAAAGAATTGTCCGGGTTTTCCCGCAACATTGGAGGCCAATCGTTTTGTTTTCCTTTAAAAATTTACCAATGTGGGAACAAACCACTTTTTTTTTCCCGTTTTCTGGAAATTTCATGCTGGGGTATCCCGGGCACCCCCTTAAAAATGGGCCCGCCCCCTTTTTCTCTGACCCAAACAAGGGGGAGTTTTGGGTTTCGCAGGAAAAGGTGAACCCAATGCCATTTGGGGCAGGAGTCCCGTTTTTCCCCTTTATTTAGCTGTTTCCCCAAAATGCTAATCAAAGCTCTCCGAAAACAGGCGCAGTGAATGGCGACCTTCCTGCAACACCACCTGCAATGGACCAAGAATTAGCACCACCAGATCATGTGGCCCTTTAGCCAACCCGCCCAGAATGTACACTCCTACCTGTCGTTCACTTTTTTTTAGGGCCCCCCCGGAAAAAAAGGGGAAACCCCAAAATCACCCCCCAAGAAAGTCCCAACCCGGAAAAAGGGTTTCTCAGCCGGGATTTCATGGGAAAAAGAATTTTGCGAAAACAAAAATGCCTTACAGGGAAAGTCAAACTTGTTGGAGAGGGAAAAAAGATTTCCCGAGAAAGGGAGTTTGGAAAGAAAAAGGGCTGTTCAAAGTGCAAACTGAAGTGTGATGGGCTTGTGGGGAGGAGAGAAAAAGGGTTTTTGAGTCATTTTACACACTTGACACATACGGGAAAAAAAGAAGCAGTACGTGTGGGACCCCGTCATTGAACAGAATACAAAAACCTACAAAAATGACGAAACCAATGAAGCAAAGCAAAGAAAAGGCTTTTTAAGCCGGCCCAAAACCCTTTCCCCTTTGATGGGGAAAAAAGGAAAAAGGGTTTTTAAAAAATTTTAAACTATCCCACTGGCCTTTAGTCAAAGTTATGTGGATGAGCATTGGGAAAAACGCGCAGTGGGGTACGTTGGGGGCCCCAAAAACAGTGGAAAGAGACCCTCCCCACCCAAAAAGGTTCCAGATCTGTGTTGAGAGAGTGAAGAAAACCCATTGCGCTTTTTCCCCGGCCCCTTTTCCCTTCCCCCTATACCCGGAAAAAATACGCAACGGGGGAGTAAACCCAGCATTTTGACCCCAACCTCAAGAAAATGCCCGAGCTCTATGTGGGAGGAAAAGGGCCGGAAAAGGGAAAAAATTTAAACCCGTTTCTTCACGACAGTATTGAAAGATTTTCAAGGGAAAAATTTTTAACCCGTTTTCCCTTTTATAAACCTAAAAAAGGGGAAAAGTGTTCCACCCCGGGACCATTTACCAAATGAACAAAAAGGAAAGGAAAAAATTGGCCCAAAAAAAAAGGAAGAGCGCAAAAGAAAAATTTGGGCCGAAAAAAAAAAGAGCAAGAGAGGGAAAAAAAAAAGGACAAGCAAAACAGGCCCCCGGGAAAGGGCCCTTTCCCAAACCGTTGTCCGGTGATCTGCAAGCGGTTCTGCGGCTCCATGTACAAATGGGTGCCGCTGTATACCCAAAAAAAAACTGGGCTGGGTACAAATTTTACGGGTTTTTTCCCCGGGCAGATGGCCCCAAACTTTTGTTTCATCTGGGATGGAAGAGGGTCAAAAAGGGGTTCTTGTGAAAATTTTCCAAATTGGGATCTTTTTGTATTGGAGTCCGCCAAACACAGTCAAGGAAGTGGGCCTTTTCTCAGATTGCTGCGGGGGCAAAATCGGAATCAAAATCTTTACAGCCCGGGATAAAGCATTTCAGTGGATATATTCCCATTTGAGGTCTTTACTCAAAAGGGTTTTTTGGGGACTGGGGACACAACATGGGGAAAGTGACCCCGATGCAAAGCGGGGAATATCGCATGAAAAAAAACTTTCGGATGTTTATGTCCCAAAAGGAGTTTGCATTTGTGCTCCCATTTGAAAGGGGGACAAAAAAACCTATTTTCGTTTATTTTCCCCTGAAAAATTGGCCCCAAACTATGATTTCAAGAGGTTGGCCAGGTTCAAAAAATCCGCAACACCCAAAAAAGACACAGACGGGGGGACCCTCTGAACTGGTTGCAAATTTAGATGTATGCAAGTGTGCAAAGGCAAGGGGACATCATGAATTTTAAGCCCTCTTACGATGAAGACTTTAGAAAATATAAGCCCTTTCTGGTTTGCCAAACCCAAATCCCACCAGCACCAATGAAAAAAACTCCCCCTTTTTGTTTTCAGCGCAAAAAAATGTCTATTTCAAAGGAAAAGCATCGTGATTGATTTTTTTTGTGGGGGCTTTTGGGTTATTTTTGGGGAACCTCACCACCCTTTTTCAGAACGCCCGCCTGTGTCTTTTTTTTTCCCCCCCCAAAAAACAAGCTGCCCGAGCCGGACAGGAAGATTCTTTTGGGGAAAATGACCCCCGAAAGAGGTGGGTCAGTTTGTTCAGAAGCCTTTCTTTTTTCCCCCCCGGGCTTGGATTGAAAAGTGCAGGGGGACAGGAGGGGGTTGTGAATTTTATGCGGGAAAGGGTCAAATGAATTTTTTATTATGTAATGTTTGTTTTTAAGGAGTGGTTTTGTGCTGTATGTCAGTATGGTATAAAAACCCCTGATTGTCATTTTTAGAAAAAAAAGAAAACACTGAGGGAGTTCCCCTGTGTTGTCCCAATCAGTGAAAAAATTTCATTGCTGTTTTTGATTAACCCCTTTTTTATTGTTTATTGTTTAAATTTGTTGGGCCCGGGTAATCATGATTTTACTATTAGTCAAAAAAAGAGAGAGAGAGGAGATTTCAAACATTGACATGCCCAAAAAAACTGAAAAACCCCGATCACCAGAAAGTTAAATCCTTTTGGGCCCCCTGTCTTTACCCTTATGGGAACCCAAAAATTGAATCAGTTGTCACGCGAGGGGCGCATGTCTGCGTTCCCTGTGTTTTGTGTCTGTGGGTGGGTATGGGGTGTTTGGGGCGTTTCGTTTTAAATTTTGGGGGTGTGTGTGGTGTGTGTGTGTGTTTTGTTGGGTTTTTTGTGTGTGGTGTGTGTGTGTGTGTGTGTGTGTGGGGGTGTGTGTGGTGGGTGTTTTGTGTTGTGTTTTGTGGTTGTTCCCGCTTTTTTTGCTTGTCCAACCCCCCGTAATAATATTTCTTGAAATGGTTTTCCCATGGTTTTTAAATTTTGGCATTTTATTGCAATTTTTGTATGGAATTTAGCTACTTTTTACTTCCTTGCATTAATAAAAACTTTTGTGTTTTTTAAGGTTAACGGATCTGGGTTTTTGTTGTTAAGAAGGTGAAAATCGCCGGGACGTGGGTATGTGTTTTGTGTTTTGTGTGTGTGGGTGCGTTTCACCCGGGTGGGTGGTTTGTTTGTGTGTGTTGTGTGTGTGTTTTGTTGTGTTTTGTGGGTGTGTGTGTGTGGTGTGTGTTGTGGGTGTGTGTGTGGTAAGACCCTTTTTCCTCTGAAATCTCTCTCTCTCTCTCTCTCTCCTCTCTCTCTCTCTCTCTCTCTCCTCTTTTTAAAATTTATATATATATATATTATATATATACCCCCCCACACCACAAAAACACCCCACACACACACCCACACAACCACACCAAAAGGGGAGAGAGAGCCCAAAACCCAAATAAGTTTTTAAAAATACCCCGTTTTAAGTTTTCGGCCCGCATTCTGTTGCCAGAAGAGCTAATTTCGGTTTTGCCGTCACCTGAAACCGTTTTATATTTCTAAAGTTATACGAAGGGGTTTATTAATTACTAGTAGGTTTCAAATACACAAAACTCCCTCTCCTCTAAAAAAAACCCTTCACACACGCCGCAAAACCACGTCGCACCCTGCTCTCTCTCTCTACACAAAAAACCCCATGCACGCACCCACAAAAAATATATTTTTTTATTTTTTTTATATATATATATATTTTAATTAAAATATATATATATATATACATTTATTTTAAACAAAGCTTGCTTTATTCTTAGATTGAAAAACAAAAGGGAGGATAAGGGTTTGTATCGGGAGTGGTAGATAATTCTGCCTAAAAAACAGTATGTGCTTGGTGGGGTTTAATGAGGAATAAGAAAAGCCTTTTTAAAATTTTTGTTGAGCACGATTTTTTGGTTTTCCAAGGGGGATAAAAATCTCCAAAAGGGAAAAAACGCATTAACATTTTTATAGCTCCCGGTCAGGTACCAGTATTTTCGAAACCCGGTTTGGGTTTTCGTCAGTTTCCCCCGGAATGTCCTAAGTTGACTCCCTTTTCCTTTTTTTTGGGGGTTTAAACAGAATGTTCCCGAAAAAGGCTGGTGTGGGAATACCATATTTGTTTTGAAAATTTCCCCAAAACCCCCCAAAACGTTCCCCCCTTTAAAAAGCAAAAGAAAATTATGAAAAAAAAAAATAAGCTAATTTTCTTGTGAAAAAAATAGAAAATATAAAAAGATTTGTTTTTAAGGGGCACAAGTTTCCGAGGCCCCGTTCTTAAAAAAGAATCAGCAAGGGGGCTGAAGTATAATTTAACTTTAAAATTCCCCAAAGGGGAAGTAATGAGCCCATCCCCGCAATTTTTTGAAACAGCTTGGTGTCGAATGATGGAAAAAGATATTGAATTTAAACAAAAACTTTCTCTTATGTCCCCAGATTGAAAAAAATTGGGGGAGGTAAAACACTTTATATTTGCAATTTGGGAGAAAAATTCGCCTAACAAAAAGTATGTGCTTGAGTGGGTTTATGGGGAATGCTTTTCAAAATGAGCCTTCAGCAAGCTTATAGTCTCCAAGGGGGAGACAATCTCCAAAGGGGAGGAAACTCATTAACATATTGTAACTCCTGGCCAGATACCGGTATTTCGAAACCTGTTTCTCCTCAGTGACCTCGGAAATTCCTGACTTGACTCCTCTGCCTTTTAGGTCAATCCAAGACTTAAGAGCAAGCACACACACACACACACACACACACACACACACA
>CM031628.1:9841849-9843085 GCA_018398815.1 Conus ventricosus | reverse complement strand
GGGGGCTTGCCTTTTGGTGTGCTTGTGTGGTGGGGCACACGTCTATGGCGTGCGCGCGTGTGTGTACGTGTGTGTTTGTATGTGCGTGCGCGCGCGCGCGTGTGTGTGTGTGTGTGTGTGTTGTGATGGTGTGTGTGTGTGTGTGTGTGTGTGGCGCGCGCGCGCGCCTTCGTGCGTGCGTGAGAGTGTGCGTGCATGCGTACGTGTGTGTGGTGGTGTGTGTGTGTGTGTGTGTGTGTGTGTGTTGTGTGTGTGTGTGTGTGTGTGTGTGTGTGTGTTGTGTGTGTATCTCTGTGTGGTGTGTGTGTGTTGTGTGTGTGTGTGTGTGTGTGTGTTGTGTGTGTGTGTGGTGTGTGTGTGTGTGTGTGTGTGCGCGTGCGAGCGAGTGCTTGCATGAATGTATGAATCAGAACCAGTAGCAGTATAAAAATAAACCCTTCCATCGGCACAGTAGCTGTACAGTCAAAGTCGCCCCTTGGCACCACAGCCAGCTGTGTTTCAGATCTGTTTCTGAGTGTATTTGTTTGTAGGGTTCCTCTCATAATTAGAAATACATGGAATGTCATTCTGAAAGTTCTGTAGATGTGCCCACACATAGTTCAGTGGTTTGAAAAGTACAGCCTTTCAAATCTACTACTCTTTTGTATCTCTGCTGGACAGCTGGTTGTCAGCTGCTTGTAGCATGGGGTTAGTCTAGCAATGAAGTGGTTAATTGTCAATAAAACCGTGACATGAATGTTACCCTAACCGTAAAGGAATTTGAACAAAGAAATGAAGGGTGCTGTTTACCAAGTTGTCGACGCATACTGCAACATTTGTCTGCAAAATGTGCAGATGTATGTTCTGATTGATCTGTGAGGATGGCAAACTTGTTTTAATGATGGGTGTATTACGTTTTTTTCAGGGTTTTATTTTAATGAATGTTAATCTACTTTCATTGTGCTTACTGGGAGTATCTAAAATGAAATCAATCTTCTATTTGCTAGTGTTTTAACATTATCTTTTTCCATTGGCGTTTCAAGAATATTTTCCTTTTACTTCATATCATAACCAGAGGTTCTGAATTTGCGTAGTGACTGTTTTCAGTTCTAAATTCTCCACTAACTTGTTTAGAAAAGATGGTTTTAACTGATTTCCATGCTTCCTTTTCTTTCGGAATAAAAACGTATTTACATTGTAGTCTTTTTAAGATCGCCTGGCATAGTTTATCAATGTTGTATGTTGATTGATTTTTTC
>CM031628.1:9826849-9836849 GCA_018398815.1 Conus ventricosus | reverse complement strand
GATTCAAACCTGTCAGCGTTGCAATGTGCCATGACGTGTGATGTAGACACGATGTGTGAGGTAGACATGATAGTGGATGTAGACACGATGTGTAAGTGTCCAGTGCGTCCCTTGCTGTTCGACGCTCATAGCCACGCGAACGCATGCACATAGACACATGTGCACGTGCATATCACACTGGTATGCTCACATCAAAGTGCTTGTACCACACACACACACACACGCACACACGCACACACGCACGCACGCACGCGCACGCACGCCATCCGATATATTATAAAATTAAAACAAATTGGTCTTTCTGGTCACGCCTACAATTATGTGAAATCATTTTTAAGTGGGAGACACATAATGACCAGAGTTGGTGTGACTTTATCATCCCAAGATCTATAAATATGGAATTCCACAAGGTTCTATAATCTCCCCATTGTTATCAATGTAATGCTATATGACTTATATACATGTTTTTCATCATATACCAAGGTAGCTCAATATGCTGATGACATTGCAATATGGATTAATGTATCTTTAAAGAAAGAACAAATTTACTCACATAAATTATATTCAGAAGCTCTTTCAGCACGAGCTGATAAATTAAATAGTTATATGCATTTGAATGGCTTTCAATTCTCTGTTGAAAAGACACATTTGGTTCTCTTTAACAATGGATTATAACCCAAGTAACCTGCCTATATCTTTCTGGGAGGACGGAAATTTTTTATAAACTTGAAGTAAAATTTTTAGGTGTCCTACTTACACCAAAACTAAACTGGAAAAAACATAATTGACTCAATTGTTACTAAAGCAGTTAAAAGTTTTAATTTTCATAAAAATTGTCAGTCATTCTCCATGGGACAGGATCCTAAAGTTTTGTTGCATTTAGCAACCAGTCTTGTACGATCAAGATTGACTTACGGACAGGAAGTATTCTTTTCTGCTTCGCGAGGCATTAAAGAAACTTCAAAGATTGACAGTAAAGCTGTAAAGTTGGCCCTGGGTGTACCTGTGCATACTAAGTCCTCTGAAGCTTATAAGATAGCAGGCCTTTTGCCACTTGATGAAGAAAGGAAAATAAGTTCTGTAAAATATGTAGTGAGACGGATTGCGGTGGACGACCTTGAAGAGTTAAATACACGATCCGACATTGATTTTTTCGAAAAATGCACAGAAAAATTCAAAGTTAGAGACGCTTCGTTCATATGTTTCAGACGTTTTTAATTCATCAAAGATTGACCCACATGAGGTAGCGCCTCGTGTACTGGTTCCGCCGGTACCCCCTTGGGAACTAACCGGAAGAACAGTTAACATTTTTTCTTCTGATCTAAATAAAGCGATTTCGCCGCATGTGTTAGCAGCATCGCCAAAATTGACATGGAAGAAAAGTTTACTAACTATTTGAAAGTATACACTGACGGCTCAGTTCTTGATGATGGTAGTGCGGGATCTGGCTTTGTAATTCCAGATTTCAAAGCTGAAAAATCATATTATTTAGGTAAGGGTCATTCCGTAATTTACAGCTGAACTAGTTGCTGTCCTGATGGCATTAAATTATTTAATTTCCTTGCCAGTCTCAATATTTAATATCCTATTTTGTGTTTGATTCACAGTCAGTATTAAAAGTTAGTATTGTTATGAAAATACACAAAGAGAGGAATTATTATTTGAGATTAAGTACATGTTGCACTGTCTTTACATGAATGGTACTAATGTTGTATTTTCTTGGGTTCCATCGCACACCTCCTTCGTTTTTAATGATCAAGCAGATAGAGCAGCAAAAAGGGGAGCAAAGAATATATTTGGTAGTATTAAGGTTGATTGTCCTTTATCATACAAGGAAATTAGTCATTTAATCGAGAGGGATTTCTGGAGTCAATACAGTTCCTCATCAAAACCTCGTCAGCAAACTGTCAAACTTTGTGTCGATTAGCCGACCGGTTTCTAGCCTGACTTTTAGACTTTTATGTAATTCCCTACGAACCAAGTATTGCCAGACTGTTAAGTGCGTATGTCGTGGGGATCTTTCAGTTCAACATGTGATTTTTGATTGTGAACTAACGAAACCCTTTTTGAATGGTGTTATACCAAGTGCTGACACTGGCATGTTAATGTGTTTGACTTTTTAGATTCGTTGCCATTTGTTTCTCTGTTAAATTAACGAGTAACCTTTTTGGGAAGTCCATTAAGGAACATTTTATAATCATAATCGTAAGTTAGATTATTTTAGTTATTTTTATCTAATTTTTCATAGTTACTGTCCTACAATTCATCTATCCATTTTATTTTGTTCCATGTAACCACATCGTCCTCTTTTCTTTATGATAATAGTCTAAAATTGTAAACAATATGTTTATTTAGACGTCTGCAATCACCTATATGTGTGACGAGACTAAACAGAATTCCTTCCTACGCACGCACGCACACACACACACACACACACCACACACACACACACGTACGCACGCACGCACGCACGCACGCACGCACGAAACTCACACACACACACACCCACACACACACCACACCACACACACACACACACACCCCACCACACAAAACACGCACGCACGCACGCAGCACGCACATTAATGGAGATGAATTATGCAACGAACTTAACAAAATGGTCACCTTATATCAAAATACCAGGAACTTATGGTTATATATGTATCATTGAAGGGTAATGCGCATGTGTGTTTTGTGTGTGTGTGGGGTTGTTGTGTGTGTGGGGTGTGTGTGTGTTATGTTAATAAGTACGTAAAACTCTTTTTCTTTTCTATTTAAATCTCGTCCCAACCTGGTACACAGGATTAATGCCAGTTAATAGAATTATTCGGCTGTATGCCCCCTGTAAAAAAAAAAAATGCACGTACATTTGTATACGTTAAATTGTGCCACTATTGATTAATGAAATTTATTTAGTATGTTAGTTGTCATTGTATGTTTCGACAAATTAAAAAAAAAACAGTAGAAAAACAAAAGAAGATAAAAAGGACAGAAGGAGAGAAAGACAGACTAAAAAGCAAACAGTTTGTTACGAATCGTCCCACCAGTTGGCTATCCCCAATCAGGGGCCCGCCTTATAGCGAAACGAAATGGTCCATAAGGAAGGCATGAAAAAAGCCCAGAGGCGTGACAATAGGGGTGAGCTGTAATATTGCATTAGATGGGGCAGGTGATTTTCAAAAATATGATATATAGTAGAAAGCTGTATAATGATATATGTTGGAATACAAATTTTTGGTTTTTTCCTTTCTTCGTCCCCCCCCCCCCCCCCCCCCCCAAACACACACACACACACACACACACACACGCACCACGCACACGCCCGAACACGCTACCCGCGCAGTTATGGATATTACACCAAAAGCCGTCCTGAAAAGAGGAAGAAAACGAAAGTCGCGGACGACGCCCGGTGAGAGCGAAACCAAATCCGGGAGAGGGAAGAGGGGAAAAGAGCGAGCCGCGGAGGGGAGCGGCGGGGCGGGGCGGAGCGGGAGAGGGGCGTCGGCCAGTTCACTTGTCCCCAAGTTGGGTCTGTTCCCCGCGTAAAAAAACCACAAGGGAGACAATAGGAAATCCAAGAATGAGACGGCAACTGTGCACACGCGCGCGCCAAACCAACACATCACAATCACCACCTTTTCTTTTTACAGAAAAAAAGCAAATGTGTTATCTAGTAAAATGTCTGGGTTCATTATTATGACTTTAATGATATCTTATCTTTATCTGAAATCTTTTTATCCCCATCGGGGTAGGTTCTGTTTTTTTTTGTTTATATGTGTAACAGGACCGCACTCTGGCAAATAAATTGAGTCCAGTCCTTTTGGGTTCGGCTCCCTGCCTTTTTATTGAAACTGCTCAAGATTCAGTCAGTGTCACGAAAAGAAGGATGTGCTGAAAACCAAAAGAAGAACTGAAGAAAACCTGAAAAAAACCTGAAACACACCAAGAAACACAACTAAATAACTAGACCACTAACTTCTTATGTGTCCCCAGTAATTTTCAAATTACAATAAAGTACCTTTTCAACCAACATCCAAAACTTGGATTAAGACCCTAGATTGATAAAACAAAACATTATGAGGAAAAAATAACGAAAGGAAATATTTCCCAATCACTTGAGAAAAGTAACTCACTATAATAAAAATTAAATCAACTCCGTCCCTGTTGACCGGATGTAAAAACCCAATCGAATTAATAGTACTTTCAGATGAATTATGTGTTCACCAAAAAATAATCTTACAAAGTTATAATAGCTAGCTACTAGGTCACCATTATCATTAAATCCCTTAGTCTTCAAGCTGATCCGAAGGAAACTAAGTCACTGTAAACAATAAACTAACATGCTTGACCCCCACCTACAGAGAGTGGTAATAAAGCTAACCAAATTGTTAAAGCATTGCAAACACTTATCACATAATGAAAGACTGAAATAGTTGAATCTGCACCCGCTGAGGGAAGAAGGATCAGAGGTGACCTAATTCAAGTTTATAAGATCTTTAATGGCTATGATGATATTGACGTTGAGACTTTCTTTTCTGTTGCACCATTCGCGAGTACTAGAAAGTCTGAAGGAAAGATTGACCCCCACCTACAGAGAGTGGTAAATAAAGCTAACCAAATTGTTAAAGCATTGCAAAAACTTATCACATAATGAAAGACTGAAATAGTTGAATCTGCACCCGCTGAGGAGATGAAGGATCAGAGGTGACCTAATTCAAGTTTATGAGATCTTTAATGGCTATGATGATATTGACGTTGAGACTTTCTTTTCTGTTCCATCATTCGCGAGTACTAGAAAGTCTGAAGGAAAGATTTTTATAAAGCACTGTAATACTAATCAACGTAAATTTTCATTTTCATATAAAGTTACTAACCACTGGAACGAACTACCTGCTAACATTACATTTGCACCTGATATTAATACTTTCAAGAATTTTCTAGATAATGACTCAAAATTTAGAGAACTGTTCTATGCTTATCAAGGAAGATATTGATTAATTGTAGCATCCCATCTGACAAAAAAGTGAAGAATTTTAGAGGGACACATGATAGACCGCAAGGTCTAGGTTAATGAATGCCAGTCCCTACAGCTACTACTACTACTACTACTAACTACTACTACTACTACTACTACTAACACATGCTAAATCTCATGAATGATTCAGAGAAAAAACGGTCAGGCCTAATAAGTAACTGAGTAAGCTTAAGTCTTTTAAACGAAGGAGTCAACAAAGAAATAATCCAAATAGACTTACCCTATTTGTGGAATAAGGGTTATAAACATTTAATGAATGCTGTCATCTCACTGGTATTACTGAACACCATTCTTTCAAAAAACAAAATGCCGGAAAGCCGTTTCTTGATCTGCGACCCCGACACGTAAGGGAAATCACTCTGCCCGCGGCGTTTTTCTCTCTCTCTCCTCTCTCTCTCTCTCCTCTCTCTCTCTCTCTCTCTCTCCTCTCTCACTCTCTCCTCTCTCTCTCTCTCTCTCTCTCCTAAGCATCACTGGGTCACATATGTTTGTTTACGTGGTAAATTTGTAACGGGTTGAACAATACTCTGTTAGTTTCAAAATGTTGCGTATATTCAGTTCTCGTTCAAAAAGGCAACACAGATTCTGTCTTTTTGAAAATACTAATGCCATTTTAATAATCAAAATAATATGATTTATATATTGGTGTCTTTTTTTTGCAATGCAGAGAGATTGTGACGCAAGCAGCACGTCAGTCACAGATAATTTCAACTTAATGTTTGTTTTTAGATAAATCTTCTTTTCTATAACTTCCAGAAGCTGCGTGCTACTGGGCACTCACAGAAAAAAATGCTCCATGTAATCAACAGTATCACAACAGTAAGACACGTGTTATTTCTTTTACTTTCATTTATGAAGAACAATATTTGTAGGGTAGATATTATGAAGTATCTTTCAGTGTAAAACAAAAATCTTAACATTCTTTCTTTTGTGACCTCTCTTGCTCTACACCACTAGTTTCATCCAGATGAAATCCACGTTTTCTGCGCCAAAAATAAAAGGCACATGGCATTTCTGGTTCTTTTTTAGTTTGTAATAATTTCTTGATTATTTTAGTGTTTTATTATATTGGCTTGCATCACATTTCGTGGTGTCCTTGTTTTTCTACCAAGTCATAATCTACTGAAACCAGTGTTTAGGATAGAGTTAACAAGAATGTTATATTTTAACATTGTATTTGCCCTGTTTTGTTCAATCAGTACAAGTATTTCTTCTAAGGAAAGTATTCTCTTTTCTGTGCGGTGGATTATGTGTTTGACTTGATCAATACCTTTCCTTTGCCATCTCTCAAAAAACAGTGGGTTTTTTTTATTTATCAATGAGTTGTTTAATAACAATTCATTCAGAAAATTGGTACGGCTTTTTTTCTTCTGCCTTTTTAATATGTTATTGTCTAGTAGGTGGTTATGATTTCCTTCCAAAATTCATTATCAATTCTGTCCAATCCTTTAACCGAACTAGATGTAGTGTTGATGAGGAAAATGTTGTTATGTTTAGCGAGTTTATCCAGATGACACCTCGGTATCATAGTCCAGTTTTGTTGATCCGTGGCTTCAAAAAGTTTTCCGACCCATTGTAAATGCAGATGTTTTTGAAATGTTATCATGTTTTCATGCTAAGGCCACCCTCTTCATGTTCGGCTCCATGATTTTTCTCTTTACTTTTCAAACGCTTTTCTATTGCTATTTTTTTTTTTGTCATATAAATTTATATAGATAAGTGTTTTTTCTTACTCAAAATTCTGTTGGGAAGACCAATTGATTGCATCACGTAGACGAACTGGCTAATTATAAACGTCTTTATTACGATAATTTGTCCTTGAATAGGCAGATCTCTTACTCCAGTCTTTATATTGTTTTTTGCATGCGATCTATTCTGGATAACCAGTTCTCCTATATTTTTGCCATCTTGTTTGATTCAAAGTAAATACCTAATATTTTAATTTATTAAGTATGGAAACTGGCACATTATATTGTTTTGTCTACCTATCTGAAGGGCTTTTGTCTTATGAACGTTCAGTTTCAAGCCTGAAAATCTTTCAAACCACTTGTTTGTTGTTGTTGTTGTTGTTTTTTAATAGGGTTGTATCATCAGCCATTTGTTTTATTTTCAAGCAAAAGCTCTTTCTCCAGAGTGTGGTAGTCTGAAACCTTCAATAGTACTTTCTCACTTTGATTGCTAGTACTTCAACAGCTAATACAAATGCAAGGGGTGAAAACGGACATCCTTGTCTAATACCACATAATACGGCGAAAGGTTCTGAAAGCCTCCTCCATGGTTTATACTACTTGAGGTATGTTGTTAAGTACATAGATCCATCGTTGGAACTCAGCTCCGAAGCCAAAGATATCGAAAACCAGCGACCAAAGACGCCAGATCGCAGCTCCTAGTTCAAGGAATAAAGGTGAGAGGTGTCTTACTCCAAGTGAAAAGCACAAACCCCTTTATTTCTGAGGAACGAAACTGGGGGAGAAATCTTCCACCAAAGTCTGGATAGACAATGTGGCTATTTCCGTGGCAGAATCAGAGATAGAGCACGCATTAACAAAAGCAGGATGCGAAATGCGCTCTCAAATAAAAACTGCAAGAGCCAGAGACGTCGACGGTAAACTCACACGTTTCCTCACTGGAAGAAGATTTCTATCACAAGTAGCAAAAACATTGTGAAAAAGGTAATTACATGCTCCAAATGTTTGGAACAAGGACACCATGTCACCGACTGTACGAATGACATCATGTGCAGAGCCTGTCAAAAAACCAGGCCACAAACGTGGAGATTCACGGTGTGAGCTTTTAGTGGCTGGTCCGGCAAGAAAGGACCGAGAGGATGAAACTGGTATGAAGGGAGAGAGTGATAGACAAAATGGCAGTGAGAGTGAACAGAGTGAAAATGGATGTGATAAAGTGGAACGACAGAGAGAGGATAGAAATTCACAAAGAAAATCAAAGATCAAGAAACAAGAGGACGGCCGAATTCACGGCAGACGGCCATCCATTCTTCCATGCAGCTTGGCAGCTCCTCACGACAACCGGTCGGAAATGCCCAAACGCCGGAGGGACACCAACAGTCCGAGGACATCAGGGAGCAAGCAGGCCAGATTTGAGTTCGCTCGGTCTGACTCCCCCCCCTCTTGATTCCGACCGTGAGGAAAGAGAGGTACATGGCTGATTGTCTATCGCTCCGCAGGCGACCTGTTGATGATCATGAATCGATTTAAGGACTGTGATTCAAGAATGCGAATTCTGGTTTTGTCTTGTCTGGTTTTCATACGCTAAAAAAAATTCAACATATATTTCCTGTATTGGTATGGATAAAATGCGTATTGTTACTCTGAATGTTAGAGATTAAAAAATAATCTTAAAAGATAATCAGTATTTCATTATCTGAAAAGCAAACGCTTTGATTTAGTGTGCTTACAGGAAGCTCATTTAACGCGAAGTGACTTACCTATATGGGAAAAACAATGGGGAGGGGTGATTTACAACAATGAAGGTACCAACAGGAGTAAAGGCGAGATTATTCTGGTCTCAAAAAATTTCTATGGAAAAATTAGTTTGAAACTGTCACAAAACAGAATATTAGCTGTATCTGTCAAAAACGAAAATTATGATTATATTCTTGTAAATACATACGCTCCAAACAATGCAGGAGACAAAATAGCCTTTTTCAAGGATGTACAAGAAAAATGCAGTGAATTCTCCCCGCAAAACTTAGTTTTAGTGGGGACTTTAATTGTTACTCAATAACAAGTTAGACATTATATCAGGGCAACCTCACCGTCACGCCGAAGTGAGCCAATGCAATAAGCTTACGAATTCATTGGAATTAATCGACACATGGCGTTCATTTCATAAGGATGAAAAAGAATACAGCTGGCATACAAATAATCCATTTATAACGCGACGCCTGGATTATTGTTTTGCCTCGAGGGAATGTTGCAATTCTATGTTTCTTCAGAATTATTGACGGTTCCTAACTCCGATCACAAAGCAATAGTTTGTGAGTTTAATAGCAGTGAATTTCAGCGCGGTCCAGGATACTGGAAATTCAACAACAGTTATTTTGAAAAAACCCTAAATTCTTTTTTAAAAATGAACAACCTACTCGACGACCTGCTAAATAAGTACTCTAATGAAAACATTTCAAACATAGACAAATGGGAATTACGTAAGATGGAAATCAGAAACTTTTGTAGTGAGTATGGGAAAGATCTGTCTTGTAAAAAAAGATTTGAGTTTAAAAGGATACAAATGCATCTAAAAGAAACGGAGAATATTCTAGTTCATAACACTGACAACAAAGAAGCTTGCGCCCGACTTTCTCAACTTAAACAGCAGTTTGAAATAATGCACATGGACAAAGCTAAGGGTGCACAAGTTCGATCAAGAACAAAATGGTCGAAGATGTGAACGGAACACGAAATACTTTTGTAATCTAAAAAAATCAAGAGGAATGAGAAAAATATTACTACGCAAAGACCACGGGTGAAACAATAACTGACCAAAATGACATACTGCAAGAACAGTTTCCTTCTACTCAAACCTCTATATCAATCCACAACTGTAGACAATGTTAAAGAGCAGCTAACCAGTTTTTAGAAAAGGTAACATACCCACGACTAGAAAAATACGAAGCTGACCTATGCGAAGAAATGATCTTGATAGAGGAAACAACGTACGCCCTGAACAAATTAAGAAATGGCTCTGCGCCTGGCAGTGATGGCATGACCATCGAATTTTTAAACGTTTTGGGGGTAAACTGTCTAAATGATAACAGAATCTTATGCAGAATCATTCTTTGACAGGAGAACTCTCTTATACACAAAAACAAGAAATAATTACGCTACTACACAAAGGCAAGGATTTAGACAGAGACCAAATACACAATTGGAGACCAATTACTCTGACTAATTCTGATTACAAAATACTAGCTAAAGTAATGACAGAGAGACTCGTAAAGTTATA
>CM031628.1:9821849-9824349 GCA_018398815.1 Conus ventricosus | reverse complement strand
GTATTAACATGCCGTCGGCAAATTCTGTACACGAGTCGGGACCTCTACTAATCCCCCTCCATTCCTCCTTCCCCCCTCCTCCCCCCCCCCACGTCCCCCACGCTACATCCCTTCCTCTTCACCCCCTCCCTTGCTTCCACACACTCCTCACATTGCTATACACGCCCCCCCCCCCCCTTCTCTTCCCGTGCTCCTCCGCTCCCTTCGCCCCCCTTTCCCCTTGATTGCCTAGTTTTTCGATGAATGGTGTCAGCGAAAGGAGGATCAGTAAGGGTTAGTGCTCTCCCCCTTAACACCGATTTGGCCTCCATACACAGGTGAAATGATTCAGACCACCTTCATCTCTCCCCCCCCCACCCCGCCCCCTATTCCCACACCTCACCTCTTCTGCACAGAGTGATCGGACCTTGTCATCAGTTTTTTAATTTTTTTATTAAGTATGTATATCCCTACACCTCGTTGTGTGTGTCTGTACAGACCCTACTTTGGCACACAGTGCCACTGTACTTTTTGCTGCAGCCCGGGCGGCTACTGCTGCTACTACTACTACTCAAAACAGGTACAGCTGCTGCGTATCATCATAGTGATCACTAAGATGTTCCCGTTAACGCAGCAGATTTCTGGTGATGTAATAAGGACGATGGTGCCCTGCGATGACGGAGCAGACACTTGAGATGACGTAATCCTGACGATGACAATGGTGCTCAATGAGGATGGAGGTCGCCCCCGTGGTGACGTAATCAGGACGATGACGATGATGCATGATTGTTGACGGGCACAGACTTGGGGTGACGTTGGAGCTTGTATTTATGAGGAGAAGGCAGGTGTTGGCGGTGGAGGCACGGAGTAGGAGGATGGTTTCTTTGGGCACACCATAAACAGCTAGTCACACACACACACACGCACACGCACACGCACACACACACACACACTCACACACATGAGTGAGTGGAGAGAGAGGGCGAGAGAAAAAGACAGACAGACAGACAGAGAAAGAGCGAGGGAAGATTTGAGGAAACTGAAATGTACACGAGTATGCTCATATGAAACCCATGACTGGCATACTGAAAATTCATTGCATTACGCTCTCTCTCTCTCTCTCTCTCTCTCTCTCTCTCTCTCTCTCTCTCTCTCTCTCTCTCTCTTCTCTCCTCTCTCTCTCTCTCTCTCTCTCTCTCCTCTGTGTTGGACTGAGACCTAAAACAAACCTAATGGACAAAGGAAAATCCATGCCACCCCACCCTGTACCCATTTTCCCTTTCTCAAAGTATCCCTTAAAGCCCCACACTCCACTCCCCCTCTCAGATTTCCCTCCCCTTTTCCCCACCATATCCCCCCCTCCTCTCTAGCCTCCATCGGTAAATGTAACCATGTCAAACAACTTATCTTTTCATGGCATTCAAGGACATACGCTTGTGACACAAATCTTCCACAACAACTTGAAAGATGCCGACCTAAGACGAAAAGGACCTTTCCACTCGGTTAAAAGACGATGACTGAACTTACAAGGAAAATAATTTGTGGCACCTTTCTTTTTTTTCCTCCTCCTCAGCTCTGCTTACATCCAACCCTATTTCATTGTGGTGAACTTGTGGCCTGGTGGTTGATGCATTCATCCGCTAGCGAGGATGTACATCACAGGCCCTTGGTTTGAATCCATCAATGGGCAGGGTTTCTTTTTGTTTTGTTTTTCTTCCTTTCCACTTAAGCTTAAGAGATGGCCTGAGGACCACCTTTTTTTTGGCAAGGCGATAGCTCGAGGTCCTTTATGCGGAGGCGATTGTTTAGCCCATGCAAAAGAACCAACGAGCATCGTGAAAAAGGTCTCTGGCAAAATCTGAAGTAAATCTCCGTTTACGTGCAGCTTAACCCTGTCTTCAGTGAGTCTATATATCCAGTTCAAGCTTTTCTGCTGATCTCATTGGCCGTCGTCTTGCACGTAAGAAGAACTCAACCAGTCACCTGTTCCTGACATGTGCCGTTTTTCCGAAGGGAGAACTGAGGTGGGGCGTCCCCCCCCCCCCCCCCTCCCCGAAAAATTCCCTTCAGCGGAAAGAAATTTAGAGAGGGGGAAAAGGACACGAAATGAATAATTGCAAGCGCCGTACCATGTCAGTGCGCTGTCATTGAATGATTTTAAGAAAGGAATGATCTGTTGTTATTCTTGTTGTTCCTGTCCGTAATCTGGTACTTGTGACGACAATGAAGTTGTTTAGTCAGCCCCTCAGTGGCCGCTCAGCACTGCTAACTTACTGTTGCGAGGAAGTGGCGAGGGTCTTTGCAGCATCTGGTGACAAGCACTGCCTCCTTCTCCTAACTGTGGTGAAGTTCCGCTGTTGGCTGGTTGAAGGTGCATCAGCTCTTGCCAATCCTCCCCTGTTGCTGCTCAGTGACGTCACGCCTCCTCCCGAGGCGGCGTGCTGCCGAATCTTCCTTACCTTTGGGAATGTAAGAAAACAAACACAAAGTAAAATACAGTTTGATGAAACATTATAGAGCA
>CM031628.1:9817398-9820849 GCA_018398815.1 Conus ventricosus | reverse complement strand
AAAATGCCGGAAAGCCGTTTCTGATCTGCGACCCGACACGTAAGGAATCACTCTGCCACGGCGTCTCTCTCTCTCTCCCTCTCCTCCTCTCTCTCTCTCTCCTCTCTCTCCTCTCTCCCCTCTCTCTCTCCTCTCTCTCTCGTCCTCTCCTAAGCATCACTGGTCACATATGTTTGTTTACGTGGTAAATTTGTAACGGGTTGAACAATACTCTGTTAGTTTCAAAATGTTGCGTATATTCAGTTCTCGTTCAAAGAGGCAACACAGATTCTGTCTTTTTGAAAATACTAATGCACATTTTAATAATCAAAATAATATGATTATATATTGGTGTCTTTTTTGCAATGCAGAGAGATTGTGACGCCAAGCAGCACGTCAGTCACAGATAATTTCAACTTAATGTTTGTTTTTAGATAAATCTTCTTTTCTATAAACTTCCAGAAGCTGCGTGCTACTGGGCACTCACAGAAAAAAATGCTCCATGTAATCAACAGTATCACAACAGTAAGAACACGTGTTATTTCTTTTACTTTCATTTTATGAAGAACAATATTTGTAGGGTAGATATTATGAAGTATCTTTCAGTGTAAAACAAAAATCTTAACATTCTTTCTTTTGTGACCTCTCTTGCTCTACACCACGATGTTTCATCCAGATGAAATCCACGTTTTCTGCGCCAAAAATAAAAGGCACATGGCATTTCTGGTTCTTTTTTAGTTTGTAATAATTTCTTGATTATTTTTAGGTGTTTTATTATATTGGCTTGCATCACATTTCGTGGTGTCTTGTTTTTCTACCCAAGTCATAATCTACTGAAACCAGTGTTTAGGGATAGAGTTAACAAGAATGTTATATTTTAACATTGTATTTGCCCTGTTTTTTTCAATCAGTACAAGTATTTCTTCTAAGGAAAGTATTCTCTTTTCTGTGCGGTGGATTATGTGTTTGACTTGATCAATACCTTTCCTTTGCCATCTCTCAAAAAACAGTGGGTTTTTTTTATTTATCAATGAGTTGTTTAATAACAATTCATTCAGAAAATTGGTACGGCTTATTTCTTCTGCCTTTTTAATATGTTTATTGTCTAGGTAGGTGGTTATGATTTCCTTCCAAAATTCATTATTCAATTCTGTCCAATCCTTTAACCGAACTAGATGTAGTGTTGATGAGGAAAATGTTGTTATGTTTAGCGAGTTTATCCAGATGACACCTCGTATCATAGTCCAGTTTTGTTGATCCGTGGCTTCAAAAAGTTTTCCGACCCATTGTAAATGCAGATGTTTTTGAAATGTTATCATGTTTATCATGCTAAGGCCACCCTCTTCATGTTCGGCTCCATGATTTTTCTCTTTACTTTTCAAACGCTTTTCTATTGCTATTTTTTTTTTTGTCATATAAATTTATATAGATAAGTGTTTATCTTACTCAAAATTCTGTTGGGAAGACCAATTGATTGCATCACGTAGACGAACTGGCTAATTATAAACGTCTTTATTACGATAATTTGTCCTTGAATAGGCAGATCTCTTACTCCAGTCTTTTATTGTTTTTTGCATGCGATCTATTCTGGATAACCAGTTCTCCTATATTTTTTGCCATCTTGTTTGATTCAAAGTAAATACCTAATATTTAATTTTATTAAGTATGGAAACTGGCACATTATATTGTTTTGTCTACCTATCTGAAGGGCTTTTTGTCTTATGAACGTTCAGTTTCAAGCCTGAAAATCTTTCAAACCACTTGTTTGTTGTTGTTGTTGTTGTTTTTTAATAGGGTTGTATCATCAGCCATTTGTTTTATTTTCAAGCAAGAAGCTCTTTCTCCAGAGTGTGGTAGTCTGAAACCTTCAATAGTACTATTTCTCACTTTGATTGCTAGTACTTCAACAGCTAATACAAATGCAAGGGGTGAAAACGGACATCCTTGTCTAATACCACATAATACGGCGAAAGGTTCTGAAAGCCATCCTCCATGGTTTATACTACTTGAGGTATTGTTGTTAAGTACATAGATCCATCGTTGGAACTCAGCTCCGAAGCCAAAGATATCGAAAACCAGCGACCAAAGACGCCAGATCGCAGCTCCTAGTTCAAGGAATAAAGGTGAGAGGTGTCTTACTCCAAGTGAAAAGCACAAACCCCTTTATTCTGAGGAACGAAACTGGGGAGGAGAAATCTTCCACCAAAGTCTGGATAGACAATGTGGCTATTTCCGTGGCAGAATCAGAGATAGAGCACGCATTAACAAAAGCAGGATGCGAAATGCGCTCTCAAATAAAAACTGCAAGAGCCAGAGACGTCGACGGTAAACTCACACGTTTCCTCACTGGAAGAAGATTTCTATCACAAGTAGCAAAAACATTGTGAAAAAGGTAATTACATGCTCCAAATGTTTGGAACAAGGACACCATGTCACCGACTGTACGAATGACATCATGTGCAGAGCCTGTCAAAAAACCAGGCCACAAACGTGGAGATTCACGGTGTGAGCTTTTAGTGGCTGGTCCGGCAAGAAAGGACCGAGAGGATGAAACTGGTATGAAGGGAGAGAGTGATAGACAAAATGGCAGTGAGAGTGAACAGAGTGAAAATGGATGTGATAAAGTGGAACGACAGAGAGAGGATAGAAATTCACAAAGAAAATCAAGATCAAGAAACAAGAGGACGGCCGAATTCACGGCAGACGGCCATCCATTCTTCCATGCAGCTTGGCAGCTCCTCACGACACCGGTCGGAAATGCCCAAACGCCGGAGGGACACCAACAGTCCGAGGACATCAGGGAGCAAGCAGGCCAGATTTGAGTTCGCTCGGTCTGACTCCCCCCCTCCTCTTGATTCCGACCGTGAGGAAAGAGAGGTACATGGCTGATTGTCTATCGCTCCGCAGGCGACCTGTTGATGATCATGAATCGATTTAAGGACTGTGATTCAAGAATGCGAATTCTGGTTTTTGTCTTGTCTGGTTTTCATACGCTAAAAAAAATTCAACATATATTTCCTGTATTGGTATGGATAAAATGCGTATTGTTACTCTGAATGTTAGAGGATTAAAAAATAATCTTAAAAGATTATCAGTATTTCATTATCTGAAAAGCAAACGCTTTGATTTAGTGTGCTTACAGGAAGCTCATTTAACGCGAAGTGACTTACCTATATGGGAAAAACAATGGGGAGGGGTGATTTACAACAATGAAGGTACCAACAGGAGTAAAGGCGAGATTATTCTGGTCTCAAAAAATTTCTATGGAAAAATTAGTTTGAAACTGTCACAAAACAGAATATTAGCTGTATCTGTCAAAAACGAAAATTATGATTATATTCTTGTAAATACATACGCTCCAAACAATGCAGGAGACAAAATAGCCTTTTTCAAGGATGTACAAGAAAAATGCAGTGAATTCTCCCCGCAAAACTTAGTTTAGTGGGGGACTTTAATTGTGTACTCAATAACA
>CM031628.1:9799898-9812398 GCA_018398815.1 Conus ventricosus | reverse complement strand
CACACTCCACTCCCCCTTCTCAGATTCCCTCCCCTTTCCCCACCATATCCCCCCCCTCTCTCTAGCCTCCATCGGTAAATGTAACCATGTCAAACAACTTATCTTTTCATGGCATTCAAGGACATACGCTTGTGACACAAATCTTCCACAACAACTTGAAAGATGCCGACCTAAGACGAAAAGGACCTTTCCACTCGGTTAAAAGACGATGACTGAACTTACAAGGAAAATAATTTGTGGCACCTTTTTTTTTTTCCTCCTCCTCAGCTCTGCTTACATCCAACCCTATTTCATTGTGGTGAACTTGTGGCCTGGTGGTTGATGCATTCATCCGCTAGCGAGGATGTACATCACAGGCCCTTGGTTTGAATCCATCAATGGGCAGGGTTTCTTTTTGTTTTGTTTTTCTTCCTTTCCACTTAAGCTTAAGAGATGGCCTGAGGACCACCTTTTTTTGGCAAGGCGATAGCTCGAGGTCCTTTATGCGGAGGCGATTGTTTAGCCCATGCAAAAGAACCAACGAGCATCGTGAAAAAGGTCTCTGGCAAAATCTGAAGTAAATCTCCGTTTACGTGCAGCTTAACCCTGTCTTCAGTGAGTCTATATATCCAGTTCAAGCTTTTCTGCTGATCTCATTGGCCGTCGTCTTGCACGTAAGAAGAACTCAACCAGTCACCTGTTCCTGACATGTGCCGTTTTTCCGAAGGGAGAACTGAGGTGGGGGCGTCCCCCCCCCCCCCCCTCCCCGAAAAATTCCCTTCAGCGGAAAGATATTTAGAGAGGGGGAAAAGGACACGAAATGAATAATTGCAAGCGCCGTACCATGTCAGTGCGCTGTCATTGAATGATTTTAAGAAAGGAATGATCTGTTGTTATTCTTGTTGTTCCTGTCCGTAATCTGGTACTTGTGACGACAATGAAGTTGTTTAGTCAGCCCCTCAGTGGCCGCTCAGCACTGCTAACTTACTGTTGCGAGGAAGTGGCGAGGGTCTTTGCAGCATCTGGTGACAAGCACTGCCTCCTTCTCCTAACTGTGGTGAAGTTCCGCTGTTGGCTGGTTGAAGGTGCATCAGCTCTTGCCAATCCTCCCCCTGTTGCTGCTCAGTGACGTCACGCCTCCTCCCGAGGCGGCGGTGGCTGCCGAATCTTTCCTTACCTTTGGGAATGTAAGAAAACAAACACAAAGTAAAAATACAGTTTGATGAGGTTAACATGTATAGAGCAAATACTGCATTGACACACAAAGAGAAAATACAGTTTGATGAGACTACAACCACACACACAAAGAGAAAATACAGTTTGATGAGATTACAACCACACACACAAAGAGAAAATACAGTTTGATGAGATTACAACCACACACACAAAGCTGTTCTCTCTGGTGGAGTGATTGGTGTTCAGCACACACTTGTAAATGGGGGGGGGGGGGGGCAGGTCAGAGCCACAGTCTCTGTTCACACTTGGTTTTCTCCCCATCTACAAGTGTGTGCTGAACACCAATCACTCCACCAGAGAGGACACAACTCTGAGGACACCAACACCCACCACAACTACCAGTCAGTCAGGGCTGATGAAGACCAGCAGTGGCTGGTCGAAAATTTCCTTAAGGTAAATTTTCATTAGACTCTGAGTCAGAACGCACAGAAACAAGCCAGGTAGGACCAGCTACTCACATAGTCTGAACAGAAAGAAACCGCAGATGCCCAGCATGGCCCCACAGGTGGTGGTGACGACGATACTGGCGATGACGATGCCAGGGATGTGACTGTTACTTTCCTCTTCCTCTTCTCTTCTCTTCTGTCGCTCCTCGCTACCGCGGTGTGACGTGACAAAAAAGGGCCCTCTGGTGGTGGGGAAGGAGGTCTTGTCAAGTGTGGTCCGCGTGGTCCCTGACGAAACTGCGCTTGACAAACGCAGAGGGTTTTAGTTACCTGGCTGTCCCTCGCTTGGTTGGTTGGCTTAATTGGTTGACTGGCTGTTTGCTTGCTTGCTCGGACAGCTGGTAGGTTTGGGTGGACTTAACAGTCGATTACTATGGGTGACAGGTTAGCGAGGGAAATATACGAGTGGTTCTGGCCCCTTTACTGATTTCTGACTCCCTCCCGCTCCATTTCCCTACCCCCACCATCATCCCTCGCTGTCTTTCTCTTGTTTTTGAGTTTTGTTTGATTTTGTCGTATCTTACCACAACTGAAGGCAAGCAGATCTCCCTTGAAAAGCAAGCAACCAACAACAAAACAGGATGAAATAAAACCCATGCCCTATTCTTCCACAAAAATGTTTCTTGCTTGTTGTTATTGCTGCTTGTTTATTTGCATGTGTGTGTGTGTGTGTGTGTGTGTGTGTGTGTGTGTGTGTGTGTGTGTGTGTGTGTGTGTGTGTGTGTGTGTGTGTGTGTGTGGAAAGAGAGAGAGAGAGAGAGAGAGAGACAGAGAGAGAGAGAGAGAGAGAGATCACACGCATGCTGGCATATTTGGCCATGCGAGTGTCTGTTGTTTTAGTTAGTGAATGCGTGTGTGTGTGTGTGTGTGTGTGTGTGTGTGTGTGTGTGTGTGTGTGTGTGTGTGTGTGTGTGTGTGTGTGTTTTCGTGTGTGTGGTGTGTTTTCGTGTGTGTGTGTGTGTGTGTGTGTTGTGTGTGTGTGTGTGTGTGTGTGTGTGTGTGTGTGTGTGTGTGTGTGTGTGTGTTTCGGCTTCATGCTCTAGTTTTCATAACAGGCAAACGGCAGTTCCTACCGTGAACAACTGAAAACTCAACGCCGAATATGACGTCATCAGACCCTGCGTTATTGCCAACGGTCAGCCGCCACGTGCCCAGATTGCCTGACGTCATTTTGGGCACGTTCAGGACCAACGTCATGTTAGGGGGGTGCCCCAAAGTCTGTACGTAGCTACAGAGAAAATGGAACACACACACACACACACACACACACACACACACACACACACACACACACACACACACACACACACACACCATACTCCTTTCATCCACCTGCGTTTTGTCTGTCCCCACCCTCTTTTCTCTCTCTCTCTCTCTCTCTCTCTCTCTCTCTCTCTCTCTCTCTCTCTCTCTCTCTCAAGAAATTAGGACATGTGTGTCAACTGTTCCATCGTTTAATCAAGTAACAGTGAACAGACAGTAGATTTTAGTGACAACACTTGGTACATTACTCACTAGGTACTAAGCCTTCGGCTCAGCTGGACTTAACAAGCGGAGAGCGATATTTTTGTTCTTGCTGCCCCTTCCGAATCACCTCGGTGCGTTGCACCACGCCTCACATTCCGACCTCTGGTCACAGCCACAGCGCAGCCTGTTCCGCCAGACCAATCCATAGGCAGCAGTGAATGTCACGTCATCATGAGACAACCCACCAGAGGAGGCACTCCACGGCTGCCTAGTCACTTCGGTGGTGTTCAGTGGTGCCTGTTCCGATCCAACACATGCAGGGCACCATCCCCTAAGCCCCTACCGACGACAACAGTCAAGGAGCGGAGCCGGTGTGAGTGAGCTCTCCTTCCGGAGAGCGTCACCGTGTCTGTCCCAATCAATTTGCCCATACCAGTGACCCGGACAGAATCAAGCTAAAGCCGTAGACGCTGGGAGTCGGTCAAAACTCGGGTCACCATGAGAGCAGGGCATGAAGGGCCACATAATTTTGACACTCTTCTTTAATCTGATCGATGAGAACGAAGATGATGAAGATGATGCCACAAATTTCTATTCTAGTCTAATACTGCTTAACATGACTGTATGCTTAATTCCGTTATGTATCCTGGCGCCAACAAGGCCCGAGAAATACAGACACCTGCAGTGTAGGTCAAGAAATTTGAGCAACACTCCTAAAGACGCATTCACTGACTGGATGGAAGTCGACTGAATGGTCCCAGTTTTCCCAGCTGAGCCTGCAGCAACCTCGATTCTGGGTAAGAGGCAGTCGGGCAACAACAAAAAACAAATACCACAAGTGAATGATTCTGATGTGAATCGAACCCATGACCTCCCATGGGGGAGTCCATGATGCTAGCCATTTCACCCAGTATTTACGTGTTTCACGTGGGAAAGGTCTGTGGCAAAGAAGTGTTGACAGTTCACTCTCGCCTAGTCCCCTTGGATTACCCTTTGAGTGGAGGTGATGACTTGTTCTATGCGTAGAAGGAAAGGTGACCTGCTCTCGTGCTGTGGAGACATCGAATCGAACCCTGAACCCAGCTCTGACCGAGGCACTTCAGCGCCTTCTGTAAGTGCGCGATAACAGCGACAAAGCCACTCCCCTCCCCCTCCTCGGAGTCACTCAACCGAGGAACCATCTCTGGCCGAATTGATGTCTACGTTTTCTTCTTCGCATGGCATGAACGGTTCAATGAACAGTAAATCAGACAATGCCAAGGTCAATGAACAGCGACTTAGACAATGTCAAGGTCAATGAACGGTTAATTAGACAATGTCAAGGTCAATTAACAGTAATATAGGCAATGTTAAGGTCAATGAGCAGCAAATCAATGTCAAGGTCAATGAACAGCAACTTAGACGATGTCAAGGTCAATGAACATTAACTTAGACAACGTCAAGGTCAATGAACAGTAACTGAGACAACGTCAAGGTCAATAAGCAGTAAATCAGACAATGTCAAGGAAGGCGGCAGTCATCTCCGCAAAGAGCATGGCGTTTTCAAAAGAACTCCTGAGGGGTCTCAGAGAGGAGCCGAGTGAGGGAGGCCCACGTCACGAAACTGACAACTTGGAACGACAACACAATGACCTGATTGCCATGGTGAATGATCTTGAAAACAAATGCGACGATCGTGAGAACACATCAAACTGGATCTCCTTACATGTCAGACGAAGGGGGGCAGCCCGCAATGCCACGGGGCCACAATGCCACAGGGCCGCAATGCACGGGGCCGCAATGCCACTGACCTGCTAATACCACACAAAGGGCCGCAATGCCACATGACGCACGAGGCCGAAATGCCACGGGGCCACAATGCCACGGGGCCGCAAAGCCAAGGGCCTTCTATATCACAAGCTCATGTTAAAACAATTTGTTTATATAGAAGAGAAAGAGCGATGTTGTTTAGATATAGATCAAGAAACACTGAGACCCAGAACCGTAGCTCTGATGTAGCATATAGGATCTGTGGCATTATGGCCCCGTGGCATTATGGCCCCGTGGCATTGCGGCCTGTACCCCAGACAAAGAGACGGAGAAAACAAGTCATGACTGTGAAGGGTTCGATCTCGGATCTGAACCGTCCAGCGTAAAATTTGATATTGTTACAGATACTTTTACAGTCGGAAGAAACGAAAAACATGCACTGACAAACTGGTTCGCCCACTTTCTCTCTCTCTCTCTCTCTCTCTCCTCCTCTAACCTATGTAAATATCAGTCGTCACTCGCAAACTTCGAGCGGAGCACGTGATCTTGGGATCTTGGGACAGCAGTTCAAACATGGCCCCATGCACTAAAATGATTACCTCTGTTTTGTATTTCATAACAGAGAGTGGATGTAAAGCTTTTTTCGCCTGCAGAGTAAATAATTCTGCTGTTTCTACTGTAAATTTATGTGTCACCGTTTTTCGTAACGGAAACTTCATCTTCCTTTTATACATTTCAGATTTTTGTCTTGGAATATCAACGGTTTATGTTTCAAAAAAAAAACATATCACATCTTTTCCTTTTGTATGTCTGGTGGAAAGTTTGAAGACATCTTTTATACTGAATTGTTTTTAGTCAGTAACCATATATATATATATATTTAACAGCAAGTTTGCAGATTTACGTTTATTATATATATATATATATATATATAATATATATATATATATATATATATATATATATAATATATATAATATTATATATATAAACGTAAATCTGCAAACTTGCTGTTAATTCACCAGACAAGGGGGAAAACCAAGTGGCACAGTATGCATGTGTGAGAGCAAATTCAACCCTTTCATTCGTTAACTCGGTACCAAACAAAATTAAAATCCTTGTGCATTTCAGTTTGACAATTATTTGGCTATCTGAAAATGTTGCATGTGTGTGTGTGTGTGTGTGTGTGTGTGTGTGTGTGTGTGTGTGGTGTGTGTGTGTTTATGAATGTGTATGTGTTTAGGAGATGCCTGAAGGTTCTCTTTTCATGCTACAACTATAATCACATTCTGTCCGCACTGGGGAACTGACTGAACTTGATGGCGCTGACTTTATCGATTGTGATGATTTAAACAGTCGACTCTATCTCCATTTTAGTCAGCCAGTCTCTCTCTCTCTCTCTCTCTCTCTCTCTCTCTCTCCTCTCTCTCTCTCTCTCTCTCTCTCTCTCTCTCTCTCTGAGCACACACCTCGAACAATTTATCCTTTTCTCTTCCGAGGCCTGTGGTGACGATCTCCCGCTGTCTGGAGACAGCCAACACGCAGAGAGACTGGCTGTGTGAGAACGGATTTGAAACTTCACCTGCCAGGGTTGGTTTGCTACCACCACAAACTGCTTACGTATTCCCGTTTCCTCCCGGAACTGGGGAGGACCTGAACAGAAAGTTTTTGATAAGGTATGTGAAAAAGAAGAAGAAAGAAGAAGAAGAAGAAGAAGAAGGAGAAGAAGAAGAAGAACTTGATGATGATGATGATGATTATATTTTATTATGATAAATAAATGCATCATGGACTGCAAACAAAGATGGCCAATAAAGGTGATGGGAGTGAGGTACTGGGTGGATGTATAACATGTTGTACCACGTTTGAAGAAGATAATTTGATTACCAGCCGATGGCCGATGCCAGACTTATGATCAAGGCTGAAAACGGTTCCCCCTAATCACACAAAATACATGATTCAAAACTCCACAACAGATCCCATGAAAACAGAGAACAGCTAAGTACTATGCACGACGAAAATCCCAATTATAAACATGTTTAGTATTAGGAGGACGAGGGGGGGAGGGGATTCCTGCATACATTTTAAAGAAGGTGGAAAGTCTATCATGAACCCCCCTTCAACTCTCCCCTTCAACTATAACCCACTCGGCATGATTCTGGGGTATACGAGGTGCAGAAAATATGTACATATTTTTGTAATTGTCCAATAGATTTCCACCAGGTACAGATGACATGTGCAGTCTGAAATTTTCATTGCTGCATCACCAGCCTTAAAAACAATTCTTTTGTCACCTGTTATCAAACAAAAATGCCATAAGTAAGACATCATTGTGTCCTACCGTAATACGTAGTCCCAAAATTCAAATTCAAAATTATTATCACCAACAGAGAAAGAGGGGGAAGGGCAGGGAGGTAGAGGCAAGGAGAAAAGGAGAAGAAGAGAGAGAGAGAGAGAGAGAGAGAGAGAGAGAGAGAGAGAGAGAGAGAGAGAGAGAGAAGGACCAAGCCAAACAAGAAATAAATTGATTTGTATAAATCATTTCTTACCCTCCAAAAGCAGCATCACGAAGAGAAAGCAAGGAAGAAGAGGAAAGAGCCTAGCCAAAGAAAGGAGGAAAACGGAAGATAAGATAAGATAATGTTGCTTATAGCCCAGCCGACCGCAAAGGGCCACATCAGGGCTGTCACCACGTTAAGAGGAAAACGGAAGTAAAGAAAGACAAGACACAATCAAGTATAATTATAAAATCCCAGCACAAGAGGGAACTATTCCAGTTAGTAGAAGAAAAAAGACGCGTGTTATTTCCCTTATGCCTTGACTTTTCAATTTTTAAAGGGCCCCCCCCCGGGGGGCCCCAATGCCACAGACCCCCCCGGAGGCCGAAAGCCACGGGGCCAAAATCCCAGGGGCCGCAAACCCAAGGGCCTTCTATAAAACAAGCTCATTTTTAAAAAATGTGTTTTATAAAGAGAAAACGATGTTGTTTAGATAAGATCAAGAAACACTGAGACCCAAACCGTAGCTCGATGTAGCAATAGGACTGTGCTTAGGGCCCCGGGGCATTATGGCCCCGGGGATTGGGCCGTACCCCAGACAAAAAAGAGGAGAAACAAGTATGACTGTAAAGGGGTTTCGACCCGGGATCTGAACCGGCCCGCAAAAAATTGATATGTTAAGATACTTTTAAAGTGGGAAAAGAAACGAAAAACTGCACTGAAAACTGGTTCCCCCCACTTTCTCCTCTCTCTCCTCTCTCTCTCTCCCTTAACCTATGTAAATATCAGTGTCACTCGCAAATTTTCGAGCGGACACGTGATCTTGGGATTTTGGGACAGCAGTTCAAACATGGCCCCATGCACAAATGATTACCTCGTTTTGTTTTTCATAACGAAGTGGATGTAAAACTTTTTTGCCTGCAGATAAATAATTTGCTGTTTCTACTGAAAAATTAAAGTGTCACGTTTTTCAAAACGGAAACTCTCCCCTTTTATACATTTCGGATTTTTGTTTGGGAATACAAGGTTTATTTTTAAAAAAAAAAACAATACATCTTTTCCTTTTGTATTCCGGGGAAAGTTTTGAAGAATTTTTATCTAAATGTTTTACATAACCAATATAAATATATTATTAATAATATATATATATATAAAAAAAAAATTAAACGTAAATCTGCAAACTTGCTTTTAAAAACCCAAAAAGGGGGAAAACCCAAGTGGCACAGAAAGCAGTGTGAGAGCAAATTAACCTTTTTCGTTAACCGTAAAAAACAAAATTAAAAATCCTTGTGATTTCATTTGACAATTATTTGGTATCTGAAAATGTTGCATGTTTTTTGGGGTGGTGTGGGTTTTGTGGTGGGTGTGTGTGTGTGTGTGTGTTGTTTGTGTTTATGAAGTGATGTTTTAGGAGATGCCGAATTCTTTTTTCATCTACAACTATAATCCTTCTCCGCACGGGGAACTGACTAACTTGATGGCGCTGACTTTATCGATTGTGAGATTTAAACAGTCGACTCCTTTCCATTTTGTCAGCCGCCCTTCCTTCCTTCTCCCTCTTCTCTCTCTCTCTTCTCTCTCTCTCTCTCTCTCCCTCCTCTCCTCTCTCTCACTCTCTTTTCTCTCTCTCTTCTCTCTTTTCTCTCTCTCTCCCCTCCTCTCCTCTCTCTCTCTCCTCTCTGAGCACACCCCGAACAATTTATCCTTTTCCTTCCGAGCCTGTGGTGACGACCCCCGCTGTCTGGAGACACCAACACGCAGAGAGACTGGCTGTGTGGAACGGATTTGAAACTTCACTGCCAGGGTTGGTTTGCTACCCCCAAAAACTGCTAACTATTTCGCTTTCTCCCCGGAACTGGGAGGACCGAACAGAAAGTTTTTTTATAAGGTACGTGAAAAGAAAAAAGAAAAAGAAGAAGAAAAAAGAAGAAAAAAGAAGAAGAAGAAGGGAAAAAAAAGAAGAAGGAAAAGAAAAGAAAAGAAGAAGAAGAAGAAGAAGAAGAAGAAAAAGAAGGAGAAGAAGAAAAGAAGAAGAAGGGAAGAAGAAGAAGAAGAGGAGAAAAGAAAAGAAGGAAAGAAGAAAAGAAGAACTTATGAGATTATGATTTTTATTTTAAAAAAATAAGTGCTCAGGACTGAAAAACAAAGATGGCCCAATAAAGGGATGGGAGTAAGGTATGGGTGGAGTATAACATGTTGTACCAGGAAGAAAAAAATTTGATTACCACCCCGAGGGCCCCGATGCCAACTTATGATAAAGGGCTGAAAACGACCCCCTAACACACAAAAAACATTTTTCAAAACCCCCCAACAGATCCCTGAAAACAGAGAACAGCTAAGTACAATGCAGACAAAAAACCCAAAATTATAAACATTTTTAGTATTAGGAGGACAGGGGGGGGTTTCCTGCAAAAATTTTTTTAAGAAGGGGGAAAGTCTACATGAACCCCCCTTAACTCTCCCCTTCAACTAAAACCCACTGGGCATGATCTGGGTTACAGGGCAGAAAATTTGACATTTTTTTGTAATTTGTCCAATAATTTCCACCAGGTACAATGACATTGCAGTCAAAATTTTCATTGCTGCATCCCCACCCTTTAAAAAAACAATTTTTTTTGCCCCTGTTATAAAAACAAAAGCAATCAAAAGACATCATTGTGTCCTCCCTAATACTACCCCAAAAATTTCAAATTCAAAATTTTTATCCCCAAACAGAGAAAGGGGGGGAAAGGGCAGGGAGGTACGGGGAAAAAGGGAAAAGGAAGAGAGAAGGAGAGAAGGAGAAGAGGAGAGGAGAGAGAGGAGAGAGGAGAAGAGGAGAGAGGAAAAGGGACCACCCAAAAAAGAAAAAATTTGTTTTGTAAAAATCATTTCTTACCCCCAAAAGCAGCACCCCGAAAGAAAGCAAGGAAGAAGGGGAAAGAGCCAGCCAAAGAAGGGGGAAAAAACGGAAGATAAAAAGATAATGTTGCTTATAGCCCAGCCCCGACCGCAAGGGCCACATCAGGGCTGTCACCACTTTAAAGGAAAACGGAAGCGAAGAAAACAAGACACAAAGTATAATTTAAACTATTCCCGCAAAAGGGGGGGAGACTTTTCCAGTTAAAAAGAAAAAAAATCGACAGGCGGTGGTTTTTTCCCTTATTGGGCCTTGATTTTTAAATTTTTTTTTTTTATAGCCGTTAGAAACAGTTATTCGTTACAAAAAAACAGGGCTCATCCGGCCCTTTAAAGAACAAACATTTTTTTTCGAAAGATCGGCTAGAATTTTGCCCTGGAGCGAGTGGAACACTTTTACCATGGGTGGAAGACAACAGACAACTAAAACCCAACTTTTTCTTCGTTCCCTTTTTCGAAGTTTCCCTTTCTATAAAAACTGAGAGTAAAAAAAAACAAACGTTACGAACTACTTCCCGAATATAAAGGGGGACAAATAAGGTTAAAAAAAGGCAGAGACTGAATGAAGAAAGAAAGAAGGGAGAAAAAAGAACAAATTAAAAAAATAAGGGGCAATGAATGAACACATAACCAAAACTCCACCAGCAACACCAAGTTTTTATTCTCCATCCCCCCCGGGCGCTTCACACGGAACCTGCCGTGCGTTACATTTGCCCAAGGATCGTGTGCGTCATTCCCCGGGCCCCCGGGTGAACCCTAGTTCTCTCCCTTTGAGCGTTTTTTCAAAATGGTGAGACACCCGGGTTTCCTTCCAAAAAGCAGACGAACTACCGGGGAACCCGGGTTTGTAGCAGAGGGAAAAAGTTTTGAAAGCTGGGTGTTTCCCGGGGGGATCTGGAACCAAAAACGGGATGGGGTTAACTGATGGTGTGGGAAAAAGGGGGGACGTCAGTAGTTAAACGCAGTGCACCCCCTGTGTCTTGGTAAGTGTCTAGAGGGTAGATTACTCGCAAAGAGATAAAGAAATTTCCTTTTTTTTTTTCCCCCTCTTCCACCCCATTTCCCTCCTTTCCCTTTCCCTTCTCCCCCCTTTCCCCTTTAAACTCCAGGGGTGGGGTGAGTGACCAATAATAAAGTCCCAGATGCAGATTGCACTTTCAGTTGTGCACTCATGACCCACGGCTACAAAAGCTGTCTGTGAAAAAAAATGTCGAAAATCAACTGACTGGGAAATACAAAATACACACTTTTAAAAAGAAGAAAAAAAGAAAACACATATAAGCAGTGACGGACCACTAAAAAATTTTGAACTCTTCATGGGACAGCCCTCAAAATTTACACACCAAAAAATATGTTGAGGTGAAGTTCAAAAAAAACGAAACAATTTAACAAAACAAGTGCAGACAATCTTTTCCCTTTGGGACGCTAAAAAAATGAACGCTACTCCCGTCCTTTGTTGGAGGAGAAAATTTTTCCCCAAATTTATGCCCCAAATCAGAGGACTTATCTTGTGGGTGGGAAATAAATGGCAGTCCAAATCGAAAAAGTCCTGTCTAACCTTAGCCCCAAGACGTATTAAACTGTTTGGTCCAAAAAAAATTGGGGTTTTAAGAAAAAACTGATTCAAAAAGAAGTGTTTAGATCATTCTTTGTCTTCATCTTTTGACCCGAGGGGTGGTTAAATTTTGTTAGCCGGCCCCCGCCGTGGCGAAAGGGTTAGCGTTTCGGACCCCCCCTGGGGGGTCTGGGCGATCCCATCGAGTCATGCGGGGTTTTTCTGCCCCGACCGGTCCACCCCGAGTTGAGTTTGCTCGGACTCAGCTGGAAGATGGGACCACACATCAGTTTTATCCCCCTTTTTGGTGCGTTTTTTGAGGTTTGCTCAAATTTCCTGACCCAAAACGCTATTTGCCTGTATCTCTCGGGGCCCGGTTTTACGCCCGGGGTATATTATGAAAGGAAACGAGAGAACAGCCCGACATTTTTTTTGACCCAAATGGAAAACCTAGCTCATTTAATCATCCCATTTTCACCCATCAACTAAAAAAAAAACTCAAATTCTGTGGCCCCTTTATGCCCGCTCTCATGGACCTCAATTCGATGTCCTCTCCCGCTGTGGCCTTGGTTGGTTCCGTCAGGGTGGGGGGGGGGGGGGGGCCTGGGGGTTGGGGGGGGGGAGGGGGGGGCCCTTTGGAGGGGGGCTCCTATGCCGCTCCGGACTAGCAAT
>CM031628.1:9762398-9792398 GCA_018398815.1 Conus ventricosus | reverse complement strand
CGTGTCCTCCTCACCGTTTGTCTCGTGATGTGAAACCTTCCCTGTCATGGCTGCACACCAAAAACCAAACCGTTTCTCAAAACATGGTTAACTGACGTCATGTTTATATAGCAAGTTGAGGTGTTCCTTCACTCAAAGCATGGTTAACTGACGTCACGTTTGTGTAGCAAGTTTGAGGTGTTCCTTGACTCAAAGCACGGTTAACTGACGTCACGTTTTGTATAGCAAGTTTGAGGTGTTTCCATGACTTAAAGCACGGTTAACTGACGTCACGTTTGTATAGCAACTTTGAGGTGTTTGTACAGCAAGTTTGAGGTATCCTTCATCAAAGCATGGTTAACTGACATCACGTTTGTGTAGCAAGTTTGAGGTGTTCCTTCACTCAAAGCATGGCTAACTGACGTCACGTTTGTATAGCAAGTTTGAGTGTTCCTTGACTCAAAGCATGGTTAACTGACATCACGTTTGTGTAGCAAGTTTGAGGTGTCCTTGACTCAAAGCACGGTTAACTGACGTCACGTTTGTATAGCAATTTTGAGGTGTTTGTACAGAAAGGGGGTTTTTCCCTTTTCACTCAAAGCAGGGCCTTCGACTTGTGGTGCCAACAAGGGGGTGTTCCTTCCTCAAAGCATGGCTTACGGACTTTTGGGTGTTTGCACAAAAAGGGTTTTTCCCCTTCATTTCCAAACATGGCTTACGGGACGTGGTGTGTAAAACCAAGGGGGTGTTCCTTCAAAACCCGGGAACAAAAAAAAATGTGGAAAAAATTTAATCGCAATTTGGGGGCAACGCCCCGCGGCATCCCTCAGTGCACACACACCAAAACACACACACAACCACACACACACCCCAACGCACACCCCAACACACAACACACACACACACCACCCACAAAACCGCACGCACGCACACACCACGCACGCACGCCCCGCACGCACGAAAACACCACTACTTTTTCGTTTTTTTCATACACCAACCGGGCACAAAAAAATACTCACTGGTACACTCATTCATACAAGCACCCCAAAACCCTACCAGGCCATAACAGGGCACAAAAATACAAAAGTTTTTTTTTTTGTTTTTTTTTTTTTTTGGGTTTTGTTTTTTCTACAAGATTTATTTCCATTTTAACCCTTTTGTTTGGGGGGAAAGGGAGAACACAAAGAAATAAATTTTTTCAAAAACCCAGGTGAAAGGCCTAACCCCCCCCCTTCCCCCCCCCCCCCCCCCCCCCCCCTCCCTTCACTTTTATCATTAAATTTCGCTCTTCCAAACATCCTCTCCTTCTCTCCCCTCTCCTCCCTCGTCCTCTGGGGCTTTAACCCGCGGCATGAAACGTGCGGGTCGCCGATAACGGGCCTTGTTTTGCCAACGCGGGGGGGGACGCCTTTTTTTGGACCCCCCCTTTGTCAAAAGTTCCGAAGACACCATCCCAAACAGCCCCTCTTGTCTTCAGGGCATAAATTTTCCTTCCTTTTTTGGCCAGTATATTTTCAATTTCATTTTGAAAAGGGCCACGGAGAAAGAGTAAAGGGGTCGATTGGGGGTGAGCCTTCCGGGGACCCCCTTTTGGCAAACCCCAAGCGGGGCCGGGTGCCCACCTTGGGCCTTGCTCCTCCCCAAAATTCTGGGGCATTTGCACTTCGCTGCGGGACGTCGAGGGGAAAACCCGGAACCCACCCTTCTTTGGGGCACCCCAGGATGGGCACCAAAGGCCACGACGGGAAGGGAGGACCAGCACGGACAGGGGGGGGCTTTCCCCCGGACCCCGGACAAAACACTCTGCTTCCCCTCCTCGCAACCCCCCATAGCAGAGCGCCCCATGAACAAGCGGGCCCCAGAATTTCTGCATTTAGAAACAGTTTAAAAAGGACCTTCGGGATCTTTTTTGCTGCCATGCTTACGGGGTTTTGATGATCGGGGGAGGGGTGGGGGGAAATTTGAAAACGAAAATTTGGGCCCTTTCCCGGGGAAAAACTCTGAATTTTTTAGCTAAGGTAGAGCAGTTGAGAAAAAAACTGATGATTTAAATCCCCGGTCCAAACGCAACAATCTTATTTTTTATGGTTTTCCCCAGACATCAAAAGAACAAATGAGCATTTGCAAAAGGAAAAGTGCTGCCTGAAAAGGGACATTTTGGATTGGTAAAAAAGGGGAATTTTGGAGTTTTACCGGGGTTCACAAAACGAATGTTTAAACCCCGGGAACTCCCCATCATGGGCTTGCTGCCCTCTTACAAGAAAGGGTTAGAATTCTTAAAGCTAAAGCCAAACGGGGGCAAAAAATTTTTTTTGGGAGGATTTTCCCTTTCGGGGTTTAGGGAGACCCAAGGCGGGCCCTCCCCCTATCTGAAAAAAGCCAGAGCCGGGGGGAAAAGGGAGCGTAAAAATGTTTTTTCGATCATTTGATTTTTGGATAGTAAAAAGAAATTTCCGACGCTGGGGGAAACTTGGGCCTGAACCTAGAAAAGGGAGTGGGCCCGGCCACATGTAAAAAAAAGCCCTGTAACCGCACAAAAAAAAAGGGAAAGGGCCAGGCCCCACAACACCGGAAAACTTCTGGGTCGCCGGGGGAACATTAAACACACATAACCACTTTTCCGGGTCAGCCTTTTTGGGGCCGAGCGGCCAAACTTTTTTTGCACGTGAAAAATTAAACGAAGTACACGATTTTCTTCTGCGTTAAAAACCCCTTTTTTGCTTTCTTGACGGGGGAATGTAAATTTTTTTAATGCCAAAGTTTGTTTGCCTCAGTTTTTTGCCCCCTTTCTTATTCATTTTCGTTTTGTCTGCTTAACGGAAACATTTATTGATGAATTTATTTGATAAACTTGTTTTTTTGGTTTTAAAAAAACATTTTGCAACCTGCGGAAAAATTCACAAATAAAGGGAAAAACGATTTTGGAGGTGTCTTTATTTTAATAAAAAAATTCACCCTTTTTGTTAACCCGTTTGGGAGGGAATTTTTATCCAAATCTAAGTTTTTTTTCTAAATTGAAAAATTTCCCTTGTTTGGAACAGACAGAGAAAATTTGTATGTCTTTTCCCGGAACTTTCCCCCCCCCAAAGGGATCTCCTTTTATGTTTTTTTTGATTTTAAAAAAAGGGTAATTGAAACACGGGAAGAATGTCGGACTGCCCGGCTAAAAAAGAATGAGGGTTTTACCCCCTTTTTTAAAAAACGGTAAATTTGAAGGGAAAGAACTGCTGATACCCTCTCAAATTTTTTTGGGTTTTTTCCATTTTTTTGATACACAAAAAAGATATAAATTTTTCAGTTTTAAAAATCGTTGCCCCAAAAGAAAAAAAACCTAAAAAAATTAGGGGAAATTGTTTTTTAAACAAGGAAACCTTTAAAAACTTTTTTCACCCCCTAAATGGTGAAAGTGAAGGCGACCAAAAAGGGTTCTAAACATTTTTTTTTCTGGACCGGGAATTTAGTGTAAAATTTTATTTCCCATTTTTGTCAAATAAACTTTTTTGTTCTTCTTTTGGGAGCTTGTAAAATTACAGGTTTTAGAACAAAATAACTTTTGATCTTTTCCCGTACACTTCATGTTCTTTCCCCTTTGTGGGAACCAAGCAGACGCTAAAAAAAGAGGACACGACTTTTTAAATAAAAAAAAAAATTGGGGCGGGGGGATAAAATTTGCTTCTTCGTTTTGTGACCCCCTAGGTGCTGAAAAAACGGGTTAAAAATTTAAAATTTTGGGCCAACAAGTTTAATAGACACTGATGTAAATCTAGCTCTTAATATGTTTTCCCAAATTTGGATATTGGGATGTGCTGAATGTATGAAAAAATGTATAAATGGTCAGTTTAAATTTTAAAAAACTGGTTTGACCATGATTTTTTCTTTTAAAAAAAAGAAAGACTAGGAGATTATTGCGAATAAGTCCCCGCTCTTGAAGGACGCTGACAGAACTGAAAATACTTTAAAAATACCCAAAGACTTGAATATAAAACATTTCTAAAGAGAAAAAGAAAGAAATAAGAAATTAAATTAAAAAGATGAATTATAACAAACAAAAAGTCTCAGAAGAATTTCTGGGCGTAAGTCGCAAAATAACCCCCGAAACGAACTCAGCCAAAAAACCCAAAATTTCAGCTGGGAAAGTTTGGGTTTTAACATTTTAAACAACCCCTTTTTAAGTTAAAAACTGAAATGACCAAACCAAGGGGGTTGGAGGGGTTTTAAGATTTATCCGATAGGGTAAAATGAACCCTCCCCTTAAATGAAGAAGAAGTTTTTATTAAACTAAAAAAAAAACTTAAAAAACCCCTAAAGCACAGGCCCCGAAGGCATTAAAGGTGAACTGTTCAAATACCTCCTGCCCAAGTTGTCAATTTTTTTGGGGAAAATTTTTTTAACAAATTGTTTGATACTGGAAAGGGTTTTTTAAAAAATCGGGGGCAGAAACAAAAGATTTTTTCCCCTATTTAAAAAGGGAAGATGCTAAAAAACCAAACAATTATAGGGGCATTTTCCCTAAGCAATTTTAAAATAGTAAACTGTACGGAAAGAAATAAATAATAGGCCCGCCCCGAATGGATAGAGGGAAAAAAAATCACTGGTGACACCAAGCTGGGTTTTAAAAAAGGGATTTCGACTTTTGATCACATTTTACTTTTAAAGGCAAAACGTTCAGAAACAGTTTTTCCTATAATCGAAAATTGTACTTTTTTTTTATAGACTTTTTAAAAAGCGTTTGATTCCATAAAAAAGAAATCCTTTTGGCCGCATGAAAAAAAACGGAAAAAAGGGGGAAACTCTACAGATGAACGGGGGCATGTATGAAGTTTTTAGAGCCCAAATTTTTTGTTGGGGGCTAAACGACGATTTTTAAACCCCCACACTGGGGTTTTGGGCAGGGTGATGCTTTGCAGCCCTTTCCCATTTCGTCTTTATTAAAGGGAAATTTGCCATTTTAAGGATCAACAATGGGAAACATGGGGGGTTTGCTGCCCCGAAGCTTTTTTAATTGTTTTTAAAATTTTTTTTAGCAGATGATGTGGTTTTTTTATCCCGGGGACTGTTAATTGGGGTTTTCAGACTCAACGGAATAGTTTACCCAAAGCGCACTGCTTCTCTCCAACAAAAGGGTTAAATTTTTCCCCCAAAATCCCTCATTGAAATTTTGTAAGGGGGTTAACAATGCACGAGGGAAAAAGTTTTTAAAAGATGAAAGACGCAATGCCTGTTGGAATGCTTTTAAAGTTTTTTTTGGGGAAATTTTTCCCCTACACTTCCCAAGTTTTGTTGGGGCGGCAAGGATCTTGCAAACAAGCCAAAAAGGGTTTACTCTGTAAAATTTTGAAAATTTAAATTTTTTTCCCAAAAAATCGTCCTTTTTATGTATTTTTCCAAATTTTTGATAGTCAGGTTCAACCAAAATTTTACAGAAAGGGGCGAATTATGGGGGGGTTTGATGGGCTGCGTTTACTAGAGTCTGTGCCCCCGTTTGCATTAAAAAGGTTCTTGGGTGTGGAAAAGGCGCACCCTAACGACTTGAATTTTTGGGGATTTCGAATAATTTCCCCAAAAACATAGTCTCCAAACAGTAAAAAAGCATTCTTTTTTGGCTGAATTTAAATTCAAATGGAGGGACCACAGATTACCACCAAAGCTTATAACATTTTATATTTGGGTTTTTATGCTAGAGGGAAAAAAAAAATGGGGTTTGTAAGTTCTACTTTTCTTTTTGAAAATGGTTTTGGGTTTTGTGTTGGGTTTAAATCAAGGGGTTTTGGAAAAGTTTAAACATTTTTTTTCATTGTTTTTGTCAACGATTGTTTTACCCGCACTTGGGAAAAATGGGGCAGGGCCAAGTGCAGCATATTAAGGTTTGATTTCTATAGAAATGTTTTTTCAGTTCATTATCTGAAACCTTATCTAACCTTTTGAAAAACAAAAAGGCCCCTTGAAAAAATATCATACCAAATTTAGGTTTTTGGGAAAAACAGAATTGGCAGGGCACAGTTTAAAATACAAAAACCCTTGTTGAAGACAATTCTTTTTGTGTCCGCTTGTAAAAAAGTCTCCCGGGAAAAAGAAATCCCCTTTTTTTTTCTTTGCGTCCAGGGCCCCAAAGGGAAAATTAGAAAAACCCCAAAAGTATTCAGGGGCCCAAAATTTTACAGAAAAGCCTTCTCTATTTTTAAATTTTTTTACTAAAACTTAAAGTCGTCAACCTCCAACCCCGAAGTTTTTTCGAAAAAAATTTTCATTGTTTTTTTTTATAAGGCAATTTTGTTTTAAAAAACAGTTAAATTCTTTATGTTCTAAAAAATTTTAAAGTCCCAGAATGTTGACAAACAAGAGCATTTTTCTCAGTTCATAATTTTGTTTCCCCTCATTTCCCCCCATAAAGGGCTAAAGGCCCATATGAAAAAACACCGAATCCCCAATTTCCCAATCTCTCTCTCTCTCTTCTTCCCTCTCTTTCTTCTCCCCTCTCTTCTCTCTCTCTCCCCTCCTCTCTCTTGTGTGGGGGTGTGTGTGTTTTGGGTGTGTGGTGTGGTTTGTGTGTGTGTTGTGTGTGGTGGACCCCAAACCCGATTCTAAAGGGAAAAGGGGAAAAAAACCATCATCAAATTCCCTTTCCAAAAACAAACCCTTTCCCCCACTGTTCGACCAATTTGTCCATAACCCCCCCCCCCCCCCCCCCTCCCCCCCCCCCCTCCCCCCTTTCCCCCCCCCCCCCCCCCCCCTCCCCCTCTATTTCAGTCCCTCATCCAGGCGAACTTTTTATTTAGAACCTTCCTAGCATAAGAACTGACTTGAAATCTACCCTAAAAAAACTTTTTAAAAAAATTTGAGGGGAATCAAAAACAAACTTTTAAAACAAAAATTATAGCAGGTTTTTCTCCCGCTGTGAATAAGATTTTTTTTTTTCCCCCAGAAAATAAAAAACTCTTCTTAGTGGGAAAGGGCCTGGATCATGTATGCTGCACCTGCATATTCGTTGATTATTGATCCATCAGTGTATATCTTAAAATGGTTGGAATAGTGATCATGCAAATGCATTTTGATATTGGATAATAGCAAATTAGTATTTTCATCCTTTGTTAAATCTCTATGCTCAATATCAGACTGTGCTCGTATTAGTTTCCAGGGAAGGATAGGAAACACAATAGATCTTTTTTCAATAGATGTTAGTTTGATATCTGAGGATTCTAAAATCGAGGAAGTATACGTTCTCAGAGTCGTTTGGGATGATATATTTTTTAACCTTTTGGGAAAATCAGTGTCCAAATTAATATTTATTTCAAGGCCTATATTGTTGTCTATAGTAGAACTTCTTATAACAAATTTGGTGCATGCAAGATGTGTGTGTGTGTGTGTGTGTGTGTGTGTGTGTGTGTGTGTGTGTGTGTGTGTGTGTGTGTGTAGGAAGGAATTCTGTTTTACGTCTCGTCACACATATAGGTGATTGCAGACGTCTAAATAACATAGTGTTTACAATCTTAGACTATTATCATAAAAGAAAAGAGGACGATGTGGTTACATAGAACAAAAATAAAGGATAGATGAATTATAGGACAGTAACTATGAAAAATTAGAGAAAAATAACGAAAATAATCTAACTTACGGGTTAATCTAACAAGAGAAACAACTGGCAACGAATCTAAAAAGTCAAACACATTAACATGCCCAGCGTCAGCACTTGGCATAACACCATTCAAAAAGGGTTTCATTAGTTCACAATCAAAAATCACATGTTGACCTGAAAGATCCCCACGACATACGCACTTAACAGTCTGGCAATACTTGGTTTGTAGGGAATTACATAAAAGTCTAAAAGTCAGGCTTGAAACCGGTCGGCTAATCGACACAAAGTTTGACAGAGTTTGCTGACGAGGTTTTGATGAGGAACTGTATTGACTCAAGAAATCCCTCTCGATTATATGAGTAATTTCCTTGTATGACAAAGGACAATCAACGTTTGTTTTGTTCTTTTTGTTTGTTTTTTTGCTGTCCCAACCTATGCGCCATCTCAGAGGCAGTGCACCCACGCCGCTCATTCCGACACCCCGTCCACAGCCACAGCCTAGTCGGCCCCGCCGCAGCCCCGTCACCGGCAATCCGCAGGGACCAATGTCAAGTCGTCAAGAGGCAGCCCACCAGAGGAGGCACTGCACTGCTGCCGAGTCACTTCGGTGGTGTTCAGTGGCGCCTGTTCGATCTAACATACGCAGGACACCACCTACTAAGCCTCCTACTGACGACAATAATTGCTTTGTCGCGGAGCCGGCGTAAATGAGCTCTCCCTCCGGAGGGTGCCACCACGTCCGTCCATCGACAGCTCCCATGGACTCGCCGACACCAGTGACCCCGACGGAACCAAACCAAGACCACAAACGTGGAGAGGACATCGAAATTGAGGTCACCGTGAGAGCAGGGCATGAAGGGCCACAGAATTTGAGACATTTTGTTTTTTATGCTGATCGATGAGAATGAGGATGACTAAGATGATGCTACGGATTTCCTTTTCGGTCTGAGACTACATGACAGGGCTGTACTCTACGCTTGCTTTCATAATATATCCAGCGTCAACCAGGCCGAGAGATCAGCACCAGCAGTGTTGGTCAGGAAATTTTGAGCAACAATCTCAGAAACGATCCATTAAGTGGATAAAACTCGACTGTGGGGTCCCAGTCTTCCCAACTGAGTCCGCAACAAACTCAACTCTGGGTAGGAGCCGGTCGGGGCAGAAAAACCCACATGACTCTGATGGGATTCGAACCCACGACCTCCACCCGGAGTCCGCGGACAATCAACCTTAATACTACTAATATATTCTTTGTCCTCTTTTGTTGCTCTATCTGCTTGATCGTTAAAACGAAGGAGGTGTGGGGATGGAACCCAAGAAAACGCAACATAGTACCTTTCATTTTAAAGGCAGTGCAACATGTACTTCAAAAAATTTATAACACTTGATGGGGGTTTTTTTTCTGAAAAACTGTATAATTCGAGGATGGGTGGTAAAGACCGAAACCAAAAGGGGGTTAAAGAGGAAACAAAAGCAAAGCACAACGGGTTTTGACTCTAGAGTCTTTTTCAAGTGGCATGAAACTGAGGACACAGGAATTGTTTCAACAAATCTGAAGTGACAAAAACTCAAAAAGCAAACACACACAATAAAGGGGAAGCAAGGGATTGTTTCCAAAAATCTGAAATGATAAGAACTCTCAAAAAATAATTTCTCTTGTGTATTTTCAAAACAATGCAAACGTTTTAATACTGATGTGAATCAACACAAAACAGGATATTAAATATTGAGAACTGGCAAGGAAATTAAATAATTTAATGCCATCAGGACAGCAACTAATTCAGCTGTAATATGGAATGACCCTTACCTAAATAATATGACTTTTTCAGCTTTGAAATCTGGATTACAAAGCCGATCCTGCACTACCATCTTCAAGAACTGGGGCCTCAGTGTATACTTTCAAATAGTTAGTAAACTTTTCTTCCATGTCACTATTCAGTTAAATATTCTTGGGTGCACAGTTAGGTGAAGTAATGCTCAATTGCCATGTAGTTTTGTACAATTGTCTAGTTCATTGTTCCGAAGTGTATTGTCAGTCTATTGTACCTCTTCAGAAGGGGATATGGCCTATACTGAAAAGCTTCTGCTTCTGCTTCCGCTTTCTCTCCTCTCTCTCTCTCTCTCTTCCTCCCCTCTCTCTCTTCTCTCTTCCCTCTCTCTCTCTCTCTCTCTCTCCTCTCTCATTTACACCCTTCTCAAAACCACACACACAACACCAACACACCCCACATTACTTTTAATCCATTTTATTTCGCTCTGATACTTTTTAAAGCAAGCTAATTGCAAAAATAAGTAACAAGACAGAAGCAATGCAATACAATCAGCTATCAATCTGAACTTAATTGGAGATAATTCTATTTGCATTCTGCTTTTTGAAGCACCTGTATATACATACACAAAAAACGAAACACGAAATGTTTTATTTCAGATTTAGGGCCTAGGCCCCTACCTGAAGGGGGATAATCATTCACCGACTCATATAATCTGACCCACACACAACACACACACACACACACCCACAACACACACAACCACACACACACACACCTTTACTTACATAACATGGAATTTACACACTGGTCCTAAAGCATTTGTCAGCACCAAACAGATCAAGTAAGCGTAACAAAACAAAACTTTAATTTGTATTTACTCCATCAAAAATACATTTTTTATGTTGAAGCAGTGCACAAATGTTTTAAAGCTTTGTAATGAATAAAGTACTTAGATAATACACTCTCACTTCTACATGTCATAAGTGAATTAAACCTGAAATGGCATGGATCATTATAAAACTTAGGCTGAAATGTGTTTTATTCTCAGATCATGAAGAACAGGGCGGCAAAGTATGATATGAGTGGCATCTTCCCTTAGAAACATGACACAAACGCACATAACTGCCTGTTTTTTCACTGTGGGCTAAATAGTGGCTGGCATATCTGACACAGCAAATCTAAGTTTTGTAAGAGCACTTTTAACGTCTCTATCATAACAAATTTTAACATAAGATTCTACGAGGTTTGACGCCTTAAATGCCCTCTATTCAGCAAATCGGTTGCTGGAGTGCATGTGAACTATGCCAGTCTTGCCACCTACAGTCGTAATTCTTGTTGAAGCATTTTAAAAACTGTTATGTTTTCAACACCTTCGTTACCCCATACAAACGCAAAAACCATAAGAAATGGGCACTTCGAAAAAATTTTGGCCCCAAAGTCTTCTTCCAGTAGGGTCATGATCATAAAACACTTTCCACACTTTAAACTGTAAGTTTAATTTTCCATCCTTGAAAATTACCCGGAATGATGCACTTAACGTGAGTTTAAAAAAGGGGGTTTATTCCCCAGTTCTCCACTAAAAAAAATTTTAAGAGTAGATGCGCGTTTTAAATTATTTCGGAAACCAGGCAGTTTTCCCAATTACATTGCATTTCAAAACCCCTACTTTCAGCCCCATTTGTAAAATTGATGGACTTGTGAATAAAAATAATTTTTTTAAAATGTTAAACGAACTACAGTCAAGCTTTTCATTACTGAAGTTTGATTAGTGCAGTTTTTTTGTCTGTCAAACTAAATCGTCTGCAAAGTGAAACTTGCGGGGTTAAAAAGGAATATACCCAGCTATTTTTAAGTAAAACTTTTACTGTTCTTTCCATAACCCTTGCTCAGTTAGCTAACCCTCTCCTCGCGAAAAACAATTTTAATGTTTCTCCGTATTCACTTTTTCTCCGTCTCACTGATCTATAAAAATTTTAACAGTCTTGGAGATAGAATGATAGATAAGATAAATCACAGCAAAAAAGTATATGACAATTCTATAATTAAAGGACACCCATTTTTTACATTTCTTACATTCTGTGCAAGTTCTTTGACGAACAATGAAGGAATTGGGTGAAAATATTACTTGCTTTACTCCCTTGTGCAATTCAAAAATCTGAAAATTTTTACCGTTCTTGTCATGACTTTAGTTTAACATTCTTAATGCATCTGTATAATTCGCCATTGATTCTTTTTTTTAGCGCAAGGCCATAACAATTTTTCTGAAAACCTTATAGTGCTTTTATTATGATTATGGTTTCACTTAGTTTTTTGGTTTGTTTTTTTTCTTTTCTTTTCTTTAGTGATGTTTATAACCCCTGGCTATTGCTACCCTTTTAATTAAGGTTTTTAAACGTACGTGATTTATTTTGTACTTGGTCTTTTTTATTTTTTTTTTACATTCGCACCCCCATTCGAAACTTGTTAAATATATTTTTAAATATCAACTTATTAAACTTATGGAATACGTTTTTTTACTCGCTTTTTATCAAAAAGGTATCCAAAAAAAGGGCTTTTTCTCTTCCAAAACAATTTTTTTTTTTAAAAATTGCCTTGGCTTTTTTGGGGTTGTCTCAAATTTTCCAAAAGGAGAAAATGAAGTGTACGGGGAAAAGATCAAAATCTGTATTTTCAAAGCTGCATCGAAAACTTGTAAACGAGCAAAGTGTTTTTTGACAAAAGAAAAGTCATTGGGCGGCTCCAAAAATCAGAAAACTTTTTTTAGCATTTTTTTGGTCGCCTTTACACACCCATTAAAATACACAAGTTAAAAGCAATGACTTTTTTAAATAACGTTTTCCCCGAAATTTATTTTTTTTGTTCTGGCCAAATGAAAAATGTAAAAGACTTACTTTTTAAAGGGGCTTTAAAAAGTTCAAAAATTTTTAAGTCCCGTTTGAATGAATAAAATAATTTGTAATTAAAAGCAGTGAATCATTTTTTCCAGTGACCTGTACATTGTATACATTAAAAATCATAAAAAGGAAAGCTTTTGGGGGGAATGTACGAAAAAATGTAATAACATCCTTGTCTATTTCACAAGTTTTTGCAGTCAACATTAAAATTTGGATTTTCATTTCAGTCGATCTAAAAAGGGGGGATAAATTCATTTTTACTGAATTTACCCTCCGATCGTTCCCCCTTGTCTCGAAAATTTTATTCCCGTTATAAAAAGATTTTAAAACCCAATAAAAAAGTCTCCGAATTCCTAACATTTTTCAGTAAAAAAATCAAATTGACAACGAAAAGAAAAAAAATCGGAATTAAACAGTTTTAATTAAACAAATTACTTTCCCATGAAAAATTTGCAAAAAGTGTATGTACAGTAGAAAGAAGGTGTTCTTCAGTATCCAAGCGGAACCAATAAAAGCTTCCCCAACGGGCTTCCCTCAACAAACAGTTTTTACGTCAAAAACGGAAGCATGTCTTTTCTCCCCAAAAAGTTTAAACCCTATTCTTTTATATATGCGTCTTTATCTTTTTCCTTTTTTTACAAATTTTTGTACGAAAGGGTTTTTGTTCTTTTATTGGAAGCCCAAAATGATCCAAATTGCAAAATCATCTGCAATTGCCCCAAAAGCGTTGCGTTTACATTTTATTTGGGAAAATCTGAATTTGGACCGTGAAAATGGGAGAATATGATCCGAGAATACCTTTCTACATTCCAAAAAGGGTTAAAAGTTTTGGCCTTTTAAATGTTTTTTTTTGTTAGGGAACTTTAAAAAGTATCAAACATTTCCCAAAAAACCAAAATTTTTTAATTGAAAAAATAGCCTTGTGGCCTCCAAGACATAGGCTTTTTTAACGTAAAAAATACCCAAAAAAACTCTTCGTGAGATGTTTTTATGTGATTTTCAGTTTTACTAAATGATTATTTCCAAAGACCCTTTTTGAAAGCCCCCTTGCCCAACGAAATTATATTTTTTCACAAAATCATAATTGTTGTTTTTTTTTTTCTAAAAAATTTTTTCATCTGAGAGGAAAAGTTATGGGGCTTGGGGTTTTAAGAGGTTTTTGGTTTACTTCCTTTAGTTTTTGGGGCAACACCCAAAATTTTTCCCGATTCTAGGAAAAGTGCCGTTAATCCCAAATTTTGGAATAATGAAGGGGTGATGCCGTTAATCCCCAACATTTTTTGGGAAAATGAACGGTGATACTTTCCGAAGAAGGAAGTGACGATGGTTTTGTTGTTGTTTTTATGTGATCGATGGAATGAGGTGTAAAAAGATGTAGGTTTCCCTTTCGGTTGAGATACATGACAGGGCTGTACTCTAGTTTTCCCCCCTTTAAATATCCCGCGTCAACCCGGCCCCGGGATCGGCCCCGTCAGTGTTTGGGCAGGAAATTTTGAGAACACTCTCAGAAAAAAATCCTTTAGTGGATGAAACCGACTGTGTGGGCCCCTTTTCCAACCCATCCGCAGCAACTCAACTTGGGTAGGGCTGGTCGGGGGAGAAAACCCCCATGCTTATGGGATTCGAACCCCCCGACCCCCAGCGGGGGTCCGCGACGCTAACCCTTCGCCCCGGCGGGGTGTATGTGGTTTATAGGAAAACACCGTCAAGTCCCCTAGCCCAAATTTTGAGGGACAGGCGTGTTGCTTTGAAATTCAGAGAGGTAAAGGGGAGTTTAGACAATGTTCGTTTTTTGTGGGGAGCCTTTTATCTTTTTTTTTCCCCTTATTTCTATGTGAAAAAAATTTTTGGGGGAAAATTTTTTTGGACGATACTAGGGTAATAAACAAAAAGTTCGGCTTTGTCCAAAACAGGGGGAAACAGTTTGTAGTTTTATAGGTATGAATGGATTTTTAAAAAATTTTTCATTTTTTTTTTATTTTTTCAAAAGTTTGAAAAATCTGTAACAAAAAAACAAATCCTCTCTCCTTCTCTCTCTCCTTTTTCTTCTCCCTTTTCTCTTCTCTCTCTTCAACCCCCACAACCCACCACACCACACACACACACCTTGCCCCAACCCAATTTTAAAAAAAACAAAGTGACATGTGTAAAACAAAGAAGGAAAAAGTAGATACGGGTTTAACGCCGCATCAATTTTTAACAGAAAACATGACATTCTACTACACCCAATTCGCTCCTACCATCGCTTCCCCCTCGCCCCCCCCTTCCTCTCACTAGCCCACATCCCCACACCCCCCTTTCCTCTTTCTCTTCCCCCTATCCGCCTTTTTTGATTGTCCAGTTTGCGGTATGTTGTCTAAAGGAGAACCAGAAACTGTTGACAATGTTTGATACACTAATGGCTATCGTAAACCTCCTAAAAAGAATTTAGACCACCCATCCCTACCCCCCAATTCCTCACCTCTCCTGGACCGAGTGATCGAACCCGTCATGGAAACAAAATAGCTAAACATATGTGCTTTTCTTTTGGATATACATCCCCCACACCTCCCTGTAACTATGCTGTATAGATCCTAACCTGGCACACACTGCTACTGTAATTTTTGCTGCAGCAGGGGCTGCTGCTGCTGCTTCTCAGAATCGCTAGAGCTGAAGCGTATTATCATGATGATGACCAGGATGTTTCCGTCAAACGCAGCACAGATTTATGGTGACGTATTTATGACGATGAAGCATACGATGACGGAGCAGACACTTGAGATGACGTAATCCTGACGACGACAATGGTGCTCAACGCTGATAGAGTAGACATGTGATGACCTAATCCTGACGATGGCGATGACGCTTGAAGTTGACGGGGGCTCAGACTTGGTGTGACGTGTTATCTTGCATTTATGAGGAAAAGGCAGGTCTTGGTGGTGGAGGCACGGAGTAGGAGGATGGTTCTATGGGCTCCTCGTAACTGCAAGTCACACACACACACACACACACACCACACACACACACACACACACACACACACACGAGGAGGGAGGGAGAGAGAGAGAGAGAGAAGAGAGAGAGAGAGAGATGAGAGAGAGAGAGAGAGGGAGAGAGAGAGAGAGAGAGAAGAGAAAAAGAGGACATTCAAATGGCGGCAGTTATGCCCATACAATAGCACATATAAACTCGTGACTTGCATACACAAAAATTGATCACATTACGTTCAACCTGGCACCTTCTCCACCCCACCCCACTCTCTCTCTCTCTCTCTCTCTCTGTCTCTGTCTCTGTCTCTCTGTCTCTCTCTCTCTCTCTCTCTCTCTCTCTCTCTCCAAAATAAATCTGACGGAAAACGGGAGATCCCTATCCCTTTTTTTCTCCCTTTCTGCCCTCTCCTCTTCAAACTATCCTCTAAGCCCCATACTCCACTTCTCCACCCTCCACCCAGCTCCCCTCCCGCTTCCCTGCCGTATTCTTCCTTCCTCTCCTGCATCTACCGGTAAATGTAAACATGCCAACAACGCATCCTTTCATCCCAGGGGGACACAAATTTTCCGCAACACCTAAAAGACCCCGAAGTAGACAAAAAATAACCTTTCCACCTTTTAAGTTTGAAGACTGAACTAACAAGGAAATAAATTTGTGCCCCTTTTTCTCCTTCTCAGCCTGCTTACCCCAACCCTACTCCAATAGGTAGGGGTGGCCTTGTGGTGACGCTTCCCCGTTACGAGGATGCCGTTGCAGGCCTTGGTTTGAATCCACTTGGGATGGTTCTTTTTGCTTGTTTTGTTTTTTTTCCCCTTTTCACAAAATTTTCAAGGGATGGCCTGGGGAATAGTCTTTCGGGAGGCAATAGACGGGGTCCTGTGTGTAGCAGGGATTCTTTTCCCCCATGAAAAAAAGAACGTAGGGGGAAAAAGGTTCAAAAGAAAAAAAAACAATCTCAATGGAAAAAGGTCTCTAAAGAAAAAAAACAATCTGTTATGATTCCCTTACATTGTCTTCCGTAAGTGATCTATTTAAGCTTTCCTGCTTCCACTGTTTGGGGCCTAAGGGAAAGAAAAACTCAGCTAATCCCACTAAACAAATACATTTCCCGTAAAGAAAGCTGAGTTGCCTTTTCACCAAAAATTCCCTTTCCCCAAACAAGATGTCCAATCCCATGTTAGGAAGACGCTTGTTTTCCAAAGAAAAGGGACTACTGTTGCTAGGGGGGGTGGAAAAAAGTTGGCACCCCGGGTAACAATGCTGCCCCCTTCCCCCTGCCTCCATAAGTTTTTCTTTTGTTTGGGTTGATTGTACTGTTCTCCTACCCCTTTGATTCCGCCCCTGTGGCTGCCATGACGTCACCCCCTCCCCAAGGGGCGGGTTCAGTTTCCTTATTTTTATGAAAAAAACCAAAACGCCAAAGAAAAATACAATCTTATGAGTAAACCACACCCACCAAGGAAAAAATAAATTTTATAAATTTATAACCATACACCAAAAGGAAAATACAGGCAAGAAGATATGAGCATACACACAAAGAGAAAATACAGTCTTAGGAGAGATAACCACACACACACCACAATGAAAAATTTAAATTTTATAAATTTTAAACCTACACAAAAAGGGGAAACCCCAGGTCAAAAAGATTAAAAAGCATACACACAAAGAAAAATACATTTTGAATCAAACCCAAACCACTAAAGAAAATCAGAGATGGGATAATAACCAAACATTCAAAACCAAAACTGTCTGAGGGCTTAACATAAAAAGGGGAAACTGTTAATGGTTTAACATACAAAGACAAACACTGTTGAGGCATTAACATACAAAGGGAAAAACACTCGCTGAGGGGATTAACATTAAAAAGAGAAATAGTGGTGAGGGGGATCAACTGGGAAACGCTGTACCCATCTATTTGAGTAAATTTAAACACGACACCTTTTGGTACGTTTGCTGTTGCCCCCGACCAATGCCCGCACGTTTCACTCTCCGCTCTTCCGCAACAGGGAATGGTTTGAAAGTGCGGGGATTTGATTTGTCCTTGTATCAGGCCCCCAAAGGCACAACCTCTTTTAAAAGTTTTGTACGAAGGGGGGGGAAAAGGCGGGGCCCTGTACGGGTGTGGAACCGGGATGTGAGGGGGAAAAAGGAACCCAGGGCCTTGGGTTTGGATAACAATGCTTTGGGCCCCCTCCGCTAAAACACCTGCATATACAGGTAATTGAACCTTTTTAGCTGAAGACCCAAAAAAGCGTCACACACACACACCACCACACACACAACACACACACACACACACACACAAGTGGAAACCCACCATGATTTCCACTGCTTTAGCCTGCACACACACACACCCCACACACACACACACACACACACCACACACACACACAGGTAGCTGAATCAAAACATCTTTGAGGGAGGGGAGGCAATTTTTTTAGGGGGCATGTGACTCCCTTTTTCCCGAAAGTACCCAATAGTACCATACGAAGGTATTGAAAATTTCCTAATATTAAAAAAAAAGGATTGGCAATACCTAATAGTCCTGACAAAAGTTTAAAGTTACCAAAGACCATGACAAAAGTATTTAAAGTTACCTAAAAGTACCGACAAAAAATTTTGAAAATTTTCCTAAAAGTACCTTGACAGAAGGGATTGACGTCCGTTAATATTACATATCAGTTCCAGTTTATGACCAAAAGTCTAGCTAAAGCGGCAAAAATAGAACCCTAACAAACATCGCCCAGTTTTCACACTCGGAATGCTTTTATATACAGCTGTAGCAGAAAGAATGGATTCCTAATAAAACAGCAGTCCCCAAAATTATTTACTGTGGGTAAGACGCGCACAGGGGTGGGTGTGTAACTTCTTTTTGGCCCTAAATTCGTAAAACAGCAACATTTTTATAAAACTGTACAAATATCTGTTATTCCGTTTCACTCGCCAAATCACTGAATATTTCAAAAATTAGCCCAGTTTTTTAGGGACCCTTTTTTGGTGTGGGGGAAAAAAAAATAAGGGGGGGAAACTTACGCTTTTAGAAAGTTCTCGCTGAAACAACTATCACACTAAACCCGTTAATTACTGTTTTGTCTTCCCCTCGGCCCCTTTCGAGTGTTCCGATAACCCACGTTCCCGGTCTACTAAAATTTTTCATGAATAGATCGAAATTTCCTTGCTGATGGCTTTTTGGCGGAACATACACTTCGAATCTGAAGGTTGCTTTCTCACACTGGCGAAGGGGAGCATTAATAGGATAAAATTTTTTTCCCTAAAATGGGGATAAATTTAATTTGCACAGTGCGATTTGCATTCTAAGTTCGAATGATTGCAATTTCTGCATGAAACCCAACGTAGTCAAACAGTGAACGTTGTCTTGGCCGAACATGTTTTACCGTTAGATTTAACAAAGGATGGCCTGAAAAAAAAGCTGGTAAAATTTACAAGAAATGATAATTTTCATTCTAAAAAAGGGATTTTTCACAACTGCGAGAGATACGAACAAAGCGACATACCACTACATCGTCCGTCCTCGCTTCCTTAGGATCTGCACGACGCTCGCCGTACTTCGAGTTGTTCTGTCCCTCGTACGCACTAAGAATGTCTTTCAAAGAGAAATTGGAAGAAATTCAGTGTACAATAGTAAGAGAAAGCCGCTTTCCCCCTGTCTGGTTTTCCATGCTACTTTAGTGGCATTGCACCCTCTCTGATCATCCCAGCTCCCAATCCACAGCCACTGCTGGCTTGTGCTCAAGCCCATCACTGGCAGGCCACAGGAACCATCACGGTAAAGTCGTCAAAACGTCGGCCCTCCACAGGTGACATTGCACTGCTGCCGAGTCACTTCAGTGATGTTCAGAGCTACACCACCCGCTAAGCCTCCAACTGATGACAATAATTGTTTAGTCGCAGAGCCAGCGGGAGTAAGCTTCCCCTCAAGGGGGCCTTACCTCGTTGTATCAAACCACGGCTTGAGCTCCATGGTGAACCAACAATTTCTGACTTGAAGACAGTGACTACACTGATAGTGTCACTACCTCCTGTTGGGATGTTGTCAGGCTCACAATCAGATCCACACGAATGTCTCCCCTTTCAGATCTCCAGGAAAGGAAAGCACGAAAAAGGACTAAAACTTATGTTTGACATGAAATGTGTTTCAAGCAAATCTGTTCTCATTAAAAGCTTTCGAAACGTATCCATAAAATTTAATTAGGGTGACTCTATTATTGTCAAAAATGTATGTATGCTTCTTCCTTTAATTGTTTGGAACTACCTGGCCAATGGCAACTGGCTGTGTCTGAATGCATGTGAGTTTTTGTGTCAAGCTGATGGCAACTTGTTGCCAGGAACTGGCTGCGTTCAGTGTGAATGCAGCGTTAGGTGAACTACAGACGTGCAGTGTTGAGTCAGTGTTAATTCAACCTACATTGCGAATACCCTTACCCCGCAGACGTAGATAGCCATAGGACAGACACATTATGAAGTCATTTCCATGCCTGACTTTTCACCTTGCTTTATGAGAAAACATTCTGCTTCGACTCTGCTTTGAAGGCATGCGTGCCTGTCACTTAAAGAAATCGAAGTTACTGCAAGATCAATACGGAATAAAACTTATGCAGCGGCTGGAGGTAAACAATAAGATACAATGCCTTAATACTGCGCTGATACTGACATAATATGTGCCTATAAACTCTGGTGTTCGACTCTGCCACAACCACCCACCACACACACACACACACACACACACACACCACACACACACACACACATGCACCATAATACTTCTCAGACACGTTCACTCTTGATGAAGACAGTTTCTCTGACATTTTCCGAGATCAAGTGATTGTATGTTGTCCAGTATACTTATGTGTGATCCCTGTGCACTTCATAGATTTCATTCCTTTGCCTTTTAGTACCAATAAATACGCTGTATGACTGATTTAAACGATGAAACACGTCAGCAAAAGCGTTGCCATTTTTAAAGGGAACTAAGCTTTTAATGGTTGATCTAACCCAAATCTCTGAACACTGACTGGAGATTGTCATGAGCACACTGAGGGGAAGAGGTGACCAGAAGTGGTTCCAACTTGCCAACGTGCCACTTCCAAGGTTGCGGACAGATCCAGCCAATGCTTGAAACCAAGTGTCTGGACCCTTCATGCCCCGAAACATAACTAGCCTGTGGTTATGTTACAGCACTACTACCCTGCTTGTGTCTGGCGGAGGACAGAGACTCGTGGAGATTCACTGCTGCCAAAGAGTTCCTCTTGGTACCCCTACGGCCTATTCTCTTGAGAATCAGCGCCACCCATAAGAAAGAAAGGAAAGACAAGCCAAGCAGGACCAGCTACTTACATTGTCTGGACAAAAATAAAAGCAGATGCCCAGCGCAGCCCCGCCAATAATCAAGACGACGGTAGTGGCTATGGCGATGCCAGGATATGACTATTACGTTCCTCTTCCTCTTCATCGCCCTTCTCGCCATCGGGGGTGGTGTGACAAAAAATGGCTCTCTGTGGTGGTGAAGGAGGTCTTGTCAAGGGGAGTAACTGTGGTATGCACCGTTCCTGTAAGACTGTCCTTGACAAAGCAGAGGGTTTAGTTATTTGGGGCGTTTAGTTGGGTGGTGGTTGATCAGCTGGTTGTTTCATTGCTTGGTTGCTGGTGTAATGGCTGACTGGCTGATTGTTTACTCGCTTGGATAATTGGTGGGTTCGGTTTGGATTCTGACCCCGCCTCCCCCCCCCCCCCCCCCCCCCCCCTCCTCCACTCAATCTTCCACACCCCACATTCTTCATCCCTCTTTCTCTTGTATTCGGGTTTTTTTTGGTTTGATTACAGTTTTAAAGCAGCCAAAAGCAAACATATCTATTTGAAAAAAAAATCACACCCATACTCCCATGATATTTTTTAGCTGCTTGTTAATTTGCAGTGCGTGTGTGTGTGTGTGTGTGTGTGTGTGTGTGTGTGTGCACGACAACACCGACACACGCGCGCACACACACGCATACACATAAGCGCAGAAATGCACACACACACACACACCGACATGCGCACACGCCCACATACAAAGACTCACACATACACACAGATATGTACACATATAGCTATTATGCAGATACGTGTGCTCACACAAACCTAAAAATTACACACACACACACACACACACACACACACACACACAGATGCACACACACACACACACACACACACACACACACACACACAGACACACACACACACATACACACACACACACACATACACACACACACGTGTACACACGTGCACACACACACACAAACAAACGCGCACACATGCCTGCGTGCGCGCATGCATACACACACACACACACACACACACACACACACACACACACATGCGCCCACGCACACACATGGGCCCATGCCCACACATTATACACACGATTCGAACCCACGACTTCCCAGCCGGGAGTCCGCGACGCTAACCACTTCGCCACGGCGGCTGGTGACACACACGTTATTAACCATGACATTGAACAAACACTCCTCCTGTGACTTTCAAATTTGGGGTGGGGTGTTTGTACTGCGCTCGATTCCAGTTTGTTGATTCCTCGGATTGTCATTGTCTTTACACACTTTTCACATATTCAATACATTCATGTTACACTTGGAGATTGATCACTTCCCAATTTTCTTTTTTATAAGTCAGTGAAATGTTGGTCCTTAACTTTTTTTTAACAGTACACACACACACACACACACACACACACACACACACACACACACACATACAATTATATGCAAATACACATATATTCACACAAGCACACACACCCCTACCCCACCCTACCCCCCCCCCCCCCCACGCGCCACACACACACGCACACACACACACACACACACACACACACACCACACACACACACATACTTGAAATACACTTTGTATAGCTGCAATTAAAACGTTGCAGAAACTGAGACACACACAGAGAGAGAGAGAGAGGAGAGAGAGAGAGAGAAGAGAGAGAGTGAGAGAGAGAGAGAGAGAGAGAGAGATGCGGATGCGGATAATTTATTCAAAAAGGCCATAGCCCCTCTTGAAGGGGGTGGTATATACATGCAATGCATGAATTCAAGAATCATACACGTAATGCAACTAAAAGGAGAACAAAATCATATGAATACAAGAAATCGAACATTCAACGCCAAGGAAAGGAGAAAGATATCAATCATGCACAGCAAATGGAGCGGATTTTGAACGCCTTATACAAATAGATGGCAAATTGTCTTATAACATCTTCGCGAGCAGAAGTGACCAGTAAGATAAGCCTAAATGCAGAAGGATGTCTATGATATTTTGATGGGATAAAACTGGGTTCTAAGTGTTTCCAAGGCGGGACAGCAAAACACAAATGAAACCTCGTTTTCACGAGCCTTTTTTACACAGAGGACACACAAGTTTCAATCGCCGTACACTCTTTACGATAACGATATCGATGAACGTTAATATCAGACAATCCAAATCTAAATCTAGTCATTATGTACTTTAAATGGCAGTCCATTTGTATAGATAAGTAGGTTGGGATACGATGTAAGGGGTTGAAGTGTCTGTATAAATCAAATCTACTACTATCTTGAATGTGAGCATTCCAGTCTTGCATCTACAATCGATAAGCCTGGTACGAAGCATTTTCAAAAATGCAGTCTTGTTTCCGACACACTGGTTAACCCACGCATATCCCAGCCCTAATTCATATAATCTCATTTTGACTTTTGTCACCCAGTTCACCTTGCCCCTCATATCTAAACCAAATAACATCTTATAGGCTTTCTTCGGTAATCTTGCATCTTCCATTTCAAGTAACTTTAACCAATAAGCAATACATCTAATAACAGAATTTAAATAAATTGGATATCTACTTGTTTCACCATAAATCAAATCGTTTGGTGTCTGCACAGACACACCTAGAAATTTTTTCAGGGCAAATAAATGGACTTTTTCACAGTGTAGCGCAGCATTTTCTAAGCCCCATATTTCAGCACCATAACTGTGCAATAGGTTGGATTTGGGAATCAAATAGTTTGATGAATACATGAAAAGATTTATTTCCTAACCTAGAAATCTTTGCATAATACACAACAAAGCATGTTTAGCTCTGCTCGAAAGATCTTTACAAGTGGCAGAAAAACTTAACCGTGTTGAAAAATATATTCCGAGGTATTTATAGATGTTAACCACTGGCATCCGGATTCCATCGTAAGTCCACTGTTCTCGAACACCTAAATATCCACCCTTTCTGAACACGATTATATTACTTTTCAACATGTTTACCCGTAACTGAAGTGAAGTAGCAGAGCGATTTAGACTATTTAATTGCGTTTGAAGGCCAATCACTGTTTCAGAATCAGAACTACATCATCTGCCAAAAGAAGGATAAACAACTGTAGAATTTCTGTTGTAAACTGTGCACCATGCCTCCCATTATTAACAACTTCAGAAGTTAATTCATTGAAAACAGAGAAAATAGTATTGGGCTGCACACATCTCCTTGTTTTACTCCGCTAGTACATTGGATATAATCTGTTAATTTCCCTCCACATCTGACTTTGGCCTTCACACTATTATACATGCTCATTAAGCATCTGAACAATTTCCCTCGGACCCCGTTTTTTTTAGTAGAATAGGCCATAAAATACTTCTGTTTATAGAATCAAAGGCTTTCTCAAATCGATGAAAGCAACATATAATTTGCGATTTAAAAAACTGCTTTTGAACAAAGGCCATTAGAGTAAACATGTGATCTACTGTGGAATAATTACGTTTAAAACCAGCCTGGTATTCACCTGTAAGATTGTTTTCTTCCACCCATTCCTGCAGTCGACGATTTATAATAGTACTGTATATCTTACTAGTTACATCACAAAGAGAAATACCTCGATAGTTGTCAGGATTGTTTACGCTACCCTTTTTATAGATGGGAAGAACAATTGATTCGGTCCACCGCTCTGGGTAAGTGCCACTGTCAAAAAGTGAATTCATAAATCTAACAAGAAAATCCAAAACGATTTCCGATTTACAACTAACTTTTAAAAACTCACCAATAATACCGTCCGGCCCAGCAGCCTTACGATTTTTAATTTTCCGAATCGCAAACATCACTTCGTCTATGGAGATTGGACGGTTTAAATTACTTTCTTCCTCTACATCATCTTCGCATTGAAGTGCGACATCGGTATTAAAATCTCTTGTTAAGAGTGCTTTGAAGTGGTCGTACCAACTATCAATACTAACGTATTAGAGGTTGTTTTCTTTTTACGGATATTTTATGCACTGCGTTCCAGAACTGTTTCTGACTTTTCATAGATGTCAGTAGTTCATTTAACAAGGCATCGTTAAATTCCTTTTCCTTCCTCTTTAGTAAATGCTTGTATTCACGCCTTGCACAACGATAACAGTTACGATCATCATCCTTTAGCGTACGTTTAAATTTGCTTAATAAATTTCGTACTTTCTTTTTATGAACTTTGCATTCCATATCGAACCAGTCTTTATCTTTATATTGTTTCTCACTGTGTATTCGTATTTTCATACATTCTGCAGCTTCCTTAATACATTCATTAAAAATCCTTAAAGCAGCATTAATGTCATTTTCAATTAGGCTAATGGGCGTAAACCATTTTCCTCTCAAATTCTGATTTAGATATATTGTTATAATAAACATCAGCAACATCTTCTTTCCACACATACTTCTCTACAACCATGTCATTAACGTTTGACGCATTGTCTTCCACGTCGTTCGAACAGTTTATATGAAAAGACACAGGCATGTGATCAGATTCAATTCTCTCGCATACGCTTAACTCACAGCAATCACATAATAAAGAAAACAGATTACAAGACATCATAAAGTAGTCAACCACACTACAACCCGCTGTCTGACACGAACGTGTAGTGACCTTGGCGTCACCATGACACATTCCGTTGAGAACACATAAATCCATTGTAGTGCACAGATTAATTAACAATTTACCATAGTTATTAACTGATAGGTCTTGTGAGCATCTGCCTCCGTTTAAAGAATGACTGGTGTACTGAAAATCAACGAATCCATTGCTGTTACATCCCTCACAGTGATGAGACACATTCGAAATCCTGCTGTTAAGGTCACCACATACAAATAAATGAATATCACCATAAATCAATAAGCAATCAGTTAGTATTCTTCTAATAAAGCAATGCCGTTTTCACAATCATAAATGTGCATAATATGGAGAACCCTCAGGATGAACGTAACAATATACAAACAGCACATCTTTGTCAGTGTTGAATATCACTTTGTTTAAAACAAACGCACCAAAATTGTGAGACTTAATGTCTACTTGTTTAACGTAGGGTACCAATTCATTTTAATCAAACATATTAGGCCGCCTGAGTGCCTTCCCTGTTTAGTGAACTTTACTGCTGGAATACAGAAATTGTATAGTCAGAAAAAATAGAAGAAACAATTCTTCCACAAAGGTTTCAACAAAACAATAAAATCAAACGATTTGACAAACAAGATGAAATCATTGTCTGTTAATTTAGACACCAATCCATTTATATTCCAATGTAAAAAAGAAAAATGTTTTGGTCTTTCATTAACAGTATTATTTACATCATCATCATCATCATCCTTATTACTAAACATCGGTGCCTGTCACACATACATCTTCCGACACATCTATGTCACGTTCCAGTTTATCCTGTGCATTAACAGCATGAAGCACACACAACACGGGCTGTTCTCTACAATAACTAGGGGAATCACATCTTCAAATTCACGTGCAGTGTTCACAGAGTTTCGCTGGAAAGCAACACCGGTGTTCCGTTAAAATGTGCACCCTCGTGAAAAAAAAAACGTCACAGTAAGGATGGTATTTGGGCTGGCCGTTTCCCTATTTTAACTCTGTGGAGACAGTCGTCACTATCGATGGAATATTTGTTCCCAATCGATCAACAAGTAGTTGAACACCAGGGAAGCTCTCTTGCCATCTTGTCTCGCCTTCTTCATGTGTGGAGTCAGTCTTTTTCGAATGTCCCTTACACGTCTCGAGAAGTCCTCACCAATGAAAATGTTTGTGCCTTGTAATTTCCGTTTAGAATGTAGGATCTTCAGTTTCTGTTTATAAAAAACGCAACGAGCGATGACAGGAGAGTCCGCTCTGCCATGAAGACGATGGACCCGTCGATTCAAAGTCATCCGTCAGTTCCAACTTGTCCGTACACAGATCGCGGAGCACGCCCTCACAGTCAGCACTCGTCTCATTCTCACTCTTGGGCAGACCATAGAAAAGCAAGTTGTTTCGTTTAGAACGTCCCTCTAGATCGTCAAGTCTGTTTTCGTAATCATTCATTTTCGACATTAACTCACTGTTGCTGTTTTGAAGATCCAGATTTTTGGTTCGGAGATCGTGACTTCCTCCTTTAGACTCCTCACCTCACCTTGAAGGGACGTACAGTCCGTCGCAGATCGTGAACTTCCTGCTTCACTTCTTCATTTGGCGTTTATTGTTCACTCACGTCTGCAAGTTCTTCAAGGTATCCATAATGTCGCTGTTGGTCGCTCGGTCTGGCACAGTGGCTGAACTACCCAGCCGTACTGTCTTCCCTTGTTCGGGTTATGTTGGTCCTGGGTTGCTTTCGATGTCACCACATCGCAATAAAGGCTGCCCCAAAACAGGTAGGAGAGCAGCAAACCAAAGGTAACACCGTCCACACGACGACACAGCGTAAAAATGGCGACCCTCGCGGAAAGATTTTTCTGGCCCGTTTCAGCATAAAGCCCAACGTATATCGGCAAGAAACGCCACACACAGTCCTGATTTGCACAGCAGTTGAAGGCATGGTAGTTAAACAATATCTATGACAATAAATCAGTGCACACAGTAGACTTAATCCGTACGAAAACACTCTTGCAAGTCAGAGGTCACGCAACACGTCTTCTCGTTAACGCAGCACACCGCACACCCCAGAGAGAGAGAGAGAGAGAGAGAGAGGGGGACAACTGTCAGACTTCTGACGGCATAACGTAATAACATACCTTCTCTCCATATATTGATTGGACGTTAGGCACCGTAAAATGCAGTTACTAAGTCACGATTGTCACAGTCTGTATATTAGCAGGTTACACCAACAGCTGGAGGTTACACCTTTACACATTAATTTTCCGAAGTAACTTTGACGTCGTTCGTTTCTGCAAACGAACTCGGAAAAAAATTCAGCGAGATTGAGCTGATCAACCTTGTCTTTGAACACATGCATAATGAGACAGTTGTTTAGGCGCTCCTGAGTCATAGTGCTTCGGAGGTATGTTTTGACCCGCTTCAAGGCAGAAAAACTGCGTTCAGCTGTTGCAGCTGTAACTGGAATGTCAAGTACAGCCTGATAAGTTTGTCTACCTCACTCAGCATTCTTTTAACAGTGTCAGAAGCTGTCAGTTCTTCTAGCAGTGCCTCAAAGATGGACTTCTTGTTGTCCCCCAGAGCATGTGGAAGGATGGCCAACTGTGTTTTGAGTCTGTCCATGCCAATGTCCGCAGCATATGTGTCTTTGATCTCTTGAGGAATTTCTGGATTCTTTCCTGCAGCTCCGTCCCCCAAAGGGAATTTCAATCTTCCTTGGGCAACGTAAGACTTTGTTGGTGAAATCTGCGCTGTATACGCTCTTTGACGTTGTCTATAGCCTCATAGTACTGCTGTCTGTAATAAGCAGAAGGATCAGAGTAGTTGTGACCCGGGGAGCCCTCATCAAGTCTCCGTGGAGGCTGTCTCTGTCTCGGAATGCGGGCTCATCACACACGTTTGCAGTCATGGTTGAGACGTCGGCAAAAAACGTCTGGAAACTGTTGTCCTGGCGCATACTTTCAAACGTTCTCAACAGAGGTTTGCAGCATTTGTTGCATCCACACAGGACGTTTGTTTCCTTTGAACAGCAGTCGCCAGCTCTTCAGTAACAGCAAAGACATCCCGTGAAAGTGAGAGCCCAAGACAGGTGGAGAACTGCTGCATAAGTGCTAGAAGGCCGGATGCCCTCCTGGCATACTCATCATGTCCTTGTGAGACTAGTTCAAGTGTTTCTTGTAAAGCCCCATAGTTCTCAATGAGAGAGTCAAAAGCTCTTGTTCGAACAGTCCACCTTGTTGGACACAGTGGTTTAACAGACGGGCTGCACGAAGTTGATGTTTTATGTTGGATTGTTTCAAAAAGGATCTGTCGTTTTGGTGATAATTTGATCAACTGAATGACCTCTGTGGCAAAGTCATGGGCATCTCTCATTACTTTGACCTTTCTGGAAGCCTCTTGTAACACAAGTTGACTGAGTGTGCCAAACAGTGTACGGACACTGCTGACGGACCTCATTTTTGAACCGTTTTGCAACTCCTGAAACGTGACCCTGAAAATTACTGGCCCCGTCGTAGCGCAAGTCCAGCCTGATCAAGCAATCCTTTAGCGCATTAAAAATGGTCTCAGCACAGGTACTGTCAACATGCACCAGTCCCACAGGCTCCTCTATGACTTCAAACTGCTCAGTTACCCATCTTATGCAAATTACAACCTGCTCCCTGTTTGCAACATCACGGTTTCGTCAGCTAGTATCGAAAACCAATTCGCTTCTCTGATTTCACGTACAACAGATCACAAGACTTTATGTGCCATAATCCTGAGGATCTCGTTGACAATATCATGTGACAGATATTTTGAACCTGTGTTTGTTTTTTTCCTTGCAGCCCTCTCCAAAGCAGAAATTGAGCAGCTGTCGAAGGTACCTTCCTGCTCGTCAGGTCCACGGAGAGGCAGACCCTGACGCAGGAGAAACTGAAGCTCTTTAGTTCGTTCATCAGGTGTTTCTTTTGTTCTGTTTCATGCTGACACGTCACTGGAGCATACACTGACGTTGTAGACTGCCTACAGTTTACGTCATACACAGCTGCTCCATGTGAAAATGATTTTTTCGTGGCTTGAGAACTTTTCCAGTGCTTTCTTCCAGTTGTCAAAACCGCTCCATACAAACGCTGCATCAGGTTTGCAGCCTTGATGATTAGCCCTCATGCAGAAGAAACAACATACCTTGTTGTCTGTTGTGCATAGGTGAAGCCAAGGGTATTGCTGGAACCAAGATCTTTGGAAATAGCGGGCCTTCCTGCACTTACCCTGGTCAGTTTGGAGAGGACTGTGTCGCTCTGTGGCTGAAAGGGGTTGACTGCGTCCTTGCAGCACACAGTAGACTGACATTTGGTTTTCTTACAGTAGCAGGTGGGTCAGTGTCATCACGAGGAGACTGCGCAGGTCGTTGGCGTCGTCACGAGGAGACTGCATGATTGATGCACCTTCTGTAGGAGATAAAATACACTTTCTTCCTCCTTTTCTTCATCATTTTCACTGTCCTGGTTTGATAAAGTGTTAGGCTCACAAAATGTTCCTCGCCTATTTGTCCTATAAGAACAGGTGGGAGGGATGATTCAATGTCTCCCGCCAAGATCTTATTCATCAGGTAGCCTATCCTGGAGCTCTCTTGCTGACTTGTTACGATGTGTATGTCCCTACCAATCATTCTCGCCATAGCTTGCACCACAATAGCATCAGCATATATGCCATTCTTGGCAATGTTGGTCGGGTACTGGTCATAATGTGTGACCAAAGTGGGTCAGCTGCAGAGAGGTTCCGAGAAATTGTTGACATCTTTCCTGAGCGACTTTGACAGAATATGACAAGTATGGCGACAAGGTGATGCACCATCAAACATCTCTCCTCTCTCTCTCTCTCTCTCTCTCTTCTCTCTATCTCTCTCTC
>CM031628.1:9749898-9754898 GCA_018398815.1 Conus ventricosus | reverse complement strand
CTTTCTGAAAATTTGTAGGTATGTTCATTATGGGTCATGATGATCCCCGATGTTTTAGTTTACCGTTAGCAGCCACAATCTTTTTGGTTGTTTTTTTTTTCGGGGGGGGGGGGGGGGGGAAGATAGATAGATAGGTGGACAGATAGGAAGATAGATAGATAGGTGGGCAGATAGACAGACAGACAGAGAGACAGACAGACAGACAGAGATGAGCATCCTAGAGGGATGCAGACTCTGCACACCAACATCGTTACATGCACGAGATAAAAGATCGCCTTCTCTCTGGAAAAGCTGCATTCAGTAGTTGGTAGATGGAAGGTTCTCCTACATGCCGCACGGTGAGACGCCCACAGCTAGTACAGCGGTAGGCTGGCTCAGTGGATACACCATTGTTTCTGGGGTACAATCCCCGCGAGAGACAGCCAAGCTGAGATTTTTTTTTTTTCGGACTTGCACTTCAATCTCTCTCGGACGAGGCCTCAAGCCGAGGTCCTGTGAATGAATGGAAGCATTCAGATTTTTGGAGTATGTGTATCAAAGGGGAAGGGGGAGGGGGTATGTGTGTGTGTGTGTGTGTGTGTGTGTGTGAATGTTTGTATATGTGTATGAGATTGTTTCAGTTTGTGTTGTGTGGAGGGGAAGGTGCGAATGTGCGTTAAGTTTGTGGCAGAGAGAGACAGACAGACTGAGAGTGGGGGGAGGGGTGAGAGCGCACGCCCGTGAATCTCTTTCCGTGTCTGTCTCTGTGAGTGGGGAGGGTGACAGGGGTGTGTGTTAGGCCTCAGACACACAGATAAAACAACGCAGACACACCGAACTCACATCGCACACGCATCAGAACCGCCCTGTCCGAAACTTCCCGGTGGTGACTAGCTCTCCACCACCACCACAAAGCCCGTCACTTGATCCACACGTAGCTCGATGAGTAGCTTCCCTTGCTACTCCCGCCTCGGCAGTTTTCTACCGGGAGAAATACAGTCTCACAGGCCACACAGCACAATTAGGATTTTGCTCTAAAACACTAGCACTTGTTTAGATTTGAGCCAGCATTTAATGTTAACCTGATTATTGATCGAAACAAAAAACTCCCCACCGATTATTTCCCTTTCATAGGGGGATTTTTATCGATGAAATCACTATCTTCATATACGTGACCTTCCACTTAGTTCACACACCACACACACACCCCACACACACGATGCCCTTAGAAACTGGCGCTAGGTCAAGATCTGGCTGGACAGAACATAATACAAGGACTTTAGATTTGGTCTAATTTCAGCTCAGGCACAATCTTGTCTGACTGATTTCATTTTGAACTGTTGGAAATCATCGTTTATCTTGAAGATTATTTCTCTCTCTCTCTCTCTTTGTCTCTGTCTCCCTCTTTCTCTCTCTCATGTTATAAGGCTTCGGGGCCTGCTTTAATCAACAGACATTCAAACGTATTCTTTATTCATTTCATCCTTCCCATCTTTGTGTTCAATTTGGAACATTACTTCCTTTCTTAATTCTTTATACCAAGTTGAATTGTTGATATTTCATCAGTGTCATGCCTGATAAATCAATGAGAATTTTACAATGGAAATGCCAGATCGGTACTGACAAATGAAGCGTGGTTAATTCAACATCTAGCAGACCATAGCTATCATATATTGGTTTTGCAATCTCTAAATTTTATGTAAATCCAAATTACCGAAGGTACCTCACTTTTACTACCCTCCAGTACATAACAGAGTTTCTGATTCAAAAGAAAAAAATCAACACGGCTATTTATATCAGAGAAGGTACAGAATATGTTCACTGTCCATCACCTGCACCATCTGATCCACCACACTTATATTCATGCGCGGCCAGTGTGAAACTTAACAGCATTGTTCTCAATGTTGTCTCTGTATATCTGCCGAAAGGGCCAACTGACCAAAACACTGAGTGGCTACATGCAATACAAAACACTAATGAAAAATGGCTGATTGCCGGTGATTTCAATGCACACTTCCTTTTTGGGAAAAGGGTTGTTCTACTGTAACCAGCAACCGTTTTGTTGAAAATGTTGTCGATTCTGATTTGTATTTGCTCAATAATGGAAGTGTAACCAGAATTCCAGATATTTCTACACATAAAGCAAGTGCTTTAGACTTATCTTTGATTTCTCCCCAGTTAGCTTTTGATTGCACTTGGCAAACTTACGAGGACACTCTCGGAAGTGATCATTTGCCGATCATAATAACAGTCAATGAAATGTATAATATTCAGGAATTACCAGAGGACAAAATTCCCAAATACAATTATAAATTTGCCGACTGGGACAAGTATCAAACTCTCCTTACCAGCATAGATGTAGATAGTGTTTGTGGAATAGAAGAGAGTGTGGATAATATGTATTCAAATTTCAAACAAACTGATACTTTTCGCTGCAGATGGTTCCATACCTAAATCTAATCATATACAAAAAACACGTCATGCTGGGAATGTCTGGTGGACAAAAGATTTTTGAAGAAGCTGTAGCTTTAAAGAAGCTTAAATACAAGGAATATATTTAAAAACAAAAGTGAGGAAAATCATCAAGAAATGAAGAAAGCAAAGGCACACTCTAGCAGAGTTATTGCAAAAGCAAAGCGGCTTTATTGGTCATCATTTTGCGCAAGAGAAGTTTCCCAGCATAAAGATCTTCAAAAGGTATGGAAAAAGTTTCAAGTTATGAAAAAAAGGGATAAATATTCCAAGTATCCTATTAATTTGGAGACTAAGAAATTCCCGACTCCTATGAAAAAAGCCGAAGCTTTTGCTAATATATTTTCTAAGACCATGCGCCTGGAAAGCCTTCAGCATGAATGCAGACAACATCGGGAAAAGCAAGGAAAAAACAGAACTTTATGATGAACCAATTCCAAACAATGCCATTTCATAAATGCACCCATAACCACACAAGAATTAAAGGATGCCGTCTCTTTTAAATGCAATAAAACATCGTCAGTAGGGCTGGACGGTATTTCAAATCAAATGTTACAACACATGCCAGAAAACTTTTTTCTCTTTTTATTAAAAATATTTCAAAAGATTTGGATAGATGGTCTTATGCCAGTTATTTGGAAACAGTCAATAGTAATCCCAATTATAAAGCAAGGAAAGCCTGCCACAAACATCGACAGTTATCGACCTGTCGCTCTGACTTCTATGTTGCAAAACTTATGGAAAAAAATTGTACTTAATAGACTTATCTATTTTTGTAACAAAATCATATAATACCTACTAATCAAGCAGGCTTTATAAAGGGAAGATCTACCACTGATCATATCGTAAAGTTAACAACTCAAATCAATATCAGTTTGCCAGACGGAAGAGTGTTCTGGCTACATTCTTTGATATTAGAAAAGCTTTTGATAGTGTATGGCATGCTAGATTGTTATACAAATTGAAGGCGATTGGGATTTCTGGTAATTTTTACAGTTTATTAAAGAATTTCTAGCACAAAGAAGTTTACAAGTCAGAGTACAAAACACATACTCCAGTTTTAAACCATTGGATATGGGTATTCCTCAAGGTTCTGTAATATCTCCAATGCTATTTAATATTTTGCTGTATGATCTTCCAAAACATGTAACTAAAAATGCTACAGTTGTACAATATGCCCATGATCTGTGTTTTGTGGATAAATACTAGTATGAGAAAAAGCACACCCAAAAGAGCAATAAATTACCACAGAAAACTTTATCAGGCAGAGCTTGATAACCTTAGCAAATACTTGTTTATAAATGGTCTAAAGCTTTCCCATGAAAAAACTCATATGGTTTTATTCAACAATGGGGATGATCCCTCTGATTTACCATCTTTTAAGCTGGAGGGATAACACTTACATACGTACACTTAATTAAATTCTTAGGTGTCCATTTCACATCGAAACTCACATGGAATATCCATATTGATTACCTTTTAAACAGGGCAAGAAAAACTTTAAATTTTCTGAAAATTTTGAGCAAGCAAAGCTGGTGCCAAGATGGAAAAACATTAAAGCTCTTGGCTTTGGCATTAATTCGTTCTAAATTATCATTACGCCCAAGAGGCTTTCTTTAGCGCACCTAAATATTTGTTACAAAAACTACAAAGTGTGGATAGCAAAGCCTTCAAATTATGCCTAGGAGTTCCGGTATTGCCTCCACTTTGAGGACATACAGAGAAATAGACGTTTTACCTTTAAATGAATATTTGGAATCTATCACTTGCAAATATTTCATGAAATGTTCAACCATGGAAGGTGTAAATGAAACGGAAATATCTATAAACCCAGAGAGTGATTATCCAAAAAGAGCAAAAAATATTGCCTCTCTGTGCACTATCAGTTCATACACTGCTGATTTGTTTGAGAAAAGTAATATAGATGTTAAGTCTTTGTCAAAAAACGTCCCTTATAGATCCCATTCCAACGTGGGAAAGAAAGAGGGCGAAGTTTGATCTTGATTACACTGATACAAGGAAAGCAAATCAGCCTTACATCTTGTCATATTTAACGAAGATGCAAATGCAAGACAGATATTCCAATATCTTAAGGTGTACACAGATGGATCGTTGAAGAGTAACAAAGAGGCCGGATCAGCAAATTTTTTATTCCATCGCTGAAAGTACAAAAAGCATATTTCATTGGAAAATATCGCTCCATATTCGTAGCTGAAATGATAGCGATACTTATGGCGTTGACATTTCTAATTGATTTACCGCAGTCAATTTTTCAAGTATTGTTTTGTGTAGATTCGCTGTCAGTGTTACAATCGATCAAGTTTTTTAATTCAAATTCAGATAACTTTATTTTGAAGGAAATTCAACATTTAATCCACGTCTTGATATGTAAAGGAACAGATTTTAACTTTCCTCTGGGTTCCTTCACACTGTGGAATTTCGGGCAATGAACTTGCTGACAGATGTGCGAAAAAAGGCGCTGAAAATGGAACGAGGGTACAAACTATTTCCATACCGTTCACTTTGAAAGAGAGTCAACAAATTTTAAA
>CM031628.1:9707398-9747398 GCA_018398815.1 Conus ventricosus | reverse complement strand
TTTTACTAGCATTGAAGCACGTATGATTCATTTCTGTCCATGTAATCAGCTCATTGATTTTTCTCTGCAGGTTACTTACTGGTTCAGTAGGATTACTCCTGTGACATTGAAATGAGGTAGCAGCAGCAAACGTTTCACGACATTTTATTTGGGCAAGCTAAGGTAATCTTGCTTACAGTCCAGCAAAGGGCCATATCAGGGCTGTCATGCTTGAAGTCAACTCACAAATCATATCCAAAAAAAAAACCCAAAAAACCCCACCACTTCATTCACACAATCCTTTAAAATATACCTAAAACATTAAAAATCTTTCTTCTGTAAATCTTAGATCAGACAAAAACTGTTAACCTCCTCAGAAACCCAAAGATCGCATCATGTTGGGGGGCTCTGAACAAGGTTCTCAAGGAGCCTGCTGTAAAATGTTTATATTTCACATCGTGCATGTCCCAACACTCTAAAAGAATATGTTTCACTGTGAGTAGTAAATGACGTGGAATGCACCACAGAGCTTCTTCACCTTTTAAAAGATAGAGTGGGGTGTGAAAGAAGTGGCCTGTATGGTAAGTCATCTGTATAAATAGAAAAGAGCAGGGCCCCCAATACTGATCCTTAAGGGACACCAAATTTCAAAGAAAGTAACTTTGGACCTTTTGGAATTAATTTCAACATGCTGTTGACGATCAATGAAAAAGGAGGTAAAGAATTTTAAGGCTGTATTCGATACTTTGTAACATATTTGTTTTTTAGTAGAAGAGAATGGTTTATAACATCACAAGCATTTGCAAAATCTACTATATCTATCCATCTATCTATCCATCCTCTCTCTCTCTCTCTCTCTCTCTCTCTCTCTCTCTCTCTTATATATATATATATATATACTATATATATATATATACACGCATGTAAATTAAATACTAAAATAGTTGAACATCTTCTCTGACAGGGACAATTTTTATTTTCAAGCTTTCGCCACACGGGGTTCATCGGGAACAAAACACTTCATAAAAAAACTTCAATGCTTACAACATGATTACTCCTCAGCAGTTATAACTATCAATTTTAACACACACACACACACACATGTATATACATACACACGCACCAAACCACACATCTGTATTTAGTTATTGCTGAGCAGGCACCTAAAACACATCAATCATACCACAAGAATCAATGTTCAACACAAAAAGGGGGGAGCGGGGGTGAGAGAGAAACAGGGAGAGAATGAAAGGGAGAGAGGAGAGAGCGACGGAGAGAATAATGAAAGTGAGGAATACATCATTAGAAGACAGGGGAGGGTATGCACAGATGGGGGCAAAGAGGAAGAGACAGTGAGGTCGTTCCTGTGACTGTTGGTGTGGAGTTAAGTTACATTGCTTATAGTCCAGCAAACCACAGGGGCCGAATGATGTGTATGTGGGCACTCATATCTGTCACCTGTATAACTGAAACATCACACACACGCACATAAAAACAGACGCAAGTGTTCATTTCTTGTGAATAATGTTTAATTCTGTAACAAAATGGTAAAAATGCAATTTTCGCATGATAAAAATCATCAATGTAAAATTTGATCACCACTATCGATCCACTCACTCTCTTTAAACACACAAAATTTAAAAAAAACAAAGAAGAAGACAAACAATTAAAACAACATAAGTGGAAAGAAAGACAATTCAAACAATGCCTTCATTAAAAAGGGGAAAAAAATCACATTCACAAAAACAATAACGTATCACATAATATAAATATGAATTTGATGCTATAAAAGTTTGGTGCTACAAATATGTATATATATAATGGACCCTTTCAAGAAACACTTTCAGATATCCTTAATGTTTGCATGTTAAATGGGAAGGAATCTTATTAAATCTATAGAGTTTAACCTAGTTCAGATGGAAAAATGTCCCCCAAAACAAGTCATTGTGCAGATTCTGGTGGGAGAATAAAATGTTAAATGGGAGGTGGTGGGCTTTTTTTTTTTTGGGGGGGGGGGGGGGGGGGTCTTTAAATTGGCAGGACCATCCATACTATCAAGGGGTGTTGAGGGCGCACAGTCAAATGTTCAAAACATTTGCCTGCCAAGCTGATGGTCTTGAGTTCAAACCATGCGTGTAGTGGGACATTTTCTGCTTGAAAACCTGCTCCGTTTTCCCAGGAAATGGATACCTCATCCAGCTCAGGGTAGGTTAAAGGTGGCGGAAAGAATGGATAGGCTTCGCCTTACATCATACCTTGCCCTACACAGAGTGAAGTGAAGTTTGACAGTTCACTCCCCCAGCTGCTGTTAGGCAATAAGACTTTAATAATCTGAACTATTTTAATCTTATCCACGATGTTAAGTTTAACGAATGGCTAACAAGGGACTTGGAAGATGCTGCTTGCAAATAAGAAGAGGCGATGAGGAGTGGGGTGAAAGGAAGGAAAGAGTTAACTTGAACAAAATCAAAGTGTGTGTGTGTGTGTGTGTGTGTGTGCGAGTGTGTGTGTGTGTGTGTGGGTGTGTGTATGTGTGTGTGTGTGTGCAGAGCAGCAATCTAAATAAATGTCATGAAATAAAAATGTGACAAAGTCACATACATTAAGATAAAAAGAGGTAAAGAAAAGAAAAAAAAAACAAAAAAAGAAGCCATTATCTTGGGAGACTTAATGAATTCTGAAGCCTCAAGTAAAGGTTTCCATTTTCAAAAGCTAAAAACACTCTAGATCCGAACCAGTCAACTCCACAAATCAATCCAAGTCTCTAGTTTCATCCTTACCACCAACTTCTAATGCCAAACCAATCCAGCTCTTTAGTTTATTTTTATCTTTACCACCAGCCAATCCTATACATCTCATTCTCAGGAAGGCCGTCACATTTTGAAAAAAAAAAAAAAGAAAAGGTTTTATTCTGAAAAAAACAACAACAAACAAACAAAAACAAAGAAATAAATTTCTAATTAATTACATCAATGTAGAGCAAGGCAGCTGAACCACTGCCAGCCTGAACACTGATGTGACAAGACTAGGAAATAGTAAGGGCGCTTCCCATTCCACTAATCCAGCTCTTAAACTATAACCGACTTACTACTGTGTTCAAACATGAGCCTATTTTTCCCTCATGTCCCCATACTACCATGTACCATTTGTTACTCAAACTCGTTTTACTTATTCAAACGCACACACTTAAGAACCTTGGCATACAACAGATTTCATGTGTGCTGCTGTGTGGCTATGAATGTTCGTATGTATCTTAAACAAATATTTATAAAATGATTAGCAGAATATTTTTTATCATGATTCTCCTTTGCTTGCAGTTTTGCCTTTTTAAAAGGTTACACGTGTGTCAGTAAGCTTTCCAAAATTCAATCACAAGTGTGTTATTTCTTATACACATACTGAATAACTGCAGCTGTTGCGCACATCAGCACATTCTTTTCACACCACAAATGGATTTCTCTGCTTGAGACAATGAAGTACTCTGTGTTCTGGATATGTACGTAAATGAGTAAAATTTGTTTTCACAATCACTTAAATATCAGATGAATGTTTATCATTTCATTTCAAAACTAACAAATCTTTCAGACTGTTCTTTCACTCATGACTTCCAAAGGCGCCAAACTACAGCCATCTTCTCATCAAAGGGAGAGCAATCTGAACTCCACACAACAAAATATATAACATCATCCACACAACAAACAAGGAAACTAGGTTCTCAATGTATTATACAATATCATCCTCACAAACATGGAACCTACATTCTTAATTCATAAAACAATATCACCCATGCAAACAAAAAAGGGACACAAACATTCTCAACACATTATAGTTTATTATACAATATACACCATACACACAAATGGGGAATCTACATACATCACTATAAAAATAACTGGTGATTTTTCTTTTTCCTATTTCTTTTTCTTAACCCACTTTCCCTGTTTCACTGACAAACCAGGAACTGACTGGGATAATACAAGCTATTACACCGCCTTGATAACAGCACCTCGACATGATTCCCTCCTGAATATTAAAACTTCCAAATCCAAGCAGGTAAAGATGAGATTCAGAATGTTCTTAACTCCCAGGTTTAAGTCAATTCACGTTGTTTGTAGCCTAGTGGGTTGCTGAGGGCCATATCACTCCTGTCATATGGTCAATAAATTCCAAGCATGTTGATGAAAACAAATGTTAAAATATCAGAATCGGTTTCTCTGTAATTTGCCATAGGCTGTGGGCAAAACAAAAATCGCTCGTGTTCGAAGGTTTTGTTACCCAAGAACTTTATCAATTGTTGCCACATATTAGTAGGTCAGAAATCATCCATGTTCACAGGATTTTTTTTGCAACTATCTTTGCTTTAGAACTTGCTCAATTTCAAATTAGTTTTACACAATCTCAAGTATTTGTCTATGAGATATTGCATCACAGCAGTTTTTGGCTTAATAAAAACAGATGTACCTCATCTCCCACACAATAACACCTTTGATATGCCTTATGGATGCACTGTCACCCAAGTTCACACTGTCTGCCTCATAATTCAAACTTATTTTTCTCAATCAAGTTGATGTTGTGGTGCTTTTTCCCAATGAAGTAATGCAACATATGTTAGCCAAAAATCCTTTTTCTCTGTAAGTTAACATCAACATGTATGGTAATCTTGTGCATGCACAACTGTATGATAAAACTGACACCATGTTGTACAGCAATGGAGTGTTTCATCAGTCAAAGCATGGCCACCTGATGTTCTGTTTGTATAACATTGGAATGTACCTTCTCTCAAAGCGTAGCAAACTGATGTCATCGTCGTACAGCAGTGGGCGTTTCTTCATTCAAAGCATGGTTAACCTACGTCACGTTGTACTGCATTGAAATGTTCCTTCACTCCAATCCTGGTTAGCTAACATCACGACTGTACAGCAATGGGCGTTCCTTCACTCCAATCCTGGTTAACTAATGTCATCATTGTACAGCAATAAGGTGTTCCTTCATTCAAAGCATGGCTGACTGATGTTATGTTTGTACAGCAATGGGCGTTCCTTCACTCAAATCATGGTTTACTGACGTCATGTTTATACAGCAATAAGGTGTTCGTTCACTCAAAGCATGGTTGACTGACGTCATGTTTGTACAGCAACGCGATGTTACTTCACAGCTGACAGGCACCTGCAGCAAATGTGGATTAAAATACCCAAACTTACAGAAGTTCGCACGGTCTTTCCACAGAGAATGACTTACACCCGTGCCATGCACTTACGACAGTTGTGCATGCTGTCATTTATGAGGAATTCAAGTTTTAATTGTTCAAACCCAGCCAACCACACAAAGCCCTCTTCAAGGCTATCAAACTCACATATGAAAAAAACTATCCCATTATGCCAGACAGAACAAAAATCATATTCTTAAAAAACAAAAACAACAAATGTAGTTCATAACATGGTAGTTAAACTACTGACATCACATGGCATATAAAACCAGGCTGCGATGACAGCGCCAGGCTTTCCGCTTAACTTATCACTTCCAGATTTTAAAAGATTGTAGAATCTATCAAAATCATTTGAATACCACCAAAAATGCGCTTAAAAGCCACGCGTTCAAACAGACACCACAGAAGGAACTGGTAATGTCCACTCCAGACAGGTGTGTACAATCTTTACAATGGAATCACCAGATTAAAAAAAAACAACAAAGAAAAAAAAGGAAAACTGACTACTCAAATATTGCTATCAGATTTTTTTTTAATACAGTGTATATATAAAACAAAAAGCAGGAGCATGGTTCATAAACAGCAGATGAAAGTAAAGAAAGACAAAAATTGACTTTAAAAAAATAAAGAAAGTAACGGAAAGAGGATATTACTTACATAGAACTTGCAGTGTGAGGGGAGCTGTTTGTACTGACAGAACCATCGGCACCCCCACCGGGATTACGGGGGATGGGGTGGTGGTAGTGGTAGGAAGATTGTGGGTATTTTTACATGCACATGACCTATCAAAAGATTAGCATGAACAAAGACGATATTGATTGTATGTATCTGGTTCTATTTTCGATCACTCTAGGGCATGCGGTGCGTGCACAAATACACAACACACACACATACACACACACACACACACAGAGGAGTGAAGGCACTCAAATGTCCAGCTCCTAGAACAGCTTTAGGAGTTGGGGGAATCTACCACTATTTACCCAGCATATCCTCAAATGAAAACCGAAGTGTATGAACATTCCACCAAACAGCATTGACTAATCACACTGTATGGTGTTATAAGAATTTGAAAAAAAAAGGGGGGCTGGGGGGTGGCAACATTCTACCAAACAGCATTGACTAATCACACTGTATGGTGTTTTAAGGATTTGAAAAAAAAAAAGGGGGGGGGGGGGATGTCGCACCCTATGCAACTAGAAAAGAATTCTTTTCTGTCCTCTAGACACCATCAACTTGTTCTAATAAAGGATCAAGGTATAATGATAAGAAAGTGACTGAATTATGATTTTTTTTCCCCAGGCCGTTTATGTTTCACAAATTATGAAACTGAAACTGACCAAGTCCTTTAGAGGTCTGTACAATGACTCTGCACTTGTTGCAGGGTTTACCTGCTTGACTGCACAATCCAATCGACCATAGCGCCTGTGCCTGTGTAACTTCTTTTGCTTCATGACAAGATCTGGACACAGTTCACAGACATCTAAATCTACTAACATGAGACAGTCTAGGCCAGCGTGCATAATCAAGCTGGGGGTAGATTTAATCTAGTACACCCCTTATTTTGATGATCTAGTTTCACCTTGGATACTACAGCTCTCAGCAGATATGGTACAGCACATACAATGGTTTAGCACTCAGGTAGCAATAACGCCTGCAAAACTGTATTTCAGGGAAACCTGTTATTTTCTTTTTACCAGTAAACATTGCCGTTCAGCCACTTTCAAATGCATCTCTAACCACACTGTGACATACACTGCATGAAAAAAAAAAAAAAGTTTAAAAGATTGTGATTACTTGATTTCAAGACTGTGCTCATTTTGCTCTGCGGAGCATCATCGCGTTTCTGCAATGAACAGTGGCCATGGAACCACAGTGACCTTGCTCTGCAGAGCATCATCGCGTTTCTGCAATGAACAGTGGCCATGGAACCACAGTGACCTTGCTCTGCAGAGCATCATGGCGTTTCTGCAATGAACAGTGGCCATGGAACCACAGTGACCTTGCTCTGCAGAGCATCATGGCGTTTCTGCAATGAACAGTGGCCATGGAACCAGTGACCTTGCTCTGCAGAGCATCATGGCGTTTTCTGCAATGAACAGTGGCCATGGAACCACAGTGACCTTGCTCTGCGAGCATCATGGCGTTTCTGCAATGAACATGCCATGGAACCACAGTGACCTTGCTGCGAGCATCATCGCGTTTCTGCAATGAACAGTGGCCATGGAACCACGTTTCTGCAATGAACAGTGGCCATGGAACCACGTTTCTGCAATGACCATGCCATGAACCACGTTTCTGCAATGACAGAGGCCATGGAACCACAGTGACCTTGCTCTGCGGAGCATCATCGCGTTTCTGCAATGAACAGTGGCCATGGAACCACAGTGACCGTGCTCTGCTGACTCCCGTGTTGTCTAGAGCCACACTTTCTTCACCTTACCCCAGAAAACTATGCTAGAAAATGCAACATAACCAGCCTCCACGGTGCAGCGGTTAATGCCGTGGACTGGCAGGCTGGGAAGTCTTGGGTTTGTTTCCCAACTGACCCTTTCACCTGTAAGGTTCTTTGTCCCTACCTGCTCCTTCCCTGAGCTGAGTTTACAACGGGCAAAGTCTGGAACGACGATCAGATTTCGTCCTTATAACAGATGCACTTCCAGCAGTGTTGCTCAAGCCCCTGACCAACAACACAGGTGTCTGTATCTCTCAAGCCTGGTTGATCTGCGGATATATAATGTAAGCCAGCACAGACTACAGCCCTGTCATGCTGTCTCAGACCTGAATGGAATGCCACAGCATCATCTGCATCATGTTCATCGATCAACACACACACAAGAAAAACGGTCTTCAATTCTGTGACCCTTTGTCTCATTTCATAGTGACTCGGTTTCAATCTCCCCTTCACGTCTGTGCCTTTGGCAAATTCATGCTTAAGTCACTGGTACAGGACACTGCATGGACACTGTTGTTGGATGGATGCGAGGACATTCTCTGGACATTCATTCTGGCTCCGAGACTAAGCGATTGTTATTGTGAGTAGGGGGCTTATTAGACCATGTCCTGCGTATGTCAGATCAGAACAGGCATCACTGAATACCACTAAAAGTGACTGCACAGCAGCGCAGCATCTCTTCTGGTGGGTCGCTTCATGAGGATCAGACTTTGCTTTCTGTGGATCGCTGGCACCGGCTGCAGCAGGGTAAGACAGGGTGTGGTTGTGAACGAGGAACTGGCATGAGTGGTGTGGCAGCAAGAATGACACTGAAGTGGCACAGAAGATGGGACACACCAGAAAAAGGAAAAGCTGAATAACATCAAAGTAATGAAGCTGGACTATGGCCGTTCCAACATGGCTTTGTGATATGCGTTGAGGAAGACCAAGTGTCCAAACACATAAGATGATCGACCACAAAGGACAGCTGAATCAGTAATGAAGAGCTGAATTCCTAACCATAATACTTGTAGAACTTTTTTTCCTGTCTTATCTTCTGTACCACCTCACTGGCACCATTCCCACCCACTCACTCCAGCTCCAAATCCACAACTCTATGCTGGCTGGCACCATTTGCAGCCATACAATCAGCAATTCAAAGGGAGCAGGTTGTGTCAAGTTGTCACGAGGCCACCTACCAGAGGAGACACTGCACTGCTGCCAAGTCACTTCAATGGTGTTCAGTAGTGCTTGTTCTGATCCGACATGAAGCCCGCTATTGATGACAATAGCTGCTCAGCTGAGGCGCCAGTCTGAGTGAACGTGCCTGTATGGATGCTGCCACTGTGTCCGTCCAGTGATGATCCCCATGAACTCACCGATACCAACGACCTCTATGCAAACTCACCATGGGCAATGATGTGAAAAGGAAATCAAAAATGACGTCGCTTTTCCACAAACTTAACAAGCCAGCACAAACTTAAAAGAAAAGAAAAGAATGGCAAAACAGTGAAAAACTGGTGTGAAAAATAGGGGCTATCAGCCGTATTGATGCAACCTCATTTCCCTGACTAAACAAACAGAGATGCCAATTACTGTTTTACTGCATCTGTTCTCAATTCCATCCATCCTCAATATAGTGCTGACATCAAGATGCACACACATAAGGTTTGACTTAGGTTAAAAAGTTTATAAAACTCCACACTACCAAGATCATGACAACTGTTCGGAACTCTGTGCTGTTTTACCAAAAAAAGGATGAAATGCGATTTGCTCATCTTCATCACAAAGAGGTAAACAATGGCACATTGTGAGGCAGTTTTGACATATCTGCTTTAAAATGATGGTTCAAATTGCAACAGTCCCATTTTTTTTAATGTTTCTAAACATTCTCTCTGATACTGAAAATAAGCAGTCATTTACAAAATGTGCATTTCAATGTACCAGTAACGTTTTCAGTTTAAAGCTTGCGGTCATTAAAATAATGGTAAATGCCATTAAAACTGGCAAGTAACTACTTACATCCAAATATATGTACATGTCAATCTGGTAAAAAAGCATGTATATGTGTGTTTGTGTGTATATACATGTCCATGCACACACACACACACACACACACACACACACACACGCACATTCACACACACTAAAACTCACCATTCTTAGGCCCCAGTCCGCGCTTTTCTTTCTCCTTAAATCCCACTCAAGCCAATTTCAACAACGTAAGCTGCAGGACGATTTCCTTTCTGACACCCTCACTTCTGTGTTCCACGTTTGTGAGAAAATATCATTTTCATGAGAAGAAAGGGAAAACCTTCGTTGTCACACAGTCCATAAGAATAACCACAAAAGATACTATTCAATATGCATTACCAGTATTCATCATTCAATTTGTCTTGAGGCTGGTATAAAGATACTGCATAATTTTGATGTACAGTGATATGTGTATAATTCTGTAGCATTTTTCCGTCTTGTTCTTGTTTTAAGTTGTACCTGGAGTAAGTGGCATGAAAATCTTAAAATTTCTGTATCAAAACTTCTTAAGGTTTCTTTGTTTTACACTGATGCTGTTTGATGTTGTTAGAAAACTATGGACACATAATTTTTGGATGACTTCATAGCTGAAAAAAAAAAAGAACAATATTACAGACACAACTTACCAGCTGCGCTTCAGACTGGTTTCATTTTTCATTATGCTGAAGAATGGTTTTGTAATTACACTGGCTTCTCACATGTCTGAGATTTTCTCAGATGCCAGTGTACACAGATTCCTGTAGTGATTTCCATTTCTGAACTCTCTCCCTTCCAGTTCAATCCCAAATACAGTAGCAATTTATCTCTTCTGGGCTGGAACACAACGTAAAATGACTTCATAACGAAGACAATTTGGATATTTTACCTAATTATAACAAAATTTAAAAAACAGACCTTGTCTAAATTCACTATATCAAGATAGAACCAGCTCTGTATAAACAGCACTTGAAGCAAATGAAGAAAAAAAAAAACGTAAACAAATTTGTTTTTTGAGTAAACAGCTCCAGAAAATATTAAAAGAACTACACTACACTGTTTAAATATATGCAGTAGAAGATGTAATTAATATCTAATATTGAAAGAACTACACTGTTTGAATTTGCAGTAAGGACGTAATATCTTGTTTGTTGGTATTTGTTTTTCAGGGGAAAAAAAACAGGAAAACGAACAAAAATGAACAGCAGTATGATCATTATAGTGAAAATGAAATGTATTTCTTTACGACTGAACACCGTCAAATTACCATGACGCCTCTCCCCTTGGACTCGTATTTCACTCAAAATGTTCACATACCTCTTCACCTCAATCTCTCAGCTTTAAATATGTTCACTTTTAAGAAAAGCATGCTGCTGATGTGCACACATCAATAATCAATAATAAAAAAAAATTGGGTATCTTTGCTTTGCTGTTCATATTGCGAAGGTTTACAACAATGCCGACGCACCTTCACATGTTATATAAATAAATGGGGGCGGAAGATTAACAAAGTATGAATAGCAACAATGATCTTGGATCAATTTTCTCAGATTTGACCAAAATTAGTATTTCACTTACAAATACATATGACTCAAACTGAACAAAATACACGTATAACTGGTCACACTGTTCTCAGATACACAAACATGACAAAACATCTCAAAAGAACATTAGGAAAAAAAAAATCAAAAACACAATACCAACAAAAACCTGAAGTACAAGGCATAGAACAATTCAAACAAAAGAAGAAAAAAAAACAACAATGTAATGAAATCATATTGATTTTCACCTCAAGTTGTATTACACATATGTAGCAGAGAAAAATGCGCTCTGGTGGACAATACTTACATGTTAAAAGCATGTTAATCATAAGTTAATCGTTTACAGTTTGCATCTTTGAGTGTGGGAAGGATAAAAAAAATTTCAGGTTATCAGAGAGGAAAATGACCAACAGTACCTTCTATGTCAGTGTGACTGCATGAAATGTATGTGTGTACGTGATAAGAGATCAAGGGCGTATGTGTAGATCATTTTATAAATCCAAGTTTTTGAGACATTTGTCTCTTGTGTGTGTGTGTGTGTGTGTGTGTGTGTGTGTGACAGAGAGAGAATAAGGACATGCTTGTGACTCATAAAAAACAATAATCAGGTGATCCTTCATCCGATCATAACATCACAGCACACCATACAATGCTTTCCTGAAAACTTTGTTACGTGGTTTATAACGCAATCTCTCAATCCAAAACCATTTGATTATTTGAAAGTACCGATTCATACCACCCTTACAACAGTTTCCACCAAATCTCTCCCAAAGTCTCCCTTCTTATTCTAACAAATTTCCTTCCTGCCTACAAGCATCTCTCCCATCCCTTCTTCCCCCCCCCCCCCCTCCCCCACACCCTCTCTCTCCTCCTTCTCATTTCTTACTATTTTAACTCTTTATCAACCCCACCCCCCTTTCATCTCTGTATGTTTCTGAGACTTTCAAACTCTCCCCTATTTCCATGCCTGCAGTTTCTCTCACTCTCCTCCTCTTTGTAATACTTACACTCTCTCCCCCAAAGTCTGCAAGTCTCCATCTGCAGTTTCTCTCACTCTCCTCCTCTTTGTAATACTTACACTCTCTCCCCCAAAGTCTGCAAGTCTCCATCTGCAGTTTCTCTCACTCTCCTCCTCTTTGTAATACTTACACTCTCTCCCCCAAAGTCTGCAAGTCTCCACCTGTCTTTCTCTCGTATCTTAACCTGAGCAAGTGAAGCAGTAGCAGCATACTGTCAAAACAAGAAGGCAGAAAAACGGTGGATACAAGACCAGGAAGGAAGCAAAACCACCCTGAATGTGTCTTAACCTCACTCCACCCCTACCCGACCCCCCCCCCCCCCCCCCCCAAAAAAAAAAAAAAAAAATTTTTAAACGAGTCAGCTTCATGGGACACAGGGAAGTGGACAGGGGTGGGGAAGGAGAGGATGGGGGTGAGTAATCATGAGTGACTTACCCTTACTCAAGGACAAGGTGTAGTTGCCTCCGGTACATTTGGCAATGTAAACCTGCATGTTTTCGCAGCACATAGTGCTGCATTGATATTTTCACAATAAAAACATTTAACACACACACTCACACAGACACTGTGATCCCGTACCAAAGTAAAGCCGCACATACATAGAGTTGTTTTCATGGGTGCGGCCTCACACAAACACATATAACCTTTCTTTTTGACTCATACAAACGTTCAGTCTTACTTCCCCCCCCACCCCCCCCCCCCCCATTTTGATTACCCATTCTCTCTCAATAATTCAACGATCAAACTATTTTAGGTAATGCTTATTCCATTCCCACTCTCACATAAACTGCCACTATTTCCTCCCTTTGTGTTCTCCGACAAACTACATGCACACACTTGACTTTTCCCTCGACGAACCACAAGCATTCACTCACCTTTTCCCTCGACAAAATGATCAGATGTTCAGCCTTCTCCTTCCCAACCAACATCACTGCCAACGCTATGTGCCCATACAAACATGACACATCATTTCCAACCTAAGCACTTCCTCAAACGCACGCACAGACGCATACAAGAGCACATATTTCATCACCGTCTAATTTTTCGATTGTATAACTGACTCCTCCAAATCAACACACACAGATTCACACACACACACACAAAAGACATTTCTCCCAAGCCTACTCTTTTGGTTGTATAATAAACTCATCCCCGTCTGCCACATTATAGGTGTACAGCTTCTTGTCCGGGTACTTCAACTTGTCAGCCCCGAAGGCACTCTGCTTGTCCAGGTAGAACAGGTGGAACTTGCTGCTGGGCATGCCCGCAATGTTCTGCAACGACTTCTTCAGGTCACGCACTGTCTGACTAGTGTTGACCTCAAACGGCTCTTGGTGGTCGCCCATGACCACAATGACGTTGAAGAGAGTCTTCGGGGTCAAGTTGACCTTCACCAGAGGATCCAGCTGGCCATACACCTGCACTAGCTCATGGTACCTGGTGACACAGAAAGAAAAAAATCAAAGTAAAATAAATGAAAGGATATTAAAAAAAAATGAAAAGCTGATAATGAAATATGAAAAAACTATTAAAAAGAAAACATTGAACCTGTTAACATTTCTGTTTCGACATACCTAAGTGGGTTATATAAAGTGCTCCAAACAATTGTTTCAGGAGGGTCTCGAGTGTTTGAGTGAGTGAGTGTGTGTGTGTGTGTGGTGTGTGTGTGTTGTGTGTTGTGTGTGTGTGTGAACATTCTTTTCATAATGGTTTTTTAAATATCAGTACAATTATGAGTTAATCTGACAATGTACTAGTTTCAGTCAGCATCTGTGTATATGCATGTGTGTATATGTACGTGTGTGGTGTGTGTGTGTGTGTGTGTGTGTGTGTTGTGTGTGTGTGTGTGTGTGTGCATGTGTGTGTGTGTGTGGTGTGTGTGTGTGTGTGTGTGTGTGTGCATGTGTGTGTGTGTGTGCATGTGTGTGTGCATGTGTGTGTGTGTGTGTGTGTGTGTGTGTGTGTGTGTGTGTGTGTGTGTGTGTTGCTATCCCACATCCCTTGCCCTGTCAGAAGCAACTGCTTCACACCACTGAATCTTAATTCAACCAAGGCACAGCACACCCAGGGCTGTCTTGCTGCAAAACATGTGTATTTCATTCTTTTGATATCCAGATCTGCCCACCCCCTAAAACTGTACGAGTGGTTTCCAGGGCAAAATGAACAGTTCAACGGTAAAACATGTCTTTTGGACTTTTTCTCTCTGCCTGTGTCTCAGCACTGTTTCCTGACAAAAGTTATTTTGGGGGCTCTCAGGCAACCCTTTCCTTGGCCACCATCTTCATAACCATGAAGACGGCCTTGTTCAGTGCTCTTGCTAAGTACTGAAATTTACCCCTTGGATTAGATCACCGCTACAGAAGTAGAGGAGTGGAGAGGCCGTCCGTACCCATCTTGCTCAAAACACGGCCGACATTCAACAGGACAGAAAGGTGGACGTTGCCATTAATTCAGACTGCTGTCTTCATGATCGCCCAACCAATCCGTTTTAAGAATTTCAGAGTCAGCCTTATCAGAAAATATGTAGTTGCAAAGCTTTGGGGAACCCCCCCCCCACCCCACCTTTTTTCTACGAGTAAAGCGTAGAAAAGGAATTTCCAGGCGTCCCGTCATCCCTGCCCTCTTGACAGCATAACACTCATGCTGCTAATTTGGACTGTCCCATGCGCAGTCCCATGCACACTTGTCTCAGAACCAGCAGTCCACAAAGTGCTGCCCTTACCAGGTCACCATGCACAACAACAGCAGTGCTTACGGCTGCTGAGTCATTTCAGTGATTAGTAGTGCCTGTGCTGGTCTCACATATACTGTAGGACACTGCCAGTCATGTTCCCTGCTGATGGAAATGACTGAACAGTGGCTGGAGTAAAGACCACCACGCAACCATCCAAGAACTGCCCCTCATGAACCTGGAGACTGACAGCTGAGCTTAACACTAACGATCACGCTATTGAATGTGGATGGAGAAAAGTAAACAGATATATCCATGAAAGCATGGCTCACTGTGCCACAGAATTTAATACAATTTTTTAGACGTACACTTAAAGCTCTCTCCAATCGTATCACCATAGTCTCCAATACGTAAGATAATATAACACGTTATTTTCTGTAATTTCCTAAGCCAGAATCTCACAGAGGAGAATGATCAAAAACAGAAATGATGTTTCGAATCTCCAAGAATGCAAGAATTGCTGAAATCAGGACATAATGTGACTGTGCAGTAAGCACACATTAAATGAAATTATTAATGATTTAAGATAACCATGTAATATTTGAGTATCTAACCTTAACTGTCAATCTCTTTCCAACCATTGTGCCATTTTGCAGACTTCCATGTGACTGCTCTGATGATGTCTAAGCACACATCCGTATGAGGCATGTTCACCCATCCAACTCCCTCTCCCATCCCTCCCCCGTTTCTCTCTCCCCAAGGATAACACAAAAAGAAAGGTTTTACCACTGGGCCAATATAAGCAACCAGATAAGTGACTCAGACTCTGATTCTTATCTAAAACGACTGTAAACAACAGCATGTATCTAACGAAAATGTAAGTTTTTCTTTTCCAGTACAATCCTCAATATTGAACAGAAAAAGTACTGAATCAACACTACCTCTGACCACCAGAATGCACAAAACAATGGAATAATCCAACACGACTTCCCTCCCCTCCCTTTTCTTTCATCTCTGTGGCATTCCTCATTGTTTCATTACCCTCAGGCTCTTCAACCTGACTTTTCCAAACCGACCCACATCCAGGTGCTCTCTCCTGCAGTCCCAACACAAGCACACCAAAAGAAAACTGTGGACATACAGTCATTTTCATACTCCTGCCAGAGAATATGCTTTACCAATATGATATTATTGTGGACTTGATCATTTTCCTTGCAAAGCATCAATCAAGTTCTATGCTAATCACCATAGCCATATATTCATGAAACCAAAATGAGGGTTAAAAAAGGTGACAGGTGCAACATCCGTATGGCTGTAGGGACAGTAAACTGTCAGAGACTTGCCATAGAAAAGCCAGTCTATCCTCCTTTTGATTGCTTCTCTGAACTTGACTCGGGTACCCATTACCTGCTGGGTGGACTGACAGGGTTTCCCAGCTGTGAAAATCCCATCTCTTGAGGGGTTCACGGCTATTGGCTTCACACCTGAACGCTCAAACCACCTGACTATGGCTCCATCTCACTGATGACGACATAAAAAAAAACGAAAAAAGAAAGCCAACAACAACAGTGTGTGACTGGTGACTTCCCACTGTGACATCTTGTCCCACTAACCTCTCCGGCTTCTCCTCCTCATCCATGAACAGACGGATGAAGGCACGCTCAGCATCCAGTCTCTCCTCGGCGGTGATGCTGCTGCCGTTAAGGCGGGTGATGTTGGGCAGGCGAGCAACCAGCTGCTGCCGGCGCAACTTGGCATCCTGCCCCTATGGGACAGAGGGGATGAGTACTGAAAGGTGGTCATCCGACTTGGCATCCTGCGCCTATGGGACAGAGGGGATGAGTACTGAAAGTTGATCATCTGACTCGTGTGTGCTAGAAAGTGAACAGATTCATTTGAAGTGGAAGAGTTTAAACTGAAGGTAGGGGAACTGCTTAACTATGCGTGAATGAATGGTTGTCTGTCTGAAATATTTGTGTCTATGTGCTCACAAATATGAGCAACTCCCTCCCTCCTACACGCACACACACACACACACGCACCGACAGCCATATTTCCTGAATCCAATTTAACCACAGACAAGACTACAACTGAAATAATAACTGGCCAACCAATCCACCAAAACACTGAAACCAAACAGCACAACCATATCAAAATTATTCACATTGAAACTAGCTGGCTTGCATGCCAATGACCCAAACAAAACACACTCCCACTTCCAGATGAAACACTGCCGTAGAGTTGAACGCCTTCACAGCACACTGATGACTCCATCAGTCACCAAAACAGAAAACAAACCCAACAAAAAGCAACAAGAAAATTCCGCATGATTCCTTCATGGTCAGCGTTTCATTTGGTGGCTTGGAGACGTTAAGAATTATGAAAATTAAATAATAAAATCCTAACGTGGTTTTTTTTTTCTCAGTTGTAATTGTATTTTCCCTTTATTAGTACCTCACAAGCTGTTTCAGCCTAACCAAGGACATCACAGGACCATTTAACAAGGCCCAGAACAGCGCTGCACTGCTCACCATGGCACAACATGGCATGCTTGCTTTTTCGAGTTTCAGACGATTTTCTGGCATACAACAAAAGCCGAGCTCCTAGGCGGGAATGGAATCTGGCCAAAACGGGGCCCAGAATGGCCAATTTCAGAAACAGGAAACCAGAACAGCCCAGCATGGCTTGGAATGGCCCTGAAAATGCAACTGTCAACATGGCACACTGGGTCAAGGGCTGGCCTGCCACATAAAGAAGCGGCATCTGTTGGCTGGTTTGACTGTCATTTCACAAGGCTTAATAAAAGTAACTGCACCTATTTCAACTACACTTGCTGGGAAGATGTGGAACAGCCTAAAGATGAACCCCGTAAACAGCCTAAAGATGAACCCCTTAAATTCCGGTGCAGATCTGTGCGGCAAATCCAGATGAATGGGTGGATCCAAGATCTGTTCAAACTTGGTGAAGGTCTGCACTCTCCTCAACGTCTCTATGATTTTGATAGTGAGGTTATTCTGACACAGAAATGAGCATAATTTCTGTGTTTTTGCATCACAGCTTCATCTGATCTTCTTTTCAAAGCATCTTTGTCAAACAGACTGACGCACGAATGTCTCAGACCAATACTCCCATTGTAAGTTGTCCCTGAATCGAAAAGGTAGTATTGGCAATGTCCACATTTACTCCCATCAAAGCAGATAATCTATTGATGGAATGGAACTCATCAATAATTCAGAAAGCGTCTTTCCACCAATAGATGATCTTCTCTTAAATACGTGAACATGGATATATATAGCCAAACTATCAATCCTCCCAAATTAAACAAGCAAAACTCATTAAAAAAAAAAAAAGGAAAAAAAAAAAAAATCTAAAGCCTGTGAGAGCCTCCAAGAGTTCCACATATGTAACCAGCACTCTTGAGACACAACATCACATAGAGCCTGAGCAACCATGCAGAGAAACAACGATGAAGACCGTCCAGCCCCAGACATGGAATGCCCTGATGTTCAGCAGTAAATGAAAACCACTGGCCGCAGTCAACAAATCCTTGTACATTTTCTTCTTTCTTGTTCCTCAGCTAGAGTTCTGAGGTAACTCATTTGTGAGAAATTTGTCTACATGTGTGTTATCATTTTTATTCCCACTATTGAGGAAGCATATTCTGCCCACAGGAATGATGTACAAATATCAGTGTGCATGTTTCTTTTTTTGCTTGGTGTGTGTGTGTATGTCGAGTCTATCCTACAGCAGATGACGACCTACTCTTCGATGAAGAGGTGAATGAGAGTCAACATCATGCAAACAAACTAACATATGTGGGTGAAAATACAGCCTCTTTGAAGATGGTAATAAATCAATGAACTGAACCAACATCACAAACAACAAAATGAAGTACGCAAACAGGCTACCTCCAGGAAGGGAATCCCTTGCAATCGCACATCACAGAGTGAGGGGAACCGTCGAAGGTGGTCCACCTCTTCCCAGCCCCTCAGCTGTGACTTGTTCAAACTGAGCAGCATCAGCGAGGGAAACAACACCTCTGTCCTCCTCCCATCATCCTCTTCCTCAAGGGAAGCAATACTCGTCTCCGCCAAGAAGAGGTGCTGTAACCCTGGAAACGTGTGGCCCAGGCGACATATGTGTGACCAGGAGCAGATGTCGTTGTTGTTGAAGAAAAGGCGTGCCAGGGATGGGTAGACAAAGTCGTCGGGGATCTCCACCGACTTGTACTGATTCAGGCTGAGGTGCAGTTCTTCCAAGCTGCCGGGGGAAAGGGGGCAAAAGTCTTAAGTCACACTGCTAGCATTATCAAAAACAAAATCAACAAATGGACAAACACAGCAGCAAAAAACCAAATCTAACCCTTGCTTTTATCTGTTAATAGTTCCTGGGTGCGGCTGTGCATGGAGGGCCAGAATCAATATCACTGAGAGGAACTGCTCTGAGAGGGCATCAACCGAAAAAAAAATCATGTTCGCTGCTTTATCATTACTTTATTGCTTAGTCAATGTTTGTTTTGCCCGAGAAAACCTGGCACGTTACTTTAATGCTCACGGGAAAGTGGCCTGGTTTACCAGCACTGGGAGATTCACTGTTTTATATTGTTCATACCATGCAATCTTTTACAGATTTGGATGTGAAATTGTTCATGATGGAATACTGCTGTTAATTACTTCTGAAACAGATCACGTAACAAAAAATAAAGAAATGCTGTTGTTTGCATCTTTTTTTTTTTGCGTAAGGAAACAACAGCCCTATACATGAATCATCAGAGTATTGAGCATTTTCAGTAAGGTGTTTACATTTGTATTTCAGTCTCAAATTCAACGCCTGAGACTTTGTACTGCTTTGGCTGTTTGCCTAGTAATGGTCCGAGGCCACTCCAGAAACATCCACTTTCATAAATCATTACCCCGAATTACTTACGCTGATCACTTGTACTGGCAATGTCTTCTCCAATACTGAAAACACAGGAGTTATCGGGTCATGTTTTGTAAAAGATAACCACCTTTCCTTTATCTCTGTTTATTTTTTTTTTATCTCCCTCTGGTTAAAACAGTGATTTAGTCCGTTTACTTTTTCCCCCCTAACTAAAGGTGGTAAGACTGCATCATCTGCACGGAGAAGGCAAGGCACACTTCACATGAGTTGGCTTCATTCATATTCAAAGACCATGTTCCTTCTAAGATGTTTACGTTGTCATTACTTAAAAAATTCAAAAAGCATGTATATATGTGTACCTACATGTATGTGTGTGTGTGTGTGTGTGTGTGTGTGTGTGTGTGTGTGTGTGTGTGTGCGTGTGGTGTGTAAGTGTGTGTGTGTGTGTATGTAAGTGTGTGTGTGTGTGTGTGTACGTGTGTGTGTGTGTGTGTGTGTGTGTGTGTGTGTGTTGTGGTGTCTTGTGTGTGTGTGTGTATGTGTATGTGTGTGTGTGTGTGTGTGTGTGTGTTTGCACAGCACTGACCTTGGAAACAACCTGAGCAACCCCACAATGCCCTGCCACTCAACGCCTGTGTCGTTGAGCACGAGCTGTCGCAGAGTGGAGAAAGCTGCAACTGGCGGAGAGAGGGGAGGCTGATCGACAGGCTCATGACTGCTTTCACTTGTGGCACTGGCGGCTGATGTCAGCAATGATGTGGTCTCCATGACAATGTTGTTGTTGCCGGGACTAGTGGAGGTGATGTCAGCAGCAGTGGGGGCTGGGTGGAGGTGGGTGAGGTGCGTGGACGTATCTTCAACATTGGCATTCGTTACATTCAGATTTTCCGCGCCAGTATTTGCTGCCGAGGTGTCCATTTCCATACCTGCTGCAAAACAAATGTGGATGACTTTTATATCAGTGTCACAAATTTCACAGAATTACAAATAGATTACTCTTACAATTCACAGAGATCCTCACTGGAGAACAAACAGATGGCAATTTGAAAAAGCTTGTATCAAAAGGCTTTGAAAACTGGTGACAGTTCTGTGGACTGTGATGGAAGGAGAGCGGGATCTGTGTGGGGTGTGCAAGGGGCAGCCCACACAGAGCAAAGCAGAAAATGACTGGCACAGAATTTCCAGAAAACAAAGAGATGCGAGCAATACTAAAGGCAACAACCCCACCCCTACCTCCTCACCCCGCCCCTCCCATCATCACCCTTATCCTCCACCCTCTCACTTCATCTCGACATCCCTAAGGAGAGGGGGGGGGGGGGGTGGGGGGGGGGGGGGGGGGGGGGGGGGGGGGGGGAGGGGAAAGACTTGGGCACAAGCTCAATCACATTCCAGGGTCTGGAGGGAAACCCAAGACTGAGGTCACCGTGGCCGGCAGGGCATAGAGAGGTCACAGAATCTAAAACACGACGCCGACACGGGTCCGGGCAGTCAGATGACGACCAATAAATTTGACACAGCAAAAGTCTCATTCTGGTCTGAGACTACATGACAAGACTGTGATAATCCACTGTCCTTTCTTCATATATCCATCCATCAACTTCCTGCAGACACCAACAGTATTTCACCACCAGAGCAGTGGATTCTTCTTCAATCACCATTGGACATGCCCAATGGCAGCATGAACTGAGGGGGCAAAAAGCAAAGGCATGAAAATTTAAACTTTGAGTTCATATCTTGGAGCTCTCACGCAACGAGTCATAAGCTTTAAGCAACAAGTAACTTAGCTCTGATTGTACTTTTTGCCTTATGTATACTGTGATTAGAATACTTATTAGTGTGTGTGTGTGGTGTGTGTGTGTGTGTGTGTGTGTGTGTGTGTGTGTGTGTGTGTGTGTGTGTGCCACAATGTGTCACTATCTGTGTCCGTTAATAATTGTATTAGAATGAGTGTGTGTGTGTGTGTGTGTGTGTGTGTGTGTGTGTGTGTGTGTGTGTGTGTGTGTGGTGTGTGTTTTGTGTGTTTGTGAAAGACAAGAGAGAGGGAGAGAAAGAGACAAAATGAACATCAAATTCCACAAAGGAAGATTTATTATCATTATATTTTACAAGCTGTAATGTTTCATTTGCTAAAAAAAAATTCTGCGCTCAAGCTCTGTTGACTGGTTTGTGATACTGCCAGGCTGTGCTTTGATTTAATTGGCGTTTTCATCACTGCCATTGCTGCTACAATAAACTCTGCATGTTCCTTCGGTCAGCATTTCCAATAAAGTAAAGGGACACTACTCTCTGCCTCCAGTCCTAGAACCCTCTTGTTACTCGTTTCAATTCCAAATCAACAAACCCTGAATAAACGATGAATAACCAATGTGAACAGGCATGATTTTTGTGTGAACAGGCATGATTTTTTTGTCATCTGATCCTCCACATGATGGAATGAGAGAGGTAATGACCAATTCCCATTTGGACACTGTCCCAAAAGTTGTGTGACAGCCTCGTGCTTGAGCTTGATACGATACAATGTTAAAAATGCATGTGTTTTTGCGCCGTCAATGGATCTGGCCCCGTCTATCTTTCTCACCTGGTTAGCATATACAGACCGGCAAGAACACTCCGCTCATCATCCGACACTCTCACACTCTGCAAGCCACGTGTTTCAACAAAAACCAATGGTGAACGTTCCTTCATTTTTGCAGCCCCTTCCGTTTGGAACTCTCTCCCACTTTCGATCTGCTCTGCCAAAACTGACTGCTTTCCGCTCTGCTCTCAAAACCCATCTGTTCAAGGAATTTTTTCTATAGAAAACATTTTTTGTCCTGTTATTGGGCGTGTCATGGCGTTACGTGTTGTAAGTGTTACACTTGAAAACTGACAGTGCGCGCGTGTGTGTGTGTGTGTGTGTGTGTGTGTGTGTGTGTGTGGTGTCAATGTTGGTTGGCTAGCCACCCCCCCCCCCCCCCCCTTTCCTTGCTGTGTTTCATTGTCATAATTGATGAGGTGACTGGGTTTATGGTTTTGTATAGTGATTTTTGTTTTTGACATGTTTATAGTTAAACATTGTAAAGCGCTGTGAGCTCTAGTGAGAAAGGGCGCTCTATAAATGTACGTTATTATTATTATTATTATTAAAAATTTAACACAAAAATGGCACAGGCACCCAAGCAATCTGAAACTCTACACCTTGAATTTTCTGTTTGCTGATACACTCCTTCAGTCTCTTGCATGGGTGCTGCTAGAGGCTGATCTTGATCAAGTCCTTGTGATGCAAGGTGCGAGACTCACGGTGTCTGTAACTGTGGCAAACAACAGGTAACGTCATCAGATCACCTTAGGGATGAAAAGACCCAGAGCGAAGAAAAACAAAATTCACCTCCGCTCACCTCCCTGAAAAGTGTACAAGCCTGGAGAGAGATCTTCTTCTGTTCCCGCCGCGCTCTGATCTGAAGGCGTCTCCTCATTGGTGGGTGTGGAGGCTCCAGAACTCACGGTGACCTTGGTGAGGGGGTTGGCAGTGGGCACATGGGCAGCATTGTGGAAGGGTGGAGAGCTGGAGCTGGCAGCCAGGGAGATGGAGGAGGAATGGAGTGGATTGTTGGTGAGGTTGAGGAAGGTGAGCTGAGGCATGCTGCTGATCACCTGTATCACCTGGGAAGAGAGGGATGTGGAAAAGAATGTAAGTACGCTCCTGACGGCTTTGGTAGTTATAAGACAAAGCGTGTGCGTATGTGTGTGTGTGTGTGTGTGTTCATGTGTGTGTGTGTGTGTGTGTGTGTGTGTGTGTGTGTGTGTGTGGTGTGTGCTAAATGAGATATTTGATAAGGCAGGAGGAGTATGTATAGGGCTATATTTGTGCCTCAAACTTAAATGTAGGTGTGTGCTTACAGACATACTGTATCTGTGTTTTTCATTGATGTAATGCATGTTAATAAAAGTGATACTCAGAACAAAAACAAAGCATTTGAATGTGTGTATGTATGAGTGTGCTCATTATTATGCTTGTGTGTGCACTTGCACTCACAGTTGTGCACGTGTGTGTCCCTGCATGTGCAGAAACATGTGGCCATGCTTCTGTTGAGAGAGCACATATGCATATGTACTGTATTCTCTTTCAAGCCATCATGGCATCTTACATGTATGAAACAGACTTAAACCCACTTTACATAAGATCAACAAGCCACAGGAATACAACATCATGAACAAAGTAAAATGTTTCCTCTCGCAGATTATATTCCATTTATTTACCCCTGAGCTGAAAACAATTAAACCAAAACCCATCTTGCTAGTCTTGTTCCATTATCTCCACCCCTCCCCCATCATCTCCCAACGCCCTGTCCCAAAAGTACACTGACACTACAGCTCAGCTCACCTACAGCCCTCCGTTATCCCATAATTACTCCCACTGTACATTCTCAGAGAGACTTCTACTTTCTGGCCACAACACAAAGGGAACCTATTCCAGTTCCACAAACTGACTGAATTGTCAGGCGCTGAAATAAACCTGGTGCCCCTTCTGTTATGGATAAAATACCTAATTCATCTGTACCAGCCTCTGGTAAATGCATTGCACAAAGCAAAAAACAACAACAACAAAAAATCATCAATCATTTGGAATCCTGGAATCATCTATCCACCAATGTAAAAAAAGAAAAAAAGTCCTCACATCAGTTCTGTTTAATACACACACACACACACACACATACACACACACACACACACACACTTTCTAACTATGAACAAATCTGTTCTTCTTCTTGTATTTTTCAATTCTTTCAAACACATTTAAACATACTGGCCAAAGCAACAGAAAGATAAGGACCTGTCAATACTGGTCTCCAACTACAGACCTGTGCTCCTTTCCTCGCTGTTTGCTGCCAGCGCAATGCCACCTGCTAAAAAACACATGAAAGGCCAGCTTTCAGGCACCGAAGAACACTACAGCATGCCAACCCACTGACCTCCTCCAAAGAGGTGATGTTGTTCTGGGCCAGGTCCAGCTCTGTGACATTGCGACACATGGAGGCCATGTCTGAATGCTGACCAGCCTCGGTGATGCCACAATCCGTCATGTGAACTCTCCACGGCAGGATCAGGTGGCCTGAATCTGAATACATTATCTACGTCACAACAGGTAAATTGTAGTGACTGATGGCGTAAAAAAAATGACTGAACTAAGGCTGAACAAATGGGACACAAAGGATGCCCACTGAAATGCCTTTGGCGGCACAAATGATGACAGTAAACACAAGCATATAAAGACAGACTAGCAAGCAAGCCACCACTTTTTCAGAGTGAAGTTCTTACAGGCCTACACACATACACATTCAGCAATGTTCATGTGTATACACACAGCTACTTATGTGAATGGATTATCTTATCAGGACCTTTTGTATGTTTGCGTCCATATACTCACACCATTAACTTTTAAAAAGCATTCATCCATATGCCCACCCACACCCAGGTGCAAACCTGTGATCTTGGCAGGGCCTTTCTTGGGCATGTAAATTCCAATACAGTCATCCACTGCCATGTCACCATTGAACTTGTCCCACGCTGCATCCACAAAGCTGCGACGGTTGGTTTCCGATTTTGTGACCCTGAAAAAGATAAAAACATCAAGTCTGTATGTGTGTTATGCATGCATGCAAGTCTGTGTACACCTGTATGTGACCATGCACATAAGGCTGCCAACCTTGGTAAAGTAGATATAGCAGCAGCTACCGCTAATTTCATTTTTTTTTCTTCTGATTACTGTCAGTATTACTGCTGATTTGAAACACACACACATGCACACACACACACATGACACACACACACACACACACACACACACACACACACACACACACTGAACACACACATAGACGCTTTAATAGATTTCCTGCATGATCAGCTGCTGACAATGAAATGTATTCCACCACAAAATAGCTTTGTTCAAACTGCACTTAGGTCTGTGAGCACGGTGGCAAAAAAGCAATGAAACAATGGACAAATTTTATATGAACAGTCTTACCACACCACTTGAGGCAAGAACGTTCACAGTGTTCAGTTACGTTGAGTATTCCACAATGTTTCACACACAAAATTGATAAACTTTGCACTGTACGTAAAACTTGCTAATCATCAAAGCTGTGATGCATGGGTACTTTGAGTGCTTGATTTGAAACAGCTGATTTGACACTTCTTCAAAGACGGTTCCTCTCCCTAACTGCTGCTTTCTCATTTTGATTTCTTCTTGCATTGATTGTGAAGTTCTCAGACTGCTTTTTCACCAACCTACAAAATTAATGACGCAACATTCATCTGACCCAGTTACACCTGCTTCCAGGTCTGCAACACAGGTATTCAAAAGGAAACACCTTGAGCTGCTGAATGGGATGTTCAGAAGCCGTTTGGTGAAAAAGACACTCAAAAATTCTAATTCTACAGTCATTCTGACACTATTCTTGGCTCTGTAGTGCGTGACAAATTCAAAAGTTAACTAAAAACAACCTATGACAGTTGACAGCTCTGTGTGTGTGTGTGTGTGTGTGTGTGTGTGTGTGTGTGTGTGTGTGTGTGTGTGTACAAGCTTGAGTGTACAAGCATGCCTCCCTAATGTCACCAGTAAATAAATTAAAATGGAATTGCTGAATTTTTGTAAGCAATTCTGTTTCTTTTGCAACAGGAATTTTTCTCCTCCCGACCCTTTTTTTTTTTCCTGAGGAGGTTGCAGGGGTACACAGAGGCCCATCAACCTCCATATATTGTTTGTCAGTTTTTGATGGGCTCCATGGCCCTTGGGAGTACAGGGGTTTTCTGTTCCGTCTGTCCCAGTGAAGTGAGGCTGGGAGGATCTGCAAGGGGCTTCTCAGTTCTCTCCCTGGCTGCTCATCAACAGATTTTCTTCACCGCAAGAGAGACTGGGAGGCAGTGGGTTTTACGCATCTGCGGAGGGCACTTGATTTCACAAAAAGAATCTGTTGTCAACGAGTTAATCAGTCTGTCAGCAGCACTCAATGTTACCTGCAGGGCGGTAAAGACAGGCAGACACCTCCGGGAAATCAGAGTTTTGGGGCTCCCCTCTGCCATGTCTGATGGTAAGTCAGCCTCTGCTGTCCCTTGAGAACCCAAAACAAGAAAACAAGAAAAAAAAAAAAAAAGACATGAACATTCCAATGAAGTATGTTCAATCTTTTACACATGCAAGTATAGCAAAACAGGGGAATTAACATATGGGTCAGTAACATTAAAGGTCAATTATTTCAACATGGTTTTGCATACAGACACATGCACAAGCCAACAGATCATACACTTACAAAGGTTACATGCATACAGACAGACAGACACACACACACACACACACACACACACACACACACACACATACACACGTGCATGCACACACAGTGTAAACTTGCACACACACACACACACACACACACACACACACACACACACACACACACACACATACACACACACATTGATGTTTACAACCCGCAAACACACATGTGTATGTATACAACTACAGTAGTGGCACAGACACATAAAGTTTGACCAGCACGTTGGGCTAATGCGCAGGTCAAATTTCTACTAAGTCATACCCATGAGACCCTTGTCCTAAATCCTTTTACCTTAGTTACTGTTTTACTTATGCATCAGCTGTAAAGTCTGTACATTGTGGTCTCATAGCCTAACAGATGTGCTGTAGCGTATAAGGACCAGTCCACACCCACTGACCCAGTGACACCTCAATGAAACTAAAAATGGAAAACTTTTTGTTGTCACAATGAAGATGTGTCATGAGACACCAACAATTCAGTTACAAAGTTTGCAGTATGGAAACCTCAATTAGTCAATAAACACCAACACTGTTTAGTGTCATCACCATGATAATTCCTGAATATTATAATTTATCTTATCTTTCCTGGGTTTTCCCAAATCGTCAATCCTAGTCAAGTTAAGCCATCTAATATCAAATAGATGATGTTGATCTCTTACAAAAAAATGAACGAAAGTTACTTCATTGCGATCGAACAGATCAAATTATTATCAACATTTTGGAGTTTCATTTGCCTGTGTATGTCAGTAAGTCAGTGTATGACGGACTCGGCTCCGAATCTAGTAAATATCTGATCGTACACGAAAATCAAGATCGAAACGACCTAAAGGAACCGAATCTCCTGGTCTAGATGTGTAACTTCTATTTGGACTATCCGATGAATTTATAGCGCTTGTTGCAACTAAACTGGATCATCTATTTTCGAAATCATCGTCATCATCATCATATGATCTGTGCAAGACCGTTGCCGCAGTTCCAAGCTTAGTAGCTATCTGAATGTAACAATAGTTTTTCGAGTCTACTTGAAATTTGGCTTAATACGATGACGTATTCAGCATCTTCGTAAACTATCTGATGCAAAGAAAAGTGGTTGTCTTAGCAGGCAACTGCATATTTCTCGAAGCTGCTTCCACAGCTTTCTTACCTGCCATTTGAAGTTCTCTTGTTGGTCACCAATATTTACCCGGAAGTGACATAGGCCTAGCTCGCGTGCGGCCTTTTCGGGTTCTTTCACACAATTTGAAATTACGTCCTCTGCCACCGTCGTGTTACGGGTAACCGAAACGGTCGCTTTTCTTCTTCTTCTTCTTCTTCTCTCTCTCTCTCTTCTTTTTTTTATAGTTCATTTTTTTTATTGATTTAAAAAAAATGATTTATCTATTTTCTCGAGATCTGCCTATACGTCCATGCATGATAAAAAACAAACACACAAACAAACATAAAAACCGGGGGTGCGTGTGTGGAGAGGTAGGAAAGAGTGGCGGTTAGGATTTTTGAAGACCAATAATAAAAAAAAAAAAAAATGCGACGGATGAAGACTATGTCGTAGGAAACACATGTCACCTGGTCATATGGAAGCATAAGTGACTTCAAAAGCCGATAATAGCTGTTTTCCCAGGAAAACCAATACTGACATTCAGCAAAACGGGGTTCAGCTGTTATCCAGGAGGATCGCAACTGCTTCCTTCAGGATAATAGCTGTCTCCCCAAAAGGTTTTTTTTTTTTTCAACATTAATATCACCACTGTTTCCGGTGTTTTCCCAAGAAAAACAGTTATCACCAGTTTTAATCCCTTAAAACTGTAACTCCTTTCCCTATTTTCGATGTGACAGCAGTCGGCATCCTTTAGGAAAACAGTATAGGACCACAGCTATTTTTCGTATATTCAGTGTCGACCCCGTCTGCGCTTGTGATGGGAAATAGTGATCATTGCTGTTTTCCCTGTTAACAACGTTTTCCTCGCAGAAAATATGCGTTTTCCTCCGGATAACACGGGAAAGTTATTTTCTAGGGAATAATGAGAAAATCGATCTCTGGGGAAAAAAATTATTATCCTCAGGAAATCAGGGAAAACTGAGTTATGATCCCTGGGAAAATGAACTGAAAGGAAACTTTAAACGAGGCAGGGAATAGTGAACAGTAAACAGCGAACAAACAGGATACCTTTTGCTCTCATTATAAGATCATTACACGCCCAAAACTTCAAACGAATGCTGCTTCCGAAACCGGATCGCCTAGCAGAAATGCCAATACAAAGCACACAGAACAAGAAGGGGACAAGTTAGCACTTGAAAAGGTTCAACGAAGGGCGGCGCGTTGGGTTGTAAATCGCTACCGTCAGACATCCAGCGTAGGTGCTATGTACGAGCAGTTGCACTGGGCTCCTCTAGAACAACGACGTCAGCAAATCAGGCTAGCCACCTTTTACAAGTTCCACCACGGCGACATCAAGACCAACTCTGCGCACATCCCTACGCGTTACACCCCATCAGTACAACACCAGGAACTCTCACGAGCAGCAGTACCATGTAGAACCCTGCTGCAGGAACTACAGAAAGGACAGCTTCTTCCCACGCACTGGGAGGGAGTGGAACAATCTTCCAGCTGAGGCAGTGGCATCGGCCTCGCTGGAGGACTTCAGATCCTGGATATAACACCCCACCCACCCACCCCACTCCCCTCCCCTCTCTCGCTCCCTCTCCTGGCCCCTCGCCCCTCCCACCCCCACCTATCCCTCCCCACCTCACCTCAGTCCGTCAACCTCCAGTGTAAGGCCCACTTATTCATAAGCTGAAGATCCAGGCAGCAGTTTTTTGTTCTACCGTTGATCCGGAAACCCCCTACTACTACAGTGTCAGAATCTTCACTTGATGAAGGCGGACACTTAAAGAAAGAAGAAGAAGAACAAACAAGACATCTAACAAGAAGCTTCCAGTTCAGCTTGTCCATACAGTCTGTACCTGACACACGTATACGGCAACAATAACTGGGGAAATGAAGAAACATGAATTAATATTTATTCAAGACTGGCACAGCTTATCTTCTCTCGAATACAGTCAAACAGAACACACAGACGGACGGACAAAACAACAACAACAAAAAACAACAACAACAACAACAAAACAACAACAACGTTGGTTGGTGGTTCAGAAAGGAAATCCTCAACATTGCTCCCATGATGAGATTATCATGGACCCACAACTCCAAATGAATGCTGCTTATGACACCAAATCGCCTAGCAAAAATGCCAACACAGAGCACACAGAACAAACAGGGACACATCTCCTAAAAAGGGCGTTCCAAGCTTGCCCACATCCCGTGTGTCTGACACATGTACGCAGCAACAACAACTGAAGAAATAAACAAACACAAATTCGATTTACTGAAGACTGGCACAGTCTTTTTGATCTTGAATATAACCCAACAAAGAAAAGGATGAACAGAAACCAATACAGGTAAGCTGGGTTTGATTGTGTCTCTATGTGTACCTTCCATGGGTTAGCACTACTTTAAATGAACTCAGGACATGGTCGACTGTTTGCCCTGGCAGAGAAGACACGCAGGGTCATCTGATCTCCTCCAGTCACCAGGTTTGAATTCGAGGGCAGGAGGCCGTGCACAGATCTGAGGATGAAGTTGAAGCTAGAGATGTCATATGTCATATTTCATTCCGGCCGAGACTTCTTCGGATTGCGTTTTTCCCCACGTGGTTCATAGCTCCCTTCTGGCTTTGCTGAGCTGCATTTTGAATTGTCATGGCATCTTCTTCTTTTTTCAAATCGTGTATCACCATGTCTCTCTTTTCTTTCCCTTTTGCCTTTGACCACCAATTTATTTCTGTTGACCCCAGCTCCTGCTTGTTGGCTTTTGTGTCCCCTGTTTTTTTTCCTGAGCTTGGGACTTTCCTTTGCGAGGTCCAATGCATCCTGAACTGTTCATTTTCTGCCAGTCTTTACTGTGGGCTGGACTGATCTCACAACCTTTTCATCCAAGTCATCAAGTACGGTTTTACCCACTTTGAATTCCCCCAGAATGGATTTCAGGGACATCTTTGCTAGGCGGCAGTAGAGCGCAAAGTCAGTTGGTTAGACAGTGTGGGACGCCGAGTTGTTTTCGTGTGTTTTTGTTGGTTTTGGCTGCCATAGACTCGACCGTACTATTGCTGAGATGGCATATCAACAGAGGCTAGAGGAGTTTGGGATCACCAACTCAGACACCACACCTTGGCATAGGAGGTCATAGCTTTCTTCTGCATTTGGTTGGTTTCCTTTTTCTATTTGTGTCTTTGAAGGAAGCATCATACCACCTTCCAAAGTTCTAATCTGGGTTTTCTGTCACTTTTGGAATGTTTCAGTCATTTTTTTCCCCACGCAGAGAGAGGTTTTATTAATATCTTTTTTAAACTCACGCTTGATGAAGCAATTAACTTGTCCAACTGATTCAGTAATGTGACTTATTTATCTTCCATGGGGGAAAGGACTGTTACGTATGCAAAACAAATGGGTAGTGGAGAAAAGAAGGTGCATACAAATTTTCCAGCTTATTCCAACGTCGATCTGGTGTGATCAGACAATCGTCACAAACTTTCAGATAGAAGGGCATCTGGGACCTTTTCTGAACTTGTTTCCAGTTTTCACAGTTCATCGAAAGGGTAGAAAACCGGCGAGAAGCTCATTGACGCCAACTTGATCTCGACATAGTCAAGAAATGCCATTGAGAAATTGATACTACAGGAAGAATGAGACGTGCCTCCACTGAAAAAGAGTAAACTGGTGAAGAACAAGGCCCGGAATGCATCACTTGGTGTAAAGCGGAATCAGCGGGGAGGAGGAGATCAAGTTTTAAAAGAATATCCATGACTGATTCTTTGTAGAAGCAACTATTTCTTTGAAGTTATTTTTCATCCAGGTCATCCACAAAGCACACTGTGGGGATCGTGCAAGCTCACCAATTGAGTTGATAACAGATCTTATCATGAAAGCCACAGGGAGCCATACAGGGCTAGGAGTACATGAATTTCCTACCGAGGAACGTCAAATACACAAAATACAGAGGCAGTTATAGACGAGTTAGTTGCTTCATTCATGATTATTGCAAAAGTACAAAATCATGTAGCCATTTGCCATTCCTAAGATGAAATCAGAATCAGCCAAGAGCCTTGGAAGATGGTGGGATGACTCTTTGAACACAAAGGTGGGTAACAAAACAAACGACTGACAGTAGAAAGCCTTGCTGACACAGTGTGGCCTCCCTGACAAACAGAAAGTCTGGTGCTTGCTGTTCATGCTGATGTTCAAAAGCTCTGTCGCGGTCAAATTCGTTGCTCCAGTCAAATTCGTTGCTGGTAAGCTTATACCAGCAAAGGTTGCGACTTAGCCAAGAATGACGTCATAACGTGTAGTTGCTAATGGTAACGGCAAAACTCCACAGTTTAAGACAACCACTACTACTACACGATTTTTTTGGCAGTATTGGCATTGAATTTGACCAGGCAATGAATTTGACTGATACGGTCAAATTTGTTGCTCAGTCAAATTCGTTGCCGTGCAATATCCTGACCACTCCTGCTGCTACTACTGTTACTACTACTACTACTACTACCAGAAATATTGTTGGTCATTGTGCCGGATCAGGAGTGGTCATAATATTGCACGGCAACGAATTTGACTGGAGCAACGAATTTGACGGCGACGGTCGCAGTCAAATTCGTTGCTCGGTCAAATTCGTTGCCGTCCAATATCCTGACCACTCCTGCTGCTACTACTGTTACTACTACTACTACCACTACTACTACTACTACTACTACTACTACTACTACTACCAGAAATATTGTTGGCCATTGTGCCAAATCAGTAGTGGCAATGAATTTGACCAGGCAATGAATTTGACTGATACTGCGGTCAAATTCGTTGTTCCAGTCAAATTCGTTGCCGTGCAATATCCTGACCACTCCTGCTGCTACTACTGTTACTACTACTACTACTACTGCTACTGCTACTACTACTACCAGAAATATTGTTGGTCATTTTGCCGGATAAGGAGTGGTCATAATATTGCACGGCAACGAATTTGACTGGAGAAACGAATTTGACCGCAGTTTCAGTCAAATTCATTGCCTGGTCAAATTCATTGCCACTACTGATTTGTCACAATGACCAACAATATTCTACTAGTAGTAGTAGTAGTAGTAGTGGTGGTAGTGGTAGTAGTAGTAGTAACAGTAGTAGCAGCAGGAGTGGTCAGGATATTGCACGGCAACGAATTTGACCGGAGCAACGAATTTGACCGCGACCGTCGCAGTCAAATTCGTTGCTCCAGTCAAATTCGTTGCCGTGCAATATTATGACCACTCCTGATCCGGCACAATAACCAACAATATTTCTGGTAGTAGTAGTAGTAGTAGTAGTAGCAGTAGTGACAGTAGTAGCAGCAGGGTGGTCAGGATATTGCATGGCAACCAATTTGACTGGAACAACGAATTTGACCGCAGTATCAGTCAAATTCATTTCCTGGTCAAATTCATTGCCACTACTGATTTGGCACAATGACCAACAATATTCTACTAGTCGTGGTAGTAGTAGTAGTAGTAGTGGTAGTAGTAGTAGTAGTAACAGTAGTAGCAGCAGGAGTGGTCAGGATATTGCACGGCAACCGATTTGACTGGAATAACGAATTTGACCGCAGTATCAGTCAAATTCATTTCCTGGTCAAATTCATTGCCGCTACTGATTTGGCACAATGACCAACAATATTCTACTAGTAGTAGTAGTGTAGTAGTAGTGGTAGTAGTAGTAACAGTAGTAGCATCAGGAGTGGTCAGGATATTGCACGGCAACGAATTTGACTGGAGCAACGAATTTGACCACGACCGTCGCGGTCAAATTCGTTGCCCCAGTCAAATTCGTTGCCGTGCAATATTATGACCACTCCTGATCCGGCACAATGACCAACAATATTTCTGGTAGTAATAGTAGTAGCAGTAGTAACAGTAGTAGCAGCAGGAGTGGTCAGGATATTGCACGGCAACGAATTTGACTGGAACAACGAATTTGACCGCAGTATCAGTCAAATTCATTGCCTGGTCAAATTCATTGCCACTACTGATTTGGCACAATGACCAACAATATTCTAGTAGTAGTAGTAGTAGTAGTAGTAGTAACAGCAGTAGCAGCAGGAGTGGTCAGGATATTGCACGGCAACGAATTTGACCGGAGCAGCGAATTTGACCGCGACCGTCGCAGTCAAATTCGTTGCTCCAGTCAAATTCGTTGCCGTGCAATATTATGACCACTCCTGATCCGGCACAATGACCAAAAATATTTCTGATAGTAATAGTAGTAACAGTAGTAGCAGCAGGAGTGGTCAGGATATTGCACGGCAACCAATTTGACTGGAACAACGAATTTGACCGCAGTATCAGTCAAATTCATTGCCACTACTGATCCGGCACAATGACCAACAATATTTCTGGTAGTAGTGGTAGTAGCAGCAGTAACAGTAATAGCAGCAGGAGTGGTGAGGATATTGCACGGCAACGAATTTGACTGGAACAACGAATTTGACCGGAGCAACGAATTTGACTGCGACCGTCGCTGTCAAATTCATTGCTCTAGTCAAATTCGTTGCCGTGCAATATTATGACCACTCCAGATCCGGCACAATAACCAACAATATTTCTGGTAGTAGTAGTAGTAGTAGTAGTATTTAGTAGTAGCAGTAGTGACAGTAGTAGCACCAGGAGTGGTCAGGATATTGCACGGCAACCAATTTGACTGGAAACAACGAATTTGACGCAGTATCATTCAAATTCATTTCCTGGTCAAATTCATTGCCACTACTGATTTGGCACAATGACCAACAATATTCTAGTAGTAGTAGTAGTAGTGGTGGTGGTAGTAGTAGTAGTAACAGTAGTAGCAGCAGGAGTGGTCAGGATATTGCACGGCAACGAATTTGACTGGAGCAACGAATTTGACCGCGACCGTCGAGGTCAAATTCGTTGCTCCAGTCAAATTCGTTACTGTGCAATATTATGACCACTCCTGATCCGGCACAATGACCAACAATATTTCTGGTAGTAATAGTAGTAGCAGTAGTAACAGTAGTAGCAGCAGGAGTGGTCAGGATATTGCACGGCAACGAATTTGACTGGAACAACGAATTTGACCGCAGTATCAGTCAAATTCATTGCCTGGTCAAATTCATTGCCACTACTGATTTGGCACAATGACCAACAATATTCTAGTAGTAGTAGTAGTAGTAGTAGTAGTAACAGTAGTAGCAGCAGGAGTGGTCAGGATATTGCACGGCAACGAATTTGACCGGAGCAGCGAATTTGACCGGACCGTCGCGGTCAAATTCGTTGCTCCAGTCAAATTCGTTGCCGTGCAATATTATGACCACTCCTGATCCAGCACAATGACCAACAATATTTCTGGTAGTAGTAGTAGTAGTAGTAACAGTAGTAGCAGCAGGAGTGGTCAGGATATTGCACGGCAACCAATTTGACTGGAACAACGAATTTGACCGCAGTATCAGTCAAATTCATTGCCACTACTGATCCGGCACAATGACCAACAATATTTCTGGTAGTAGTAGTAGTAGCAGCAGTAACAGTAGTAGCAGCAGGAGTGGTCAGGATATTGCACGGCAACGAATTTGACTGGAACAACGAATTTGACAGCAGTATCAGTCAAATTCATTGCCTGGTCAAATTCATTGCCACTACTGATTTGGCACAATGACCAACAATATTCTAGTAGTAGTAGTTGTAGTAGTAGTTAGTAGTAGTGGTAGTAGTAACAGTAGTAGCAGCAGGAGTGGTCAGGATATTGCAGGGCAACGAATTTGACCGGAGCAACGAATTTGACCGCGACCGTCGCGGTCACATTCATTGCTCCAGTCAAATTCGTTGCCGTGCAATATTATGACCACTCCTGATCCGGCAAAATGACCAAAAATATTTCTGGTAGTAGTAGTAGTGGTAGTAACAGTAGTAGCAGCAGGAGTGGTCAGGATATTGCACGGCAACGAATTTGACTGGAACAACGAATTTGACCGCAGTATCAGTCAAAATTCATTGCCACTACTGATTTGGCACAATGACCAACAATATTCTAGTAGTAGTAGTAGTAGTAGTAGTAGTAGTGGTCGTAGTAGTAGTAACAGTAGTAGCAGCAGGAGTGGTCAGGATATTGCACGGGAACGAATTTGACTGGAGCAACGAATTTGACTGCGACCGTCGCGGTCAAATTCGTTGCTCCAGTCAAATTCGTTGCCGTGCAATATTATGACCACTCCTGATCCGGCACAATGACCAACAATATTTCTCGTAGTAGTAGTAGTAGTAGTAGTAGTAACAGTAGTAGTAGTAGTAACAGTAGTAGCAGCAGGAGTGGTCAGGATATTGCACGGCAACCAATTTGACTGGAACAACGAATTTGACCACAGTATCAGTCAAATTCATTGCCTGGTCAAATTCATTGCCACTACTGATTTGACACAATGACCAACAATATTCTACTAGTAGTAGTAGTAGTAACAGTGGTGCAGCAGGAGTGGTCAGGATATTGCACGGCAACGAATTTGACCGGAGCAACGAATTTGACCGCGACCGTCGCTGTCAAATTCGTTGCTCCAGTCAAATTCATTGCCGTGCAATATTATGACCACTCCTGATCCGGAAAAATGACCAACAATATTTCTGGTAGGAGTTGCAGTGGTAGTAGTAGTAGTAGTAACAGTATCAGTCAAATTCATTGCCTGGTCAAATTCATTGCCACTACTGATTTGGCACAATGACCACAATATTCTAGTAGTAGTAGTAGTAGTAGTAGTAGTAGTAGTAGTAGTAGTAACAGTATCAGTCAAATTCATTGCCTGGTCAAATTCATTGCCACTACTGATTTGGCACAATGACCAACAATATTCTAGTAGTAGTAGTAGTAGTAGTAACAGTAGTAGCAGCAGGAGTGGTCAGGATATTGCACGGCAACGAATTTGACTGGAGCAACGAATTTGACCGTATCGGTCAAATTCATTGCCTGGTCAAATTCAATGCCAATACTGCCAAAAAATCGAGTAGTAGTAGCGGTTGTCTTAAACTGTGGAGTTTGGCCGTTGCCATTAGCAACTACCCGTTATGACGTCATTCTTGGCTAAGGTCGTATACCAGCAACCTAAGCTGGTATACCAGCAACGAATTTGACTGAGCAACGAATTTGACCGCGACACCTTCGGGATCATGCCATTGGTCCCAAGGCCCGTTGGTCCCAAGGTACATTGATAGTTCTCGTCTTCTGTACTATAACTGCCTGTCGTAATCATGACTTTGCTGCCTGCTCGTCTTGAAGAATTAACGTCCACATTATCATTATCATCTGTCAGCAATGAAGTAGTCACAAGTGAGGGACATGCACAACATCGCGCTCGCAAGCATAGACAACCTCTCTCTCTTTCTCACTCAATCGTCCCCACCCTCTCTGCACTTTCACTTCTTCCCCTTTCCCTGCACCTCCTTTCTCCCTCTTGCCCCACAACAATCTCAACCTTTCATCCTCTCCCGTCCTCGAATTTTAGAACCATCATTTTCATTTATCAGAGTAAGTAGTACTTTGAACCTTGAGACCAACGAACCTTGGGACCAATGACACGCTCCTCGTTATTTTTGCATCTGTAGGTTTTCCAGAGTAATGTGTGTGTGTGTGTGTGTGTGTGTGTGTGTGTGTGTGTGTGTGTGTGTGTGTGTGTGTGTGCGCGCGCGCGCGCGCGTGTTTATGGAGGGAGTGATACAGGATGTAAAGTATGTGCGCCTGTAAATATATGTTCAAGTGTTTGAGAACAGCCCTGATAGACAGGGCTATATGCAACGTGAAGCGTCGTCTCTCTCTCTCTCTCTCTCTCTCTCTCGTGTATTAGTTACCTTTCTCCCACGGGGGACAAGGGCCAGATGGGGGAATGTGTGTGTGTGTGTGTGTGTGTGGGGGGGGGGGGGGGGGGGGGGGGTTAGCATCTCCTCGGTCATATGTTACCCTTAGAAATTATCAACTCTTATTGCTCGTCGGGGAAAAAAACAAACAAACCATTATCAATAAATCAACCTTTTCCTCAAATTTTGCATTAGTCAGAGTGAAAAAAAAAATGATGAGCTTTCGGCTCCATAACTAAAGACTGCAGTATCAAAATAAATTTGTCAGGATATATCTAAACAATTTAAAAACATGAAAAGAAATGGAGTCTGGACAGTCTACGAAAGCAGCACAGTCACAGTTTACACGAAAGATTAAAAAGAAGAAAAAATAAAAAATAAAGAAAGTCAGGACGGGCTATGAAAGCAACACAATCGACATATCAGTTTACGTGAAAGATGGAGAAAAAAAAAAAAGAGAAAAAAAAGCCTACTTTATCCGACGCAGTTGATTTAAAAAAATGAATTAAAGTCAAGCGACTGGTGCATTGAGAAAAAAAACTAACATCACTTGACTGAGAAACTTCAGTTCATAAAGAATATTTGTTTAAGTTTCGAACTACATGGTAAAAAAAAATTAAATTAAAAAAAAAAACTGGTTTCAAATTGAAATTGCTGAAGAATGTTGGTAACGAACAGCATTTCAAGGAATATGGTATTGTTAAGAGTAATACGTACAACTTTTGTGGTCAGATGTCTTCAGAGAAGAAGCACCCGTCATACAAACGCTTGACTTTTGAATTTCTTTTTAATCAGTTGCGTCGGTTATAATACTTTTTTTCATCTTTTATGTCAGTTTTCCATTCTGTCCGTGACCACAATTTCATTTCTGTTATTTGTGCGCGTCCGGTTATTTCCCTTTGGTACATCCACGGCATTACCAGTTTTCAGCTTAGGATTTATTGATCTCACAAGTCCTTAAACATGGTTAGGATTTTCTCCACTTTGTTCTCCTGTGCGATTGGGTAGTTCAGCCCGGTTTGGCCATGGCAAGATAAGGTGGGATACCAAGTCATTTTTCATTCGTCTCCATTGATTCCACTGCGCTTATGCTGTTGATTGCCAGAAGAGCTTGTCGCGGTCAAATTTGTTGCTCAGTCAAATCGGTTGCTGGCATACCAGTTTAGGCAAAAAATGACGTCATTTGATGCCACAACACACATCCGCCTACTCAGAAATGTGTGAGCACGACTTGGCCTAACGGCCTTCGTTCATTGTCCTTCGTCCTCTCTCGGGCTTCGCCCTACTCTAATCTAAAGACCATCGATTCTGCTTTGGAGTAGACTGGGACATTGGTGACGTCATTTTTTGCCTAAACTGGTATGCCAGCAACCGATTTGACTGAGCAACAAATTTGACCGCGACAACTCCTGTCCACGCGGACTCAACCACACTTCACATTCGTGGGAAGAAGTTAATTCTGGCGCGGCGTCCCCGGCATTGGAAGAAGCTCGCAATCAGCTAGTGTTGAGCCCTATCCCACAATCGATTTTAGAGTTTATGTCGATGCGACCAGTTGTAATGTCCAAAATCATTTTAAACCTTTTACTTTTTTCTTTTTTTTTTTTCTTCTTCCATTTTCGTCTGCAAAAACTTGGCGCCTCTTCCGCCGGGAAGTAGCGAATTTGCATTCCGGAAACTAAGCCTTTCGTCCGAGCTCGTAGGGACTCGCGTCCATAGCAGCAGAAGACAAACAATATGGCGGACTCCGAGCACTGACTCGACTCGTACAGTAGTAAGAACGAAACAAAACTGTACGTTGCTGGGAACGCCTCTGCAGTTTTTGCATCTCACAAAGGTATTTATTTATGAAATAAGTATGTGTGCGTTTCGGACAAAAACTGAAAGAGCACCAGTGATTTATAATTGTTACCTTCAGTTTGATACAGCTAAACCTTGTGCATTTGTAGTGTACGACACACTGTGAAGTCAGAAGACCGGTGTTTATTTGCCCCCAATTTTTTTTACATGATC
>CM031628.1:9648543-9707298 GCA_018398815.1 Conus ventricosus | reverse complement strand
AAAAAATAAATACTGGAAAAAACCTCCCCCCTTCAGTTTTACTGTTATTCCCTGTTAAATAAAAAAGTTTTCATCCGTATGCTGACTCGGGGCGATCCTAATTTGGTTGAACTTAGCAGAGGTCTCATATCTCCCTTTCGATATTTTTTTTTCATTCGGGGTACTGGTAAGAAATGTCGATAATTCAGGTGAACCACTGCCCAGCATATGAAGTTTGTCTGCTTGTTGCGCTTGTGATCTGTGTTGCTCAGTCGTTTGTGTTTTTCTTCATGATTTATAACCCCTGTCCAGACGATTGATCGTGAAGTAAGAAGCATTTGGTTGTTGGTTGTTTTTTTTTTTTTCTTCCTTTTTTTGCCAGTGACATTGTGTCTGCCGATATCATATTCTTTGCTCTTGTTTTTCGATGAGGTTTCGTCTTTCTGATTGAGAAGCGTTTCACTGACTAGTGATCATGCTAGCCCTTTTTCGGGGACTGAACCGGTCAATCCACTACTGGTCAAACACGCAAAGATAAATTGATCAAATGATCGTAACAGTCAGTAAAAGATAAGAGCCATGAATGCCACGCTTCTACCGCCAGCCCCAGGGAAATAAACAAACATTAAATCGGTACACAATGCCGCTAGCTAATGTTTTCTCTCTGAATTCAGTCCTCTGATCCGGTACAATAACCAGTCATTCCCAGAAAAACGCACACCTTGATGAGACACTATAAAACTGGGGTGGTCCTTGACTTTTTGTGTTTGTACATTCATAAGGCACGTAGTACTTGAGCTTGGTTGTAGAGAACAGGAAAAACCTTCATTCTGGGCCACTTTCGCCCTCAACCAGTTTCGGGGGGAAAGTGGCCCCAGGAATAAAGGTTTTCCTGTTCTCGACAAGTAAGACTTCAATAACCAAAAAAAAAACGATTATCTACAAACAAACATTACTGTGAAAGGGTTATTCGTTTTCAATACTAATTTACTAAAGTTTTCAGAGAGTAGCGTAGGGAAAGTAAGCCGTGGCTGAACACGTTCCATAGAGTAACGTAGGGGAAAAAGCAGCCGCGACTGAACGCGCTCCATATACAAAGGGGGGGGTTGCACTAGGCTATCCGATTACTTACCGATTAACGGTGCGTTAATTACAGCGTAGGACTGTCAGCAGAGAGAGGCGCACCCTAAAGCCCGTTAAGGTAAAGTTGCCCTTAACGCAACGTGTGGCAAAGAATTGCTTGTGGGTTTAAAATAATTTTCTGTTCTGCGTTTCACAAAATACGTGCGTATGCACGCACGCACACAACACACAACACAAATTTAACACACACACACACACACACACACACCCACACACACACACACAAAACACACACCCCACACACACACAACACACACACCACACTAACACACTCTCTCTCTCTTTCTCTCTCTCTCTCTCACCACACACACACACACACAACACACACACACACACACACACACACACACAAAACACCCCACACACACACACACACACACACACACACACACACAAAACACACACTAATTTTTAGTTCTCTGCATGTCTTCCCTGAAACCCAGGCTTGACAAAGTGTTTTTTCTGCTGTGCGTCATCTAGTTAGCTGGCGGCTCACGCCTGCTGACAACTGAGGCCAAAAATCATACTGCCGCCCCTCTTCCCCCCTCCCCCCACTCCCTCACGCCGGGCCTGCCGCATTAAAATATATTACATCAGCCTTCTCGAAGCTTCTCTGCCGCGTGATGGCGCTGTCCAGCGCTCACATGACCAGTAACCAACCCCGGTTTCATCATTCCCCCCTGACCCCCGGACTAGCAGGACGCTTTTACTGCGCTGTGTACTGTCTTGGTGTGTTATTCTAAAAAATGGCTACCCGGTTTTACTGAAGAGCAGGCTCTCGCCATTGAACACCAAGTTTTACCATACTTGCATGTCAGAGTATTTGTTAAAAAAAAGAACGAGGTGAAGCATGTTCGTTGCCGCCAAAACCGAAAAGAAAGTATTGCTTTCCTAGAAGGAAACAGAAAAAGAAAAAAGTGAACGACTGCTTTGGAAATGAACGACTATCTTCAAGGTTTGTTGGTTCAAGGAAATGAAAATGACATTACGAACAAGATGAGGCCAATTATAATAAGTGTTTTAACTTTTGTGAGATGCTTCCTTTTTAAAAAGCGGCGCTATGTTGATAAAAACAAAATAAAGCCCCAACAATTCATCACGCGTTGATTGTTGGACGCTGGCTTGAGAGGGGCTAAAGCCATGTTTGAAAGAGCAAAAACGCATCAAACATGGCGTTCATTTCTTCAGGCGCAGGTGGGCATGTCTGATTCATATGCTAGAAAACTTATTCAGCTTTCAATATGTTTTTACCACTATCCTAAATTCCATAAGCTGGGGATTAGCATGCTGAACTGTATATTAAACGTCAAAGGATTATTAAAAACTTATGCAACGGATAACGATTTTCGAAGGTTCTGGCAAGAATAGATAGGGTTAGGCAGGTCTAGTACATCTACAGTATGGAGAGGAGTAGTGTGTAGCCAGAACTATCCCCATATAAATGCCCCAAAATTTATACAATGACGGATGTACTACTACTGGCGATTAGAGCCGCCAAAAAAGCTTGGCTACAGCAGTAACTGCTGTAACTCTGCCAAGCCATTTTGCAAGCCTGGTTGAGAAAAAAGGAGCACAGCAGCGAACTAGGTCAAACGTTCCTGTAAGAACGTTTTGACCTGCAAAGCGCGGCGGGTAAACTGGGTCAATTTGATCACATAGGAACGTTTGGCCTAGTTGTGGCCTTCAGTCACAAAGAAAGTGGCCCCAGTTCTACTTTGAGACACTTCACCCAAGTCACCCAGTACCCCAAGCCCTTAATTAAGTTCTTGATTAAGTTCCCCAAGTCCTTAATTAAGTTTTTAATTAAGTCACCCCAAGTTTTTAAATTTAAAAGTTCTTGATTAAGTTTTTAATTAAGTTACATCAAGTTCTTAAAAAGGGTTCTTGATTAAGTTACCCCAAGTCTTTAAATTAAATCACCCAATTTTCTTAATTAAGTTCTTAATTAATTTACATCAAGTTCTTAATAAGTTCTTGTTAAGTCATCCTCAAGTCATCCTCTAAGTACAAACAAGTTCTTATTCAAGTTATCTTAAATTATCAAAAAAATACAATCTATGTTTTTATCTTAAATAGTAGATGTCTAATATAGTACACACACGCCCAAAAAAACGCATCATCGCTGAGAATATCTTGCTCGGCGTTTTCTGCGCGAGATTGGTAAAGCATAGATCTTATGAAGTTCTTACATCCGAAGCACCGCATTGATTACAATTCTGGTCTATGGAAATGTCTTTTATAGACTCCATGTCTTTATTTATTGACACCATCATTTTATAATACGCCATGTTCTATTTTTATTAAAAAAATTTAAATTTAAGTTTTTAAAATATTATTCCATCTGAAATGGATCAAAATGATCTTTTGTTATTGGCGGTGCTGGCGTGCTGTTGTTTTTTGTATTTAGCGGTTCAGATTTTTTTGATTGCTTTTGTTTTGGCTCCCATTGTTTATATATTTTTAACCAGTAAAAACCGCCCCAGCAGCACAAGGGCGCCAAAAATGGCAACAGTTTTAAGTTCAATATTCCACGAAGATTTTGGGCGCTGTAGGTCTTGAATCAACATGGAGTTTTTATAGCAGGCATTGAATCAACTTGTTCTGGCGTTGGCGGGGGTTATGTTTTCATTATGAGCTATTTTTTTGTAACATTAATTTTTTTTTGTTTGTTCCACTCCGCTAATCTTTTTCCTGCTTTAACACCCCCAGGATGGGGTTTTTACTGGTCACTTTCCGACTTGATTCAATGTTTTCTGATTCAGGGTTTCCTGATTCTGCTAAATTTTCCGACTCGTCATTTAAAGGGGAAAATAAAAAGTCTATTTGATTAAAAAGTAATTAATCCCATGATTAATGGCGATAACAATGTTCCAAATCTGTAATACAGATCACAACCCTAGAGACTCTAATGACTTTGTTAAAATGGATCTTGCGTTAAATCATACGTTAAGATCTTGTTCAGAAAACAATGGGAGCAAATTACTGATAGTTTAGTGTACAAACTAAAAACCGTGTTGCCCAACGCTTTTTAACCATTCTCGGACCCCAACTGCGCCTCATACCCGTTATGATACTTTATAATGTCTTGTGGCGACATCTGTTGAATCTGTTCAAAGCTGAATTCAGTTCCCAGGAATGTTTTGTTTTTCCACATGCTGCCAAAGAATACAACCTTTCCTTTTTGGGCATAATAGCTTGGTCATCAACTTGGTCATTCATAAGTTCAGGAAGGTTTAGGCTGCCTTGTAGCTGTAGTAGATCATCACTGTTCATGTTTTTTATTAATTATAATTATTTTATTTTCTAAAAAATGAGCACCGAAAAAAAATGTTACCAACCTTGTATACCATTCTGCTGTTGTTTGGAGGCCTAAGTGTAGGATTTCCAAAGCTTGGTAAAAGCTTGTTAAGAATTAAACCAGCAGATCTTGGCAAACTAGACTTTGAGGATTCAGCAAAGCTAATTGCTATCATTGCAGCTTTGTTTGCCACGAAAGATTTTCTAGTCAAGCAAGGAATAAAATTTCCCGACAGTTTTAAAATATGTAAATAAAAAATTACATTTATAAAAAATGGCTTCACTCGTAATGATGATAGGCGGCGCTGTGGTTAATGCGCTCGCTTTTAGTGGAGTATTTCGCATTTAGTAAACTGCGAGATGAAGGGCGAGAGAAAAAGACATAACCCAAAACTGTGGAGCAACTAGCCGCAGCACAAGATCGCTATGAAAAGCAGAGAATTGAGCAGTTAGATTTTTTTAATTTAACCCCACTGAAAAAACAGGGGCATGCAGCTTACACATTTAAAGATGTTGATCAAGCAATAAAAACAATATTATCTTGTAACAGGCAAACCAATCGAGACATTGCCCCCACCAAAAATTCAGTGACTTTTATCCCCCCTCAGAAAAACAAAGATGCAAGAAATCGGGTTTATTGTCTTTGGTATGACCGTTGTGTATTTTGTTGCACATAATATTGGCTGGGGTAAAAAATGAACAAAATCATTATTCGCCAAAAGGATATTGGAAGGGCATCCAGCAATTAAAAAGCTAAGCCAAGCAGCTGAGGTCAGTGAACAAACAGCAAAAGAATGGTTATCTAAACAAGCGATTTGGCAAATTTATTTACCAGCGGCCCAGACGAATACAGAGACCCCACTTTGTCAATACAACTCCAAACGAAAACCCATCAAATGGATTTCTATATTTACCCTCTGATACGATTAGACGAAAAAGAAATTTTAAATACGCACTCACAGTCATTGACATAGCTTCAAGATACAAAGATGCGGAACCATTAACACAAAAGAGTGCTTCTGCTGTTGCTGTTTGCCCTACAACTATTTTACCAACGAGGCCCTTTAACTTATCCTCGCATGATTCAAGTCCGATGATGAAAAGAATTTAAAAGGCCAAGTGAATCAATTATTGTTTAAAAAAATAGAGTTACCATTAAAAGAGGCCCTTCCGGGAGTTCACAGATCACAGGCTTTAGTTGAAAATTTAACAAAACAGTTAGCCGAAGACTTTTCTCCTACCGTAAACACAGAGAGCTTATTGACAAATTCTCGCAACACAGAATGGGTTAGAAGATTGCCCTCAGTTTTGCGCGCAATGAATAATGAAGAATTTAAAGGGTTTAAAAACCAGTACAAGCAATCAAAAAAAAAACAATAAATGTTGCTGAAGAGTCTTCATCCGGCAAACTATTAACCGTTTGGTTTAAAAGTAGGTACTTTATTTACTGGGGGAAGCAGAAGGGGACACTCGCATCAGGGAACAGATCCAGTTTGGTGTGTTGATCCATATGAAATAAAAAGAATTGTAAAAATGAATCCAACCGTGTATTATTTACGAGAACTGACCACAACAAAACAACCAGCTCCTCAAAGATCTTTGTGAAAGAAAAAAACTGCAGATAATCCCGCCAGACACAGTTCCCGTTGCTTAGTTAATTTAGTAAATATATTTGAGTTTAAAAGGAAGTCAGAAGGAAGTGCAGAACGAAAACCAAAAATGGTAAAGGAAGAGACCTTGAAAATTTATACGGAATCATTTCATGCGTGTAATGCTATTAAGGAAACATTTTCGGGGATTAATCAATGCATGCTAAATCATCCAGATCACCTACAACTCAAAACCCCCAAATTGGGAAAAAAAAATATCTTGAAATAATAAAAAAAATTTTGAAAAGCGTCAAGCAAACATGAGAAAAGTATTTAAATGAATTGGATGAAGCTATGATTGATCTTATAATAAAAGTTTATGAAAAATATAAACCCCCCTGTTTATGCGGTCCTCCAGTGCCCGATTGCATATGAAAACTCTGGATTAACCAAACACACGTTTTGTGTTGTTCTATCTAACGACTTCTTTGTTACAACCGTTTGTTGATCTCATGTAGATTAGATCGTAGTTTTAACGTTGTCATGATGGAAAAGTTTAATTGGCCAAACAATGCTTCTTTGTAGTTGTCATGTGATATGTTTGACTGCACAACGCTGCGGGGATATTCCCCTTTGCTTTCTTAATGATTTTCTCCTGGCTCGAAATACTGTACATTTTTTACCTTAAACCAACAACTCCTTGATCACCTTTCCCGATAATTCATCCTTCATCTTTCCTAAAACCTTCTTATTAGTAATTGAATGCAAAGGGAATCTTTAGGGTAATCGGACGTGTCATTTTCCATCCCCCATGACCTTTAGCTACTTCTAATTCCATGTCTTTTATAGATGTCTTCAGTAGGGATATCTATAACAAAACTGTCTGTATCTGTGTAAAGTACTCTGGACTCAGGATACGAGGGCTTAAAGTAGTCATAAAGAAACTCTAACATCAAAAGCTTTGATAATTCTAAACAGTAAACCCAATAAATACAGGTTTGTCTAATTGAAATTTCTTTTTTTTTCATCATTATACCCAAAAAAACTGATCATGAAATTTTTGAAGGCCTGATAATTAGGTTTTGAAGTCAGCTTAATTGCTTCGTTCTCTTGGTGACCAATCTGAATCTTGTTTCGCTGTGGGGATTCTCCATAGTCTTTCCGAAACAACTGTTGTTCATCATCTTGAAAAAGTCTTTTTCTGAAACATTTGAAGTCTGTAATGACATTTCATAATTTTTGTTTCCCGCGAAGTTTAGGCAAAAGTTTGGGGGGTTCTTTTGGGCCCCTTTTTGACTTTTGTGCTAATGGTAGTCATTATGCAGGAGGATTTCCTGGGTATTCTAAGTCAACTTTAGAATGAAACCAGTGTTTGATCAGGCGAAAAAATGCCCAACCCTTTAATCCCTTTTGAATTTATTTGGATCGCCCCCCCTTGACATTTTAAAAAGTTACAAATGGAAGTGATTGCCCCATTGCCCAACATAAGATTGTTTGATCAAAAAAAAGTAGTTAGCCTTTTACTTGGATCAAAATCGCCCAAAAGTATTTGTTGTTTGCTTTACATAATGATGGACCCCATCTTTTTCCTCGGAACCCGTTTTAATATCTGATCTTGGTAAATCGACAATAAATCTTCTTCCCCCAGTAAACTTTAAGAAAGCACCCCAGCTATCCCGGGCGCAGAATGTAATGCGCAGGACCGGCGAATGTTTCTGAGGTTTTCTATAATTTTAAAGGGGACTCCGCCAACAAAAAAACATTGCCCTTAATTTGAATCATGTAGCCCCCCCCATTGTTTTACACTTAATTTTCTGCCAGATCTTGAGCTGTGGAAATGGAAAATCACTTTGTCCTTTCTCTAAGACTAGAAAAAAACGACCTTGGGGGAAAGTGTTCTTCTTTTCAAATTTTTCCCAAAGTTATGTTTCAAAAGGGTAAACGCCCTTTCAAAACGGGTTTTGGGTAAAAAATATTTTTCCCGTTATTGGGCAGGATTTTAAGGCATAGCAGTGATTAATGAACCATATGGTTGCATGAGTCATAAAAAAGACATGTTTTTTAGATTAAAGACATGAAATTTCTGATGATGTGCAATGATGACCCCCTAAAGGCTTGCCATGCTTTCATTATAAGATGAGAGTCGTGCCCTCGCAAGTTATGAAAGAGATGGGAGCTTCCATTTTTGGATCAAACTTTATTTTGAAGATTGTTTTTCTGTGGCGGGCCCCTCAAAAATTTCCCCGTAATTGATATGGTCTCTTACTTTTGGATTTGTTGCTTTTTTCACTGAGTTCTAAACCGCAAACCAAAAAATTGTGGCTGAGATATGTTGTTGGTTTGGCGCATTATGATTTCAGATAGTTTGATTATTAGAACGTCATTACGCACTTTCTGCATGCGTTCTAAGAAGTATTCTGCAGCATCAGGCCTCTATATAATTCTGGTGCTGAATGAGCGCCACCCGACCCTAACAATAATGACGGCAATGAACAATCTGATGATTATCATTAAGACTGTTTTTCGAAGTTTTGGTGGCGCTGGCCCTTCATAAGGAACAATAAGGGGATCAAAGTCTGCGTAAACAAACATATGGAGAATTTGCACCCGTTTCAGTTCTTAAAACAAAACTTTAGATCCGGGGGGGGGTTTTAATTAGTTCTGTATTACAGTCTGCAGAACTTTTACAATTGTTTCTTATGTTCGCTCGCGGCTTGACAGATGGATTCTTGTTAAACATTTCTTACAGAATTCTTGTTTCCCATGATCTTTTGAAGTATGCTGCATTAGTCTACTCATTGTTCGTATAATGTGTAAATGCGGTAGCCTGTTGGCGAAGACATTAGGAGTAAGTCAACATGATTTTTGTCTGGTTCCCCTATTGTTGGACTGTTCTTGGACACTTTAATTGGCACCAAATTTGTTTCCTCATCTTTGTGTATACATTAACATTATTGGTTTGTTTTGTTCTTCAAACTGATCAATTTGGTCTACACTAACAGGAAAGGACCCCCCACTAAAGTTAAGATCTTTGGTGTATTGCCGATAGTTAGTCACTCTCTCTGCGTGTTCGCGGACATGATGCACCCTTGCAAGGACACACCACATAAAACATTTTCGTCTGAATTCTTTATGTTTAAAATGCTCTCTTTGAAACCAACTTCGAGGTAGCGGAATGTAAGCCTTGCCTACAATGGGGTGCTTTACTTAGCCTGTTTTAATCTAATCTCTAAGACGTCGCCCTTGACCAACCAGAGCCTCTCATTTTTGCTTCTTCGGCGGCAGCGTCAAACTGTGAAAGGGCAGTTCGTCTGCCAAACCGGGTGTTAAGTCATTAGAGGGAAAAAATAGTCTGTTGTTTAGTCGAGCCCCAGACTTCTAGATTTTCTTCATTTATTGTTAATAGTCGATTAAAACAGTTTAACATTACTTTAACTGGCGGGTCTATTGTTAGTTTACATGGAACTTGAGAAATTGCATGTAAAACGCTTCCCCGCACGTTTTCTGGATTAATAACTTCTAAATCAATCATTCAGTGCTCTTGAAAAAACGCTCTTTCTCGAGCATTCCTTCAAACAATTCATCGGGCCTTCATATATCTTAGCCATGCTGTCTTTCTTTTCTAAGCAACATATTTATTTAAATTAAAAAAATTTCAACGGCTTAATCAGAATCATATCAACGGTCTTTTTGTGCTTGGACTCATAAACTAAAGTATTTAAAAACCCTTCGATGTTGTTATGTGAGTGTTTAGAACGAGTTTAATGTCTCGTTACTTTTTTTTAAACATTCCTTTTTTATCTGTCGGCGTCTGGCTGTTGGAGAAAAATTGTCCTCGCCTTTCTTTGAAGATCAAACTTTTGTCTTTTGTAGTTTATCAAAATCGGCCCGTAAACGATTAAATCTTCATCCGTGATGTTTGAGTCAGTAGTGCTTTATTTATTGTCAGTTTAAACGAACTAAGTTTAGCCGTTTTTAGTTGAACCATGCTGTGTGCTTTTGGAGTTTAGTTTTTAATTTTTTTCCAGCCGCACTTACAGCTAATGAACACAGACCGAGAGCTAAAGACAAACCTCCTAGAGGTAAAGCTGCGGGTGCGCCTATGCCCGTTGTAAGAGGCCTACACTTGTTCCTGCCGAATGCAGCACTTATAGTTGATGTTCCAGTATTAACATATGTAACAGCATTGAAGGCAGCAGAATACCTTCTTTTGGTTTTGCTGTATTTTGAAAAGGGCCTGCTCTAGTTTTTGTTGATTTGTGTAATATTGGTTAATTGAAGGTTTTATGCTAAGGTTTTCTACTATCTCTTCTTTTGGCGGCGTGTAGGCACATTTGGATAAACCTGAACAGACATGCTTTTTATTTAAAAAAAAAATAATTTAGTATTGTATATCTTTTAATTGTTATCTTCAATATTCAGCTGCGCATCATATATTAAAACAAATGTACATTAAGCGGTTTATGGTTCTTCTTCTTTATCAATTTGAATTTTTATTACGTCTTTAAACCGTTCTACCACTTCCATGCAACTGATTATCCTCTGTCGACCTTAGGTCAAACCATAAGCCGTTTTTTTGTTGTTAAATAATCATCAAGCCTAACACTGTGAAGTGCAGATCTTTAGACACAAGGTCTGCTGTTGGACTTCTACACCTCCCACCCCAAAACAATTTTCTTATTTCGTCAAAATGTGATAAGGTTTAAGCCCGCTAGCGTAGATTTGGTTAGGACTGCCCTCATCGAACATTGTACTTTCGTTATTTTAGGATTAATAAACTTTTCACTTCCTCTTTTGAATGGTTCTTCATCTTTCACACAGCAATAAAATACCTTTAAGTGATCTTGCTGCGGCACTAAAACTAAAATTCCATATAGTGTCTGCCTGCTTCTGGGATATGTTGTATGATGAATCACTCTTTCGTAATATATTGCTAATTTTGACTGATATTGTTGCTAATCAGCCTTGCTAAATTAGGGTTGCTAACAACGTCAAACTCTAACGAGATGTCAGAAATGCTGTACTTTGCTTCGGTGTTGATGATCTGATAACACGTTTGTATTCATTAAAAGTTAGTTCATATGACAATCTGTCTTTTAATGCTCCTTGATAGTATGGCGCATGCGCACTTAACAACTCAAAATCCAAGGAATAGAAAAGCGATTTCCATACGCAAATTTAGAGCTAGAGACTTTTTGCTGCTTTTAACATCTGCGCCAAGTGCGGCGCTATTCTAAGTTTTAGTGCTTCTTCATTTTCGATTCCTTGAAACGCAAGATCATCCCTTTCATTCGTGGTTAGCCATAGATCAGAATAGGTTAAAAATATGTTGCATTGTGTAAAGAAAATATTTCTTGCCCCTCAAGTTTTATAGAAATTTTCTTAACGATTGCCCGCCCCAAATTCTGTACAACTGTCCTGTTTGGGTCTGTTGTTGAAGCGAGTACTATTTTGAAAGTAAGACACGCAGCGCCTGGCACAATCACTTCATCCGCTCCTAGGTCTGGAATTTAACAGTAAGAATTTGATCCGCATCAATAGTAGATGGATTATTTGGAACAGTAATATTCGCTTATTTCCCTTCACGCCAAGGGCTCTTTTCAGTCTTCTATGGGGTCAAGAATCGAGCCATATGCTTGTGACATTTTTTTATTAAACAAAATAAAAAAGTTAATTATTAAAGAAACATGGCAGGCATTGAAGATGAAGATTATGATGTTTTTGATCTGGAGACGACATGAGTGAAATGATCCCTTTGACACAGCATCGCTCAGCGCTTCATTGCGGCGTGAATTAACAGAAAGTAAGGTTAGATCTTTATACCAAAGTTTAGGCAAGAACTCCGAATTTATAGACCCTAATGATTTTGAAGTAAAAGATGACCATTTGTTTGTGAGGAGCGACAAGACAACTTGTTCAGCTTACATCTAAACCGACTCATCAAAGTTTTTAAAAAGAGTTCAATTAGACAAAGGTCAGTGTGAGCGATCAAATCGCCTTGGCATTACTAAACCAAAATTAGATAGGGATGCAGTTGCTAAACTTCAAAAACACACTGCAGGAACTCCCAAAAGATAACCAATGCATAACTATGGAAGCTTTAAGAATTAAATCAATCGGCAGATGAAATAATAAATTTCATAGAGCAGGAACCAGTTTTTCAGAAGATAACAAGCATTAAAGACTATACACGGATCACCGCTACCAATGCGGAGAAATATAGACAGCCCCTGGATCATGCTTTAAGAACCATTAGCGGCCCGAATTAACAAACAATTTAGCAAAATGGGTTGAAATAGATGAGCATATAAAATGAGAAAAAGATAAACTCGTTGAGGCTGATGCCGCAACTTAGGGGTTGATATTAAAGAAAGAATAATCAAATAAAGACTAAAAGATCTGAACAAGAAAGATCAGCAAGAATCGAAAGCGTTGTCTTCTAACCGAGTACAATTTCAACTCAAGTGTAGCAGAAATAAGAGATACTATCCAAAAGAATTTTATTTGAAAGTCTTCAAGCTAGCAGAAAGAATAAGAACACTGTTTAGAAGAGCAAGGTGTCACATTTAGCAAGCGTTATAACGGCCTTAGGTTTTGCAATATGTACACTGGTTGTTGGCTATTACAGGGGCCAGGGTCAAAGCCCAGTGCCTACACCACCATCCCTCCATCGCCGCCTGATAATCATGGTAAAAAAAAAACTGCTTGATATCCTTGCGGATTTATTAAAAAAATAGCGGTTAAAGCTATAGACTCTTACCAGGTTTATATTAGGGGGTGTTGTTAGCTGGACTTTTGTCTACTGCAAGCAAAGTAGTTGGCTTTATGGCGAGCACTTATGGGACATTAGTTCTTTAATAGTTGGTTATATTAAGTAAGATTAAGACCGTGCTAATCTAGGCAAGTTTATCCAAGAACAAAGCGCTGTCTTTTCATATTCATGGTCATCAGCGGAACAGGGTACGCGAGCTTGTGGTCTTTCAAACGGTCTTGGGCTTTGGGCCACGGGGATTGGATGACTTATTCTTGGGGGGTCAATCTGTTTTTTTACTGCTTGAAATATTACTGCTCGAATTATGTCGTTTTGATCCAACCTTATTTCTTTCCTGCAACAGAAGTTCATGGTTGTAGTTCATTATTGTCTGCCTACCTGGGTATGAGGTCTAGAAAGGTAAGCTGTATAAACCAGTGCAACAGCAAAGTCTACTTTTGATCTTGCGTATTGTAAAAACATTTTGGTACCTTTTTATACTTGAAGTAAAATCAAACTGTGATTAATGGCTTCTGTGTAGCAGAGTGTTAAAATTGTACGTATTGTTTTGTGCATCAAAGCCAGTAGAAGGATCAGTATGCTCGTTCTTGCCTGTGCTTGTGAACCTAGCAAACACAAACGTAAGTAAGAATAGGTCTATCTTATTCGTTTCTTTGTCCTGCTTTATTAGGTCCTTAGAAGTGTCTAAGTAAATGTTGTCATGCTGTTTTATTGCTCTTGCTCTATGGACCGAGTGTGAACAGCTGCCTGAAAGAGAAAGGATGTGATAAAGGAGGATTCCAGTCATAGTTATATTTTCTGGCACGCCCCAATAATAAGGGGTGCCTAAGCCATGATTGCGGTCCAACTTTTGTCTAAGTCTGTCTACATTTATATTGAATTCGTTACACAGATTCTTTCAAAAGCATTCATGTATATTCTGTTGCTACTGGATTGAAAATATTTTAACGGTTATCATTTGGTAATGGCGCTTCAGTTCAGTCAAAAATACGTCTTGAAGGTGTGTAATAGAAATGAATTCTATACACTGACTCACCAAAGGATCGGGATGATTTAAGTGATCTGCATACGACCACTCCACCACCGAGTTGTTGCACACAAAACAGAAAGTTTAACTGTTATGATAATCCTGCATCGGATGCTGAACCACACTTTTGCGATGTAGTCTTTTTTAACAGGGGGGTTAAGATATCTGCTTAATGGACGTATTACCTTTTTATGAAAGGTGTCAGTCTGGGTCACAGAAATGGTCGAGGGTGTGTCAGGTTGTTATATTTTTAGATTGTAGTGCGGCCCAACAAGATATGTTGCATCGTATATTGAATGCTCACTCATTTTTTAATTTGTTTTATAAAAATGTTTGTAACATAACAACTCAGACCGCCTTCGTTTTTAGATCATGCTATAATAACGAAGCGGAACCAGAACGGTCGCGGCTCCATGAAAATATTCTACAAAGTCGTATGGTTTATAATAAGCCAAAGCCAAGGAGAATAATAGATAAAAAAGTTAATAATAGAGGCCAATTAGTTAGCCAGTTAACCATACTGATGGTTTTAAGGGTTTTTGCTCGCTAAAAGAAGCATTGAGTAACTTCGACATTGCTCTCTAACTTAACCAATGCGAATCTGAAAGATAACAATGTTGACTTCAACTGAAGAAGAAGAAGTAGGGTACTATTTTGGTATAGAGGCTAGCTAATAATGTTTGGCTTTCAAACTGCCAAATAGGCCGTTCATAGTTTTAGTGTTACGTCAAACAAAACTACTTTGAGGGAGAAATCCGCTCGATATAGCATTACATTTCATTACTCTATGTTTCATGTGGATGAGTCACGGAGCACTGATGAAAACTTTATGATGGGGAAGGCCCTCAACTGTTTAAGAGCTCTTCCGTCAGGGTAAGCTGCATATTGCGATTATGAAATTAGATTCAATTCACTAATTACAGTTTTTAAATGAGTTGTTTGTGGGAAGGGTCGGTTCTTTTAATTTAAATATTTCAAAGACAAGCGGGGTAGGAAAGTTGTGAAATGTGTAACCTGCACATTGTTTTGGAAATAAAATAATACGGTTACTAAAAAATAATGGGGTGGGCCAGAAGAATCAGGAGTTACATTAGCGCTGTAAGGTGTTTAACCTCTAGGAATTTAAAAGACCTTGCTGAGGTTGCGGACTTTGAACAGACGGTGTGTTAGGCGCTTTGTATGGTTTGAGTACACTAAAGATGGTGATTATAAACGCAAAGAGGTTGGCGACTTGCAAAAAGTTTCCTCTAAACTAGAACAACTGCGCAATCTAGATGGATAATAATTGTGGCAGTATGAATATAAAATAGGTCGAAAAACTGACCTCAAATGGCACTTAGAAACCATATTTAGATTGGACATAAAATTGAATTCATAGCCCTTTTACATATTTTTAGCCGTCAAAATTTTCAGAAAGCATTCAACTCTGGGCCCGTTACATGTAAGTCTTATGCCGGACGACAATAGCGGAAAGAAATTGAAATAAACGCCAGTATGTGGAAAAAAACAGTACATCCTCACAGAAAAGAAACAGTTGTAAAAAAGGTTCTACTAAATTACGTTCATTCCAAGCAGAAATTAGGGACACGTTCCAATGATATTTGAAATTTCTGTCCTTTTATAGGTGGTGAGGGACATGGTTGGTGGGCTGGTAGTGAAGTCCTTATAAAGGAATTATATTAGCTCGGCAAAACTTAGACGTTTAACGCTTAATCACGTTTACCATCGTCGTTCTTCACAATTGGTGAGGATATTAAGTATATAACAACTAGCAACATAATCAATGTTGACTAAATAGAAACAATCTTTAACAGATCTGAATGGTTTTATCGTACACATAGGCTCTAGGGTTTTATTATATTGAATACATAGTTTTGACGGGAAGAGTATGATAAAATTATATGGTATTAGATTAATTCTGTTTATATAACTAGGAGCAGTGAAAACTTTATGATAAAATACCACTCATTGTTCTATGTTTTGTGGCAGACTGGTTGTGGAAAAAAAAACAATATTCTGTCCTAGACTTATTACAAACAGTTTATCGCTTTAATTTTGAATCATATTGTGATTTTCTGATCCAACCTTAAAAGGAACAAAAGCATATCATGATAGAAGGTTTATATGGACAGTACAATGAGTATATTGAGTTAATTCCTAGCACTAAACTGAGTGAGTGTTGAATACTTTTTATAAAGTGTTTGAAGGATCGCGGACACTCTTTTTATAGATGAACTGTTCGGCAGAAAAAGATATAGTTAAAAAGAGAAACACTTTGTCAAAGCTGGCTTTCAGCGGAAGACATGATGGGATAAGTGTGTGGATTTTATGCCAGAAATATAACTCGGTTTTAAAAGACTTTAGAGAACAGTTAAAGACTGTAGTGTTATTTCACATGAAAGACAGAGACTCATTTGATGAATGTTTTGCGTGAAAATGATGTTATTGAAAATGACCAGGAAAAACATAGGATTAAACAAAAATTAAATTGAAAAGTTTAGTAAATTAGTATTAAAAACGGATAACCCTACAGTATGTTTGTTTGTAAATAATCGTTATTTTTTGGTTATTGAAGTCTTACTTGTCAGAGAACAGGAAAACCTTTATTCTGGGCCACTTTCGCCCGAAAACTGGTTGAGGGCGAAAGTGGCCCAGAATGAAGGTTTTCCTGTTCTCTGTTGTGTTGGCAGAGTTTCTTTCTTTTCTTTTCTTTTTGTTCGTAGTGAGGGGAGTGTCACGTGACTAGAAATGTCCACCTGCACGTGAGGTAGTGCCCTGGGGCATTCATGTTTTGATTTTTAACTCGTTTCACTGTAATGATACTTTGCTGTATTGGTTTCCTTTTAATTTGAATGCATATCATGGCCTTTGTATCTGCTTCCCATTTTTTTAACCTTCGGTTGTAACAGTTTATGCGCTTGATTCTATTTCAAAATTGGTCAGTGAGCATAGTTTTTTTATTTACTTTTTTTTTTTAGGTAACTAGTTGGGTACACCTGCACGCTAGGCATTGTGTTCGGGCATTTCGCGTTTTGCTTTTTTTCAACTGTGATAAAGCTTTGTATGGTGTCTTTTCATTCAGATGCATATCATAAAGTTTACATCCACTTGAGCCCATGCCCGGGACCAGGTATCTTTTTGTGCGTGAATGATTGCTATGTGTATGACCATGATTGTGATGTGTGGTTACATGTTCATTTTAATTGAATTTTGTAACGCTTTCATCAAGAAAATAGTGTGAATGTCTCTGGATTTGGATTTTATGGCTTGGGCTGTTATGATGCTATGTGTAAACAGACTGATTTTTCATCTTAGCATTTATTTTCCTTTAGATAGGCGTATCATGCGCTTGGATACAAAAATCCACTCAGTACTTATGATGAACGAACGAAATCAAAATGCATGAATCAACAAAATGGTATGCAAAACTTGTTTTAAAAAAAGCAGTGGTACCACTTTCAAACATAAGCACAAAACAAAAATAGCAATGACCTCATTTTGTATGTTAACTTCAACAAATGTCTTTCAACTTATACCATTTCTCAAAGGACTTTGTGATCATCGTTTGCAGACACTGGACACAATTTTTTTAGTAAGGGCACCAATTGTCACTTTCCCAATTGTAAATTAGGTCACAAAATGTTAATTATTGGACCAGCGGTTGTTACCTATGTCTTATGAGAACTGTGCGTGATAAACGTTGGTCACACACTAAGATCTTTTCTTCCACTTTTCATTTTTGACAGCTCTTCAATAGATAAGGGCTTAAGTACTATTTTTCTTTTAAATTTGCAGGTACGAAACAAGATTAAGGCCGATGATGCTCATGCTTACACTGTTTTATTTAATTGGTGTGTGTGTGTGTGTGTGTGTGTGTGTGTGTGTGTGTGTGTGTGTGTGTGTGTGTGTGTGTGTGTGTGTGTGTGTGTGTGTGTTTGCTTCGTCTTTTTGTATCTATAGAATCAGTCCGTCCAAAACATCCTGCAATGGTTTAAAATGATATTGTACTGAATCTTAATTGTGAAGTTGTTGTTGTTTAGACAGTAAATGCACTATTATGGAGTTTCTGCTATGACCAGATGTTCTTCAATATGTGTTGCCTTATTTTCCATACTATATACAAATATTCTCTTTCTCTTTTATTCATTGCTAGAATTGCCTTATTGAAAAATAGATTGACAGACAGATCAGTAGATAAACAAGTACACACACACACACACACACACAATATATATATATATTGGTCAATCAGTGGGAGATTGCATCTCTTGAGAGATCCAAGTAAAGGTTGTTCTGTACAATTCTTAGCCACTCACAATGCTTGGGTTATTGACAGCGGAGCTGACCACTCAGACTGTTCCATATCTTTTGACCTCCCTTGCATCCTTGAATGGATCCTCAAGCATAGGCTCAAAGATTGTCCCCTACATTTTATACTGTTTGAATAATGCTTTTAGTTTTTCAGCAACTTTTTTCCTATCCACACCTTTGTTTTGTTCCATTTTACTACCTTTCGCTGGCTGCTTTGGGGGTGCTGTTGGATTCTTTTTCTGAACCCTTGGCAGTGAGAACACCACAGAATTATGGACACCAAGAGCACAGACACAATCAGCCGTGTCTCCCTGATGAGTCCGATCCAGCGGACGAAAGGCCTAGTAGCAGGCAATACAAATAAATGTGCCTTCGAGAGAGATTATGATGGTTCCCTCAGGCAGCTAGTGAAGGGCTTCTCATAGTTATAATATATTCCCCCATTTTCTGCATCTTCAAAAAATTTTTTTTCTTTTAAAGTTCAAATCTTTGCCAAGTCATTACTATAACGACTGAAGAATTGTTAACCTGCACTTGTTTTCCCCCACTACTTAATTGTTCAGCATTCTATATATATATATATGAACAAAACAAGGAAAAGAACAACAAGTACCGTTTGTCACCCAAATTTTCGGCACACGGCCTTCCTCTGGGGAGTTTATTGTGACTAACTGGCAAAAACGTCTCTCACACATGTTTCTCTGTTCAACCGAAATTTCACTGGCGCTCTCCACGTGCAACACCCCAACCATTGAAAAAACGATCACACCCAACCGCACATTCCATACCACATCCGTGTGAGTGAACCGACATGCCCACACACACACACACACACACACACACACATAAGAGAGAGGGTGAGAGAGAGAGAAGAGAAGAGAGAGAGAGAGAGAGAGAGAGAGAGAGAGAGAGAGAGAGAAAGATTGAGAGAGAGGAAGAGATTGGGGGGGGGGGGGGGGGAAGAAAAGTGGTCGTGGTAGTTACATGCTTTCATATGGCCCCACTCTCACTGGGGCCACAAAAATCCAGGAATTGCTCTCACCAAATCCGTAAGAGAGAGAGAGAGAGAGAGAGAGAGAGAGAGAGAGAGAGAGAGAGAGAGAGAGAGAGAGAGAGAGAGAGAGAGAGGGGGGAGGGAGAAGAGGAAAATGGACGCAGCAGAAACAAGCCCTCCCGTATCCCCACTCCCACTGGGGCCACGGAAGCTCGGGACCTGCTCTCACCAGATCCGTAAGAGAGAGTGGGGAGAGAGAGTGAGGAGAGAGAGAGGGGGGAGGGGGGGGAAATAAATGTGACCGTAGTAGTAACCAGCTATCAATAGACCCCACTCTCACTGGGGCCAAAGAAGTCCAGGACTCGCTCTCACCGGTCCGTCACAGAGAGAGAGAGAAAGAGAGAGAGAGGAGAGAAAGAGAAAGAGAGGAGGGGGGGGGGGGCTTGGGGGGGGGTTGGGGAAAAAAAGGAAGAAAGAAGGAGAGCAGAGAGAAAGACCGAGAGAGAAAAAAGAGAGAGAGAGAGAGAGATTAGGGGGGGGGAGGGGGAAGAGTTATATATATATATATATATATAAGTGTTCTTTAAAAATCTGAAGGTGCTCAACCCCTTGGGGAGCAACATCTGTTAAGACTATTTTTTAAAAAATGAAGTATTAGAATCAACAAGCTTGTTTCGAACCTCTCGCTCTCCTCAGGATATTCTTTTGGGGTATGCCTAACCTTAAAAACATAATTGATTCATCTAACAAAATGAAAAGCAACATAAAAGAGAAGGGTGCTGAAAGGACATCTTGCAACTGCACTAAAAAAGAACAGTGCCCCCTAAGCAACAAATGCCTTCACAGCAACATTGTATACCAAGCTACGGTATCTTCAGAAAATGAAAAAGAAACATATATAGGGATCACAGAAAACACTTTCAAAACCAGATACGCAAAACCACAAACAGTCATTCAAAAATGAAAAATACAAAAATCAAACAGAGCTGAGAAAAATACATTTGGAGACTCAAAGATAAAAAAATAGACTACAACATATCATGGAAATCATAAAAAGAGCAAATCATACAACAATATTTCAAAAAGATGCAATCTATGTTCCACAGAAAAAATGGTTAATATTATGTAAACCATACCTAGCAACATTGAATACAAAAGTAGAAATAGTAAACAATTGCAGGCACAAAGGGAATCTTTGTTAGCGCACCGCCACCTGAGCAGACCCCAACAAAACCACACGTGAAGCGACTCGCACGTGCAGAAATAGAATCAGGTCCCGCACGCAAAAAAGACAGATAGTGTGCCCCAAAAGAATATCCTGAGGAGAGCGAGAGGTTCGAAACAAGCTTGTTGATTTTAATACTTCATTTAAAAAAAATAGTCTTAACAGATGTTGCTCCCCAAGGAGTTGAGCACCTTCAGATTTTTAAAGAACACTTTTATATTGTTCATAATTATCGCTCCTCACGTTGAGCACTGTGATCTGACAAAATCTAAAATGGAGAAAATCAACTTTAGGCAATCTACTAAAAAACATACCATTTTCAAACCCACAAACTTACACTAAAAACTGATAGAACAAACCGAGAAATTTGTGCGCAATATGAGATGGAAGGCGTTCTTCTTCCTAAACCCAAATGCAAAGAAGGAAGACAAAAATACATATGGATTCAAATCATGGCGATCACCTCCGACAATAGATGAAATGAAGCCTTTCGAAGACAAAATGAATGGACTGATAACCAATATTAAATTCAAAAAATCAAATAACAACTTTCAAACATCACTAGCAAATGATATAAAACTAATCCAAAATGATAAAAAGATATTCGTAAAGGCTGACAAAACTATCAATTTTTACAAAATGGAACCAAATGAATACTCTTAACTCTTGAACAAAAACATCCAGAAAAACTACAAGAAAGCTGACAAAACTACACACAGCAACATCCGCAAAAAGAAAAAGAGCTTGCACACCGCATGGAGTTAAGCGACAGAGTAGAGGCAACAGCAACAAAAGAAGCCTTTATAACACTCAAAGACCACAAGCCTAACTTCCAAAACAACCCAACATGTAGACTAATAAACCCATCTAAATCCGAACTGGGCAAAATAAGCAAGAGAATTTTGGAAAAGGCTATAGAAGATGTAAAATCAAACACTGAATACAACCTTTGGAAAAACAGCTATGAGGTCATACAATGGTTTAAGAAACTCAATAAACAGAGAAATACAATGTTCATTACATTTGACATAGTAGACTTCTATCCATCCATAGATGAAGAACTACTCAATAAAGCTTTGAAATTTGCCAACAAATGCACAAATATAACAGAGTCAGAAATGGAGATTATTTTCCACACCAAGAAAACCTTACTCCATAGCAGAAATGAAACTTGGAATTAAAAAAACGAGCAAAAACTCCACATTTGATGTAACCATGGGATCGTATGATGGCGCCGAACATGTGAACTAGTCGGACTATTCATGCTATCCAACATCCAAAAACAACTTGGAAAACAGGCCGGTTTATACAGAGATGACGGCCTTGCTGCATTAAACAATAATCCAAGAACCATTGAAAACAAGAAAAAAGAATTATGTAAAATCTTTAAAAACCACAACTTAAAAATCACAATAGAAGCAAATAAAAAAGTAGTGAATTACCTAGACATAACATTAGACCTCAATGACCACGTGTACAAACCATACAAAAACCCAATGACATACCAATCTACGTAAATATCAAAAGCAACCACCCACCATCCATACTAAAAACAATACCCAATCGTATAAACAAGAGACTATCCAACCTGTCATGCAATGAAAACGCATTCAATGATGCAGCAACAGAATATCAAGAAGCATTACAAAAACGTGGTTACAATTACAAAGTACAATACAGTCCAGACAATAACACGAACAGAAAAAAGAAAAATAGGAAAAGAAAGATCATATGGTACAACCCACCATACGATGGACAAGTAAAAACAAATGTAGGAAAAGAATTCTTTAAAATCTTGGCAACATCATTTCCAAAAGAACACAAACTGTCCAAAATATTCAACAAAAACACCATCAAACTATCATACTCATGTATGCCTAACCTTAAAAACATAATTGATTCATCTAACAAAATGAAAGCAACATAAAGAGAAGGGTGCTGAAAGGACATCTTGCAACTGCACTAAAAAAGAACAGTGCCCCCTAAGCAACAAATGCCTTCACAGCAACATTGTATACCAAGCTACGGTAACTTCAGAAAATGAAAAAGAAACATATATAGGGATCACAGAAAACACTTTCAAAACCAGATACGCAAACCACAAACAGTCATTCAAAAATGAAAAATACAAAAATCAAACAGAGCTGAGTAAATACATTTGGAGACTCAAAGATAACAAATAGACTACAACATATCAAGGAAAATCATAAAAAGAGCAACATCATACAACAATATTTCAAAAAGATGCAATCTATGTTCCACAGAAAAATGGTTAATATTATGTAAACCACACCTAGCAACATTGAATACAAAAGTAGAAATAGTAAACAATTGCAGGCACAAATGGAAATCTTTGTTAGTGCACGCCACCTGAACAGACCCCAACAAAAACCACAGACCACACGTGAAGCGAATCGCACGTGCAGAAATGGAATCAGGTTCCGCACGCTATAAAAGACAGATAGCGTGCCCCAAAAGAATATCCTGAGGAGAGTGAGAGGTTTGAAACAAGCTTGTTGATTTTAATACTTCATTTTTAAAAAAAATAGTCTTAACAAATATATATATATATATATATATTATATACACACACACACACATATATATATATATATATATATATATATATATATATATATATATATATATATATATATATATATATATATATAATGAACTAATAAATTCCAAGGAAAAGTACCGAGCACCATTCCAGCAACTTACAGAGCAGCTTGATGTTGCAATAACTGCAAGAAATATTCAATTATAAACAAAGCTTGCTCTTATGTCTTAGATTGAAGAAATAGGGGGAAACAAGCATTCATATCTGCAGTGGTAGATAATTCTGTCTAACTAACAGTATGTGCTTGAGTGGGTGAATGGGAAAAAATAAATAAAATAAATGCTTCTCAAAATGAGCCTTCAGCAACTTATAGTCTCCAAGAGGGAGACAGTCTCCAATGGGGAGGAAACCCACTAACATATAACTCCTGGTCAGATACCGATATTTCGAAACCTGATTTTTTCTCCTCAGTGACCGCGGAAAGTGGTAATTTGACTCCTCTGCCTTTTCGGTTTTAAGAAGAATGCTATCCCAGAAAAAGCTGGTGTGCAATACCGTAGTATGTTTGTTGAGTTTTCTAAAAACCAACCAAAGGTGCCACCTAAGAAGCAAAAGAAAATCATGAAAGAGCAAACCAAGCTACATTTTCTTGTGAAAAGTAGAAAATATAAAAAGAAAACCTCTTAAGACACAAGTGCTGAGGGCCAGTTCTTGGAATGAATCCGCAAGGGACTAAAATACAATGAACTAATAAATTCCAAGGATAAGTACCGAGCACCATTCCAGCAACTTACAGAGCAGCTTGGTGTTGCAATGACTGCAAGAAATATTCAATTATAACAAAGCTTGCTCTGTAAAGCACTTGATTTTGTGGCAGCTTGACCTGACGCACTTGGTTTTGCAGAAACATTTGATTCTGCAGAAGCCTGTGAAGAAGCACTTGATTTCGCAGTAGCCTGTGAAGAAGCAAATGATTTTGCAGTTGCCTGTGAAGAAGCAAATGCTTTGGCACTAGCCTGTGAAAAAACTTGATTTCGCAGTAGCCTGTGAAGAAGCACTTGATTTTGCAACAGTCTCTGAAGAAGCACTTGCTTTTGCAGCAGAGAGAACTATAAAAGGCCGACTCTGGGCCACTTGCTTCACCACCGAGTTTTTGGGCGAAAGTGGCCTAAAAGCCGCCTATTCCTGTTCTCTGACAAGTAACCAAAAAATAACGACCCTACAAACAAACATACTGTGCAGGGTTATCCGTTTTTAATACTAATTTACTAAGGTTTTCAGAGAGTAGCGTAGAAGAAAGTAGCCAAAACTGAACACGTCCCCATAGAGTAACGTAGGGAAAAGCGGCCGTGACTGAACGCGCTTCATATACAAAACGGTGTCTGTTCCCACGGCTTTCTTTTCAGGGCGGTGTCAACGACCCTGCTCTGCAGGTGGCAGGTAAGCTTTTAATTGCTAGTTGCTGGCCTACCTGCCCAGCACTTGGGGTGTTTATTTCTCCCAGGGGGATTCTAAGTTAGAAAAAGTTTTTGAATCGCAAATACTTTTTCAACAGCTTTATAGATTAAATTGTGTGGAAGACATGGAATCAGCTACAACTTTATATATAACCACACACACACACACACACACACACACACACACACACACACAAACCCTCTACACATGCAAACACACACATACACTACATGCACACACACACGCACATACACCACACACACACACACACACACACACACACACACACACACACACACACACAGAGGCCCTCACACACAGAGGCCCACACACACAGAGACAGAGACAGGGGCACATACACACACACACAGGCCAAAAAATCAATACTGCTGCACCTCCTTACCCCCTCCTCTTCACCCCTACCTTCCTGCCTAGCATTACATCAGATTTCTAGAACGTTCTGTCCTACGTCCCGCGCGGTGGCGCTGTTCTGGCTGGCCAATCACCTAGTTAAGCGTAGCACGGCCGCTCACATGACAAGGTAACCCACACATTCTTTTCGCTGACAGTCGGACGAGCAGGACGGTTTACTTGTGCGGCGGGTGTGTTATTTTAATAACGGTTTACTGAAGAACAGAATTGTGTATCTTAAAGGTTTGTTGGCTTGTTGAAGACAATATTGTTGACAAAGATACAGCTAGTTTTAATACGTGTTTGGCTATCGATGAGATTGTTCGAAAGTCGGCCAAAGCAAAACAAACCATCACGCGTTGATTGTTGGGACAGCTAAAGCCATGTTTAAAAAACATGGCGTTTATTTCTTAAGGCGGAGGTAAACATGGCTGATTCGTATTTGAAAACATTTTTGCTGTTCCTCCCAAGTAAAAAATGTTCTCAGTTTGTATTAGACTTGATTGATTGTTAACTATAGATTCAGTGTTCATGTGGCAAGCTGATCTGTGTATTAAGATGTGTATACTTTTCTACTTTTCTAATTCTAACCAGTTCATTTGCCTTTAAGTGTGCCCTTATGCAACTGAATGGCGATTTCGAATGTTCTGGCAAACAAACTAGATAGGGTTAGGCAGACCTTAGTACATCTACCAGTATGGAGAGGAGTAGTGTGTGGCCAGCACTATCTTCATATAAATGCTTCAAATATACAATGACGGATGTACTACTACTGGCGGTTAGAGCTGCCATAAAGCTTGGCTACAGCAATTACTGCTGTAACCCAGTTGCAAGCCTGGTTGAGAAAAGAGGGGCACAGCAAACTAGGGCAAGCGATCAGAGAACTAACGCTCCACCCTAGAGCGGCCAAGGTCACAGTAGCAAGCCGTTTTCCAGCGCTCCACCCTAGAGCGGCAAGGTTGCAGTAGCAAGCCGTTTCTTCACTGACGTAAGATCTATTTTTAGATACGCTCATGCAGGAGCGGTCGGGGCTGTTTAGAGTTGGCTGCTTTAGCAACAGTCAGTGCGCGCGACTGTAAGACCAGTGCAGGCCTACCACTGACGTAAGATCTATTTTTAGATACCGCTCATGCAGGAGCGGTCGGGGTTGTTTTAGAGTTGACTGCCTTGAATTTCCACCAAGCACTTCATGACTTTGTATATATTGCTGTGATTACTGGCTTCACTGCTTCGCTTCAACGTCCTGCTTCAACTTTTTTGGCTGCCGCACACACACGCACGCACCTCCCCCACACCCCCACCCACGCACGCACCTCCCCCCACCCCACCCACGCACGCACCCCACCCCACGCACGCACCTCCCCCCACCCCACCCCACGCATGCACCTCCACCCCCACCCCACCCCACGCATGCACACTCAAGTCATCCACAAGTTCTTAACTGAAGTTGCCCCAGCCACTTCTAAGTCATCCTCAAGTTCTTACTTAAGTCATTCTCAAGTTGTCTTAAGTCATCCCCAAGTCACCCAAGTTACTTCAAGTTCTTAATAAGTTCTTGATTAAGTTCTTGATTAAGTACCTCAAGATCATAACTAAGTCATCCTCTAAGTACAACCAAGTTTTTATTTAAGTTCTTATAATTATCAAAAAATACAATCTATGTTTTTATCTTAAAATAGCAGATGTTGATATAGTACACACACGCCTCAAAAAACGTGTCATCGTTGAGGATGTCTTGCTCAGCGTTCTCTGCATAGATCTTAAGGAAGTTTTTACAGCCGAAGCAACCGCATTGATTACAATTCTGGTCTATGGAAATGTCTTTTATAGACTCCATGTCTTTATTTATTGACTCCATCATTTTATATACGCCATGATCTATTTTTATTAAAAAATTTAAAATATTATTCCATTATAAATGGATCAAAATGATGCTTTGTTATTGGCGGTTTTGGCGTGATGGTGTCTTTTTCTGCATTTTAGTGGCTCAGATTTTTTTGATAGCTTTCGTTTCTGTTGCCATTCTTTATATGTTTTATAACAGTAATAACCGCCCCCAGCAGCAGCAAGGGCGCCAAAAATGGCAACAGTTTTAAGTTCAATATTCCATGAAGACTTTGGGGCCCTTGAATCACATGGAGTTTTTATAGCTGGCATTGAATCAACTTGTTCTGGCGTTGGCGGTGTTATGTTTTCATGATGAGTCATATTCTGTAACATTAATTTTTTTTGTCTGTTCCACTCTGCTAATTTTCTTCTGCTTCAACACGCCCAGGATTTTTAATGGTCTCCGCCTGATTCAGCGTTTTCTGCTGATTTTTTGGCTTGGTTACTTTCTCCACCTGATTCAGTGTTTTCTGATTCTGCTGATTTTCCAGATCGTTCATTTTGAAGGGAAATAAAATCTATATGATTAAAAGTTATTAATCCCATGATTAATGGCGATAACAATGTTCCAAATCTGTAGTATAGATCACATCCTAGAGACTCTAATGACTTTGTTAAAACTGGATCCTGCGTTAAATCATACATAAAATCCTGTTCAGAATCAATGGGCGCAAATCTACTAACTAGTTTAGTGTACAAACTAAGAACCGTTTGCCCCACACTTTTCACCATTCTAGACCCCAGCTGCGCTTCATACCTGTTATGATACTTTAAAATGTCTTGCGGCGGCATCTGTTGAATCTGTTCTATGCTGAATTCAGTTCGAGGAACTGTTTTGTTTTTCCACATGCTGCCAAAGAATACAGCCTCTCCTTTTTGGGCATAATAGCTTGATCATCAGCTTGGTCATTCATAGTTCAGGAAGGTTTAGGCTGCCTTGTAGCTGTAGTAGATCATCACTGTTCTGTTTTTTAATAATTATAATTATTTTATTTTCTAAAAATGAGCACCGAAAAAACTATTGCCAACCTTGTATACCATTCTGCTGTTATTGGAGGCCTAAGTGTAGGATACTCAATGCTTGGTAAAAGCTTGTTAAGAATTAACCAGCAGATCTTGGCAAACTAGACTTTGAGGATTCAGCAAAGCTGATTGCTATCATTGCAGCTTCGGTTGCCACGAAAGATTTTCTAGTCAAGCAAGGAATAATTCCGGACAATATAAATATGTAAGAAAAAAAATACATTTATAAAAAATGGCTTCACTCGCAATAATGATAGGCGGCGCTGTGGTGAATGCACTTGCTTTTAGCGGAAGTAATTTTGCATTTAGTAAACTGCGGGATGACGGCGAGAGAAAAAGACATAACAAAGCTATGGAGCAACTAGCAGCTGCACAAGACGCCTATGAAAGGCAGAGACTTGAACAGTTAGATTTTATTAATGACACACTGAAAGAACAGGGGCATGCAGCTTACACATTTAAAAATGTTGATCAAGCAATAAAACAATATTATCTAGTAACAGGCAAACCGGTCCAGACATTGCCCCCACAAATTCAGCGACTTTTATCAACCATCAGAAAAACAAAAGATGCAAGAAATCGGGTTTATTGTCGTTGGTATGACCGTCGTGTATTTTGTTGCACATAATATTGGCTGAATAAAAAATGAACAAAATCTATTATTCGCCAAAAGGATATTGGAAGGGCATCACAGCAATTAAAAAGCTAAGCCAAGCAGCTGGAGTCAGTGAACAAACAGCAAAAGAATGGTTATCTAAACAAGCGATTTGGCAAATTTATTTACCAGCGCCTAGACGAATACAGAGACCACACTTTGTCAATACAACTCCAAACGACACCCATCAATGGATCTTCTATATTTACCTCTGATAGGATTAGACGGAAAAGATTTAAGTACGCCCTTACAGTCATTGACATAGCTTCAAGATACAAAGATGCGGAACCATTAACACAAAAGAGTGCTTCTGCTGTTGCTGTTGCTATACAACTGATATACCAACGAGGTCCACTAACTTACCCTGCATGATTCAAGTCGATGATGGAAAAGAATTTAAAGGCCAAGTGAATCAATTATTGTTAAAACACAGAGTTACTATTAGAAGAGGCATTCCGGGAGTTCACAGATCACAGGCTTTAGTTGAAAACTTTAACAAACAGTTAGCCGAAAGACTTTTCTCCTACCAGTATCACAGAGAGCTTATTGACAACTCTCGCAACACAGAATGGGTTAGAAGACTGCCCTCAGTTTTGCGCGCAATGAATAATGAAGAATTTAAAGGGCAAAAACCAGTACAAGCAATCAAAAGAAAACAATAAATGTTGCTGAAGGAGAGTCTTCATCGGCAAACTATTACCATTTGGATTAAAAGTAAGGTACCTTTATTTACGGGGGAAGCAGAAGGGGACACTCGCATCAGGGCAACCGATCGGTTTGGAGTGTTGATCCGTATGAAATAAAAAGAATTGTAAAGATGAACCCGCCCGTTTTATTATTTAGAGAAATGGCACAACAAAACAACCAGCCCCTCAAAGATCTTTTGTGAAGGAAGAATGCGATATCCCGCCAGGCACCGTTCCGCTTTAATTAATTTACGTAAACATATTTTGGTTTAAAATGGAAGGCCAGAAGGAAGCGCAGAACGAACAAGAATGGTAAAGGAAGAGACCATGAAAATGATACGGGAATCATTTCATGCGTGTATGTATTAAGGAAACATTTTCGAGGATTAATCAATGCATGCTAAATCATCCCGATCACCTACAAACAACCCCCAAATTGGGAAAAAGAATATCTTGAAATAATAAAAAAAAATTCGAACTCGTCAGCAAACATGAGAAAGATTTAAATGAATTGGATGAAGCTATGATTGTTTATAATAAAAGTTGATGAAAATATAAAAACCCTGTTTATGCGGTTCCTCCAGTGCCCCATTGCATATGAAAACTCTGGATTAACAAACACCCGTTTTGTGTTTGTTCTTCTAATGCTTCTTTGTTAAAAACTGTTGTGTTGATTTCATGTAGATTAGATCGCAGTTTCGTTGTCATGATGAAAAGTCTTATTGCCCAAAAAGTGCTTCTTTGTAGTTGTCATGTGATATGTTTGACTGCAACGCTGCGGATATTCCCCTTTTCTTTCTTAATGATTTTCTCCTGGCTCGAAATACTGTACATTTTTGCCCTTAACCCACATACTCCTTTATCACTTTCCAGATTTAATTCATCCTTCATCTTTCCTAAAACCTTCTTGTTAGTATTGAATGCAAAGGCGAATCTTTAGGGTAATCGGACGTGTATACCATCTGCATGCCCTTTTAGCTACTTCGGTTTCCATGTCTTTATAGGGTGTTTCAGTAGGAATATCTATAACAAAACTGTCTGTATCTGTGTAAAGTACTCTGGACTCAGGATACGAGGGCTTAAAGTAGTCATAAGAAAACTCTACATCAAAAGCTTTTATAATTCTAAACAGTAAACCCCAAAAAATACAGGTTTGTCTAATTTGACTTTCTTTTTTTTCATCATTATGCCAAAAAGCTGATCATGAATCTTCTAAAGTCCTGATAATTTGGTTTTGAAGTCAGCTTAATTGCTTCGTTCTCTCTGGTAACCCAAACTGACATCTTTGCGCTTGTGGGGATTCCCCTTTAGTCATCCGAAAAAAAACTGTTTTTCCCCAGCTTGAAAAAGCCTTTTTCTGAAGAATCGGGGGGTTTTAAGTTCTGAGTCATTTGTTTTCATAAAGTAGGGTTTCATGAATGTTCTTAAATTAAAAAGCAATTATGCGATGAAAATTCCCCCCAACCCAAAACCCCATTTTTCCTTAAAAAAAATTGTAGAAGCCCTGTAAAGCCCCAGACTAATTTTTTTGCCTCAAAGATTGGGCACAATTTTAGGGGGTTTCTCTTGGATCCATTTTTTAGACTTTCTGCAGCTAAGGGAAAAGTATTTTGCAGGTCATGGGTTCATGGGTATTCTAAATCAACTTTAAAATAAAACCACGCTGTGTTCGGGCTTTAAAAAAACTCCCCAACCACTTTAAGGGCCTTTTGAATATTATTCGTCCCTGTGTACATTTTAAGTTGCGTAAGGGAAGTGATTGCCCCTTTCCCCCAACCCTTTACGTTTGTTTGGCCCAAAATACTTGAGATGGGTTAGTTTTTTTTCCGGTTCATAATGCCCAAGGGATTTGTTGTTTGTTTTCCGTATGAGGCGGACGCCATATTTAATTTCCCTCCAGAAAACCCGTTTTCAATCTTTAATCTTTGGAAAAATCCGACAAAAATCAATCTGTACCCCCCCCTTTTAACCCTTTAAAGAAAGGCCCCAACTCATCCCGGGGGCAGAAATATAATGCGCGGATCTAGGCTTTTAATGTTTCAGCAGGTTTTCTATAATTTTAAAAGGACGCCCGCAAAAAACTTACATCTCCCTTTTAATGGAGTAATGTTTTGTCTCCCATCGTTTTACCCCAAAAATTCCCCCGCTTTTTGGGACCCTGCGGTAACGGGTCGCGGGATGTCCTTTCTTATGACTAGAAAAAAAACGCGCCTTTAGGGGAACTTTTCTCTTGTCAAATTTTTCCCCAATGTTCATGTATTCTAAAGGGGAAACCCGCCTTTCTAAAAAGAGTTGGGCCCAAAATATTTTTTCCCGTTATGGGCGGATTTTAAAGGACTTTGGCCTTTGCCTCAAATTGAGAAATCTGTGTGCTTTGATTTCTTTGAAAAGACATGTTTTTTAAAGAAAAACAAATGTACTTTTTGAGATGTGCAATGCTTGCTCCCCTTTAAAGCGTGGTTATGCTTGCTTTAAAAGGTGAGAGTCATAACCCCCCCAATTTGGGTGAAAGAATACAGGCAGCTTCCATGTTTTTTGGGAAATAAAACTTTGTTGATGATTGCTTTTAAATGTGCGCTGACCTCTAAATTTCCCAAAATTTGACCCCAGGGGTTTTTTACTGTTGGATTCGGGGGTTTTGATGAGGGCCCTTTAAACCACAAATCCAACAGTGAGTGGCTGAGGCATACTTTTTGTTGGTTTTTCGGGGGTCTTATGTTTTAAATTTAATTTTAGATTATTAAAAACATTCATTTCCCCTTTTTTTGCAGGCGTTCTAAAAAAGTATTCTCCCAAAATCTCCCCTTTTAAAAATTGGGGTCCTAAATAACGCCACCCGCCCAACAAAAACCCAAAAAGAAATGAAAAAATTTGATGATTACTCATTAAGACTTTTTTTCGAATTTTTTGGGGTGTGTGGCCCTTCATAAGGAACAATGGTGATTCGAAGTTGCGTAAACAAAGTATGGACTTGTTTTGCGCCGTTTCCGTTTTTTAAAACAAACTTTAGATCCTGGCGGGGGGTAGTTATTTCTGTCTTCCCGTTTCCAGAACTTTTAAATGTTTTTTTGGTTAAACCCGCGGTTTGAGGGGGGTTTGGGAATTCTTTTTAAAAACTTTTTCTACAAAATTTTGTTTTGTTCTTTTTTTTGAGTATGCCCCAAATAATTGCTATTGTGGAAATAAAATGTTTTTAAAATGGGGTACCCCCGCTGGTAAAAAAATTTGGGAGAAAGTCCACATGACTTTTGGCGGGTTTTTCGCTATTGTTGGCGGTTCTTGGACACTTTTTTTGGCGCCAAATTTTTTCCCTTTTTTCCCCCCATGTGTATCCCTTAAAAGTTATTGGGGTTGTTTTGTTCTTAAAATTGATCAATTTGGTTTCCTAACGGGAAAAAGGTTATTCCATTGAATTTAAAGATTTTTGGGCCTTTATTGCCGCCCGGTTTAGCACTCTCTCTGGTGTTCGCAAACCCCTTTGATAACCTTCCGCCCACATAAAAACTTTTTGGTTGTCTGAATTTTTTTTTTTTTAAAACCCCGCTCTTTTTAAAAAACCAACCCCCGAGGTAGGGGAAATGTAGCCTTCCCTAAAATTCGGCGCTACTTAGCCTTTGTTTTTCTAATCTCAAAGACTTCGCCCTTAAACCAAAACCAGACCCTTTCATTTTTAGCTTCTTCAGCGGCGCTTTAAAAATTTTGAAAGCAGTTCGTTCCCCAAAACCGGGTGTTTTTTCTTTACGAGAAAGATTGTTTTGCTGTTTAGTTGAGACCCAAAACTTCAGATTTTCTTCATTTATTGTTACAAGTCGATTAAAACAGTTAACATTACTTTAACTGGGGGGTCATTGTTAGTTTACCTGGACTTGAGAAATGGGCTTTGAACAACGCTTCCCGTTTAGGGTTTTGTGGGTAAATTGGCCAAAATTTCAATATTTCAATGCTCTTGAAATCGCTCTCTCTCGGCATTCCTTCAAAAAAATTTTCGCCCTTGTCCTTCTATATTTAGCCTTGCTGTCTTTTTTTCTAACCCCCAAAATATTTATTTTTTAAAAAATTTTAATCAACCCAATATAAACGGTCTTTTTGCGCTTGGACTATAAACTAAAGTTTTAAACCCCCTTTGGGGGTTGTTAATGTGGGGCTTTTTAGCAGATTTTAAATTGTTTCGTTTATTTTTTTAAGCTTTTTTTTTTATCTGTTCGGGTCGGGGCTGTTGGAAAAACTTGTCCTCCCCTTTCTTTGAAGATAAAAATTTTTGTCTTTTGTAGTCACCCAAATTCGGCCTGAAAAACGTTTTAAATTCTTCACCCCGTGAGGGTTTGAGCCCAACTAGCGTTTTTTTATTGTCATTTTAAAAGGGGAGCTAAGTTTAGTGTTATTAGTTAAAACCATAGCGTGTGTTTTTGGGGAGTTTAGTTTTTTTTTTTTGCTGCAGCCCCTAACCAAAATTAAAACCTTGGGCCCGAGACCCTTAAAGAAAAAACCCCCTAGGGGTTTAAAGCGGGGGTGCCCCTTTTCCCCGTTCCCTAAGGGGCCCAACAACTCGTTCCTGTTTTTTGGCACTTTTAGTGGTTGCCCCAGTAAAAAATTTTTGAAAACAGCTTTAAAAGACGCAGAATCCCTTCGTTTGGTTTTGCTGTTTTTTTAAAAGGGTTTCCTGCTCTAGTTTTTTTTGCTTTTGGGTGAAATGTTTGTTAATCAAAGGGTTTTTACTTAGCAGAAGAATTGCCGGGGTATCCTTTTTTTGGGGGCCCGCTGTAGGCACATTTGGAAAAACCGGGAACAGCATGCTTTTTAAAAAATAAAAAAAAAAATTTTGTTTTACTACATTTTCTAATTTTGTTGCTTCAATATTCAGGTGCGCACATATAATAAAAACAAATGTACATTAAGCGGTTTATCCCGATTCTTTTCCTTTTTTCAATTTGGGGTGTTTATTACTTTTTCTCCAGTTTTCCCCCTTCCCTGTAAGATTATCCTCCCTTTAACCCTTTGGTTTAATCCCTAAACCGGATTTTGGTTTTTAAAATAATTTATCAAGTTTTTACGCTGTTGAGGTGTTGATCTTTTGCCCCAAAGGGCAATGTTGGATTTTTACACCCCCCTCTCCCCAAAAAGTTTTTTTATTTTATTTAAAATGTGATAAGGTTTAAGCCCCTAGCAAAATTTTGGGTTTGGGGTGCCCTCAATCGAGCATTGGACTTTTGTTATTTTGGATTAAAAAAAATTTTCACTTCCTCTTTTGAATGGTTCTTCATCTTTACACAGGGAAAAAAATACCCTTTTTGCGATCTTGCTGCGGACTAAAAAAAAAAAATTCCTATAGTGGCTGCCCTGTTTTTGGGGGAAAGTTGGGAGGGGAATCATCTTTCGTAAAAATATTGCAAAATTTTTACTGATTTGTTGTCAATCAGCCTTGCAAAAAATTTGGGGTTCTAACAACGTCAAAAATCTAACGAGATGTCCGAAATGCTGTACTTTGCTTCGGTGTTGTTGATCTGATAACCCCTTTGTATTCTTTTAAAAATTAGTTTTTATGACTTTTTGTTTTTTTAAAGTCCCTTTAAAAAATATGGCGCATGCGCTTTTAAAAAACTCAAAATTAGGGGAAGGGGAAAAAGGGTTTCCCCAAAGCAAAATTTACAGCCCCATACTTTTGGGCCCCTTTTTTGTTTCTGCGGACCCATTTTTATGTTTTAGTGCTTCTTCATTTTTTCCTTGAAACGCAAAGTCAGCCCTTTCAAATCCCCGGGTTTGCATAGATCAGAATAGGTTAAAAATTGTCTGCATTGGGGTTTAAAAAAATAAATTTTTTGCCACAGTTTTATTTGAAAATTTTTTTAACGATTGCCGTCCCGATTTTGTTTCAATGTCCTGTTTGGGGTTGTTGTTGAAGCAAAGGGTATTTGGGAAAATTAAGGGCGGCAGGCCCGGCACAATTTACGTATTTGCTCCTAGGTCTGGAAAATTTTTCAGTTTTGAATTTGTCTGTCAAAAGTAGATGGATTTTTTTGGAAAAGTAAAAGTCCCCTTATTTCCCTTCACGCCAAAGGGTTTTTTTAGTCTTTTTGCGGGGGCCAAAAAAACCCATGTGTTGTGCATTTTTTTTTTATAAAAACCCCTAAAAAATTTAAATTTTTAAAACCCTGGGAGGATTTAAGTTTCAGAAGTTTTGTGTTTTTTATTGGAGGGACATGATTTAAATGATTTCCATTTACACAGCATCGCTCAAAAGCTCTCAATTTCGGCGGGAATTTAAAAGAAAGTGCGGTCGGAGCTTTTAAAAAAAAGTTTTGGTCAAGAAACCCCCCGAATTTTTTAGACCCAAATGATTTTGAATTAAAAAGATTTGGGCAAATTTTTTTGTAAGGGGGGGTCAAGGGAATTGTTCGGCCTTTTCAAAATAAACCAGACCATCAAAGTTTTTTTGCCCAAAAGTACAATTTACTAAAGACTTAGTGTGAAAGATCAAATGCTTTTGTTTTTTTTAGCCGAAATTAAGGGCGGAGGGAGTTTTTAAACTTCAAAACACACTGCAGGAAAATCCCCCAGCTAACCCAAAAACAAAAAAATGGAATTGAAGAATTTAAAACATTTGGCAGGGTGGAATTTAAAAAAATGCAAAAAGAAGCCGAAACAGTTTTTTAGAAAAAACAGCATTGAAGACATACACGGAAATCCCCCTAACCAAAGCGGGGAAATTTCCCGGGCCCCCATCTGTTTAAGAAACCCTTGAGGCGAATTTTAAAAAACCCTTTTTGCAAAACTAGGTGAAAAAAAAATGGGCATAAAAAAGGGGAAAAACCCCCCTTAAACTTTAAAAAACCCCAACTTTGGCCTGATATTAAAGAAAGAATTCCAAAGACTAAAAAAACTTGACAAGAAAGTTTGGCAAGGGCGGCCCCGCTACTAAACCCAGACCAAATTTCGAAACCAAAATGAATAGAAAACCGCAAAAAACTATCGAAAAAATTTTATATGAATAACGACACTAGCAGAAAGAATAAGAAACCCCTGTTTTCCCACCCCCCCCCACCCCCCCCCCCCGCCCCCCCCCCTCCGCCTGGGGTAATTCGGGTTTAAAAAAAACCCTTAATTTGCAAATTTAAAACAATTGATGGTAAAAGCCCGGGGGGTTTTCCAAAAGTAGTTTTCCCCCGGGATGCCCCCGCAACCAAAATCTTTTGGGGAAAAAAAAATTTGGGCATTAAATTTTTAAAAAAATTGGGTTTTAAATTTTTTAAGTTTTCAAAAATTATTGGGGAATTGTCAAACGGGTTTTTTCTACTGGCGGCTTTGACTTTTGGGGGGGTTAGGGGTTGAAGACTTATGGCTTGGGGGTTTTTTTTTTGGGTTAATATTTTTGGCCCAAAAATTTATGCCGTTTTTCCCCAAGCAAGGCCCGCTTTTTAAAATTTATTTTTGAATTTTTAAACTTTGGGGGGTTGGGGGTTTGGGGTTTGATGATTAAACCGTGGGGGTTTTTTTTGGTTTTTAAAAATTTGGCCCTTTAGGTCCTTTTCAAATTCTGTTTAATTTCCGTTTAAAATTTGATTAAAAGTTTTTTTTGTTCCATCGGAGTTGAGGTCAGAAGGTTTTTCCTTTTTTAAAACCAGGGCCCAAAACAAGTTTCTTTTATCTTTATTGTTCATTTGGCCTTTGGGCCCTTGAAGGCAAATAAAGGTAGGTTTTTTTTTGGGGGGTCCCTAAATTTTGCCAAAAAATAAGTTTTTTTGGGGGGAAAAGCCAGTAGAAGGGTTTTGTTTGCCCCCCCCCAAAAAATTTGCCTGGCTTGGGAATACAAAAACCCCCCTGTCTTGGAAATGGTTTTTTTCGTTTTTTCCCCCCCTTTTTTTTTTTTTTTTTTTTTTTTTTTCCCCCCCCCCCCCCCCCCGAACCTTTCAAAAAAAGCCTTTCATGTCTATTCTGTTGCTGAGTGGATTAAAAATGGTTTGGGGGCCAAAATTTGGTAAATTTTTGGTGCTTTTTTGCCCCCCCGGTTCCCCAAAAGGTTTTTAAAAAATTTCATTATTTATTTATTTTTGTACTATCTGGGTCTGAGGTAGAAGGTTAGCATGTATAAACCAGTGCCAACAGCAAGTCTACTTTCGATCTTGCGTATTGTAAAACATGTTGGTACCTTTGGATACTTGAAGGCAAATCAACTGTAGAATTAATGGCGTCCTCTAAATTTGCTAAGTATTGTTTTTGTGCATCAAAGCCAGTAGAAGGATCAGTTATGCTTGATCTTGCCTGTGCTTGCGAACCTAGCAAACACCAAACGTAAGTACGAATAGAGTCGTTTATTCGTTCTATTCCCGCCTAGTTAGGCCCTTAGAAGTGTCTAAGATAAATGTTGTCCATGCTGTTTTATGCTCTTGCTGTAGGGATCCGGGCTCAACAGTTGTGCCAAAAAAGAAAGATTTGAAAGGAGGATGCCAGTCATAGTTATACTTTCTGTGCGTGCCCCGAAAATAAAGGTCGCCTAGCCATGATTATGATCCAACTTTTGTCTAAAGCCTGTCTTGATGTTAATATTGAATTCGTTACAGATCCTTTCAAAAGCCTTCATGTCTATTCTGTTGCTGAGTGGATTAAATGGTTTGTCATTTGGTAATGGTGCTTGCAGTTCAGTCAAAATACGTCTGAAGGTGTAATAGAAATGAAATCTGTACACTGACCTCACCAAAGGATCATGGTGATTTAAATGATCAGCATACGACACTCCACACCCAGTTGATGCGCAAAACACAGCAAAGTTTAACTGGTTCTGATAAAACTGCATCGGATGACTAAACCATGCTTTCTTGATGTGGTCGTTTTCAATAGGGGGGTTAAGATATCTGCTTATGGAGTACTCACCTTTTTATGAAAAGAGGCGTCTGGGTCACAGCAATGTCAAGAGTATCAGTTGCTATATTTTTAAGATTGTAGTGCGGCCCAACAGAATATTTTGCGCCAGTATATTTGAATGCACTCATTTTTAATTTGTTTTAAAAAATGTTTGTAACAATAACAACCCAAGACGCCCTTCGTTTTTAGAACATGCTATTAATAACGAATGCGGAGCCAAAATGGTTGCACTTCATGAAATATTTTACAAAGTCGTATGGTTTAATATAAGCGAAGCCAAGGAGAATAATAAGGTTCTAAAAGTTAACAGAGCAGGGACCAAATGAGCCAGTTAACAATACCTGATGGTTATTACGGGTTTTGCTCACTAAAAGAAGCAATGAGTAACTTTGACATTACTCTCAAACTTAACAATGCAAATCTAAAAACAATGTTAACATTTAAGCTTGAAGAAGAAGAAACATCTTACTTTTTTGATAGAGAGCTAGCTAAAATGTTAGGCGTTACAACTGGCAATTTACCCACTCATAGTTTTATTGCTGAGCCAGACAAAACTACTTATGAGGGGGAAAATCCGCTCGATCTTGCATTACATTCATTACTCTATGTTCATTTGGATGAGCTAAGCACTGATGAAAACTTATATGACGGAAGGCCCTCAACTGTTTTAAGAGCTCTGCCGTCAGGGAAAGCTGCATATTGCGATTATGAAATTATACAATTCCCTAATTTACAGTTTAAAAGATTTAGTTTGTGGGAGGGTCGGATCATTTAATATAAAAATCAAAGACAAAAACGGGGGGAAAGCGTGAAATGTGATAATCTGCACATTGTTTTGGAAATAAAATAATAAACTGTACTAAAAATGTCGCGGGGGCCAGAAGAACCAGGAGTTACATTAGCGCCTGTAAGGTGTATAACCTTAGAATTAAAAGACCTTGCAGACGTTGCGGACTTTGAACAGAATGGCGAAATAGGCACTTTGTATGGTTTTGAGTACACTAAAGATGGTGATTATAAACGCAAAGAGGTTGGCGACAGCAAAAAGTTTCCTAAACTAGAACAGCTGCGCAATCTAGAAGCAAATAATGTTGGCCAGTATGAATATAAAATAGTTCGAAAGCCTGACCTCAAATGGCACTTAGAACCATATTTAGAATGGGACATAAAATTTGAATTCATAAGCCCATTTACATATTTTAGCCATCAAAAAAGTTTCAGAAAAGCATTCAACTCTGGCCCTTTACATGTAAGTCTTATGCCAGACGACAATAGTCGGAAAGAGATTGAAATAAAGCCGTATGGGAATAAACAGTACATCCTCCACAGAAGAGAAACGGTTTTAAAGGATGCTTCTACAAAATTACAGTTCATTCCGCAAATGAAATTAGGAGATGCGTTCACAATGATATTTGAAATTTCTGTCTTAAAAGATAAGGGGAGGGATGGGGTTGTGGGCGTTAGTGACGTCCTTCTAAAAGGAATTCTAATTAGCTGGCAAAACTTAGACGTTGAAAAACTTAAAGTTACAGTCGTCATTCTTCATAATGGCGAGGATATTAAGGTCATAACAACAAGCAACAAAATCAATATTAGTCTAAATAGAAACAATCTTACAGAACTGAATTGGATTAATCTTACGCATTTAGGCCTCATAGGGTTTTATTACACTGAACAAGTTTTGACAGAGAGTATGATAAAAACAATAACTGGATTAGATTAAATTCTGTTATAAAAACTATGGAGCAGTTAAACTTTATGACAAAAACCCTCATTGTTCATTAATTTGTGGGCAAACTGGTTGTGGAAAAACAATATTTATCCTCAACCTGTTACAAACAGTTTATCGTTATAATTTTGATCATATTGTGATTTTCTGCCCAACACTTAAATGGAACAAAGCATATCTATGATAGAAGGTTTATATGGACAGATGATGACATATATTTAGTTGATCCCAGCAATAAACTGAGTGAGTGTTTAGAACAGTTTTATAGACTGTTTGAAGGAACGCAGACACTATTTATTATAGATGACTGTTCAGCAGAAAAAGACATAATTAAAAAGAGAAACACTTTGTCAAAACTAGCTTTCAGCGGAAGGCATGCCAGGATAAGTGTGTGGATTTTATGCCAAAAATATAACTCGGTTTTAAAAGACTTTAGAGAACAGTTAAAGACTGTAGTGTTATTTCACATGAAAGACAGAGACTCATTTGAAGAATGTTTGCGTGAAAATGATGTTATTGAAAACGATCAGGAAAAACACAGGATTAAGCAAAAACTGAAATCTGAAAAGTTTAGTAAATTAGTATTGAAAACGGATAACCCTACACAGTATGTTTGTTTGTAGGGTCGTTATTTTTTGGTTACTTGTCAGAGAACAGGAAAAAGGCGGCTTTTAGGCCACTTTCGCCCAAAAACTCGGTGGAGGGTGAAAGTGGCTTAGAGTCGGCCTTTTATAGTTCTCTAGCAGCCTGTGAAGAAGCACTTAGTTTCGCAGTATCCATTGAAAAAGCGCTTGATTTCACAGCAGTCTCTGAAGAAGCACTTGAGTTCACATCAGTCTCTGAAGAAGCACTTGCTTTTGCAGCAGCCTGTGAAGAAGCACTTAATTTCGCAGTAGCCATTGAAAAGCACTTAATTTCACAACAGTCTCTGAAGAAGCACTTGATTTCACATAGTCTCTGAAGAACCACTTGCTTTTGCTGCAGCCTGTGAAGAAGCACTTAATTTCGCAGCAACCTGTGAAAAAGCACTTGATTTTGCTGCAGTCTCTGAAGAAGCACTTGATTTTGCAGCAGCCTCAGTTTGAGCACTTGATTTCACATAAATCCAAGTCAAAGCACTTGATTTCGCAGAAGCCCTTGATGAAGTAGACGATTTCGCAGAAGCCTTTGTTGAAGCACTTGATTTTGCAGAAGCCCAAGATAAAGCACTAGACTTTGCAGAAGCCCAAGTCGAAGCAGTTGATTCCGCAGAAGCTTGGGTCAAAGCACTTGATTTTGTAGAAGCCAAGTCCAAGCCCTTGTATTTGCATCAGCCACACAGTCAGATGAAACCCTTGAAGATATTTCAACAGCTGGTCGTATTCCTGCAACAGACAACCCAACTGCCTATTCTTAAAAAAGGGTTGAAGGTGAGAGAAAAATTGGTTGAAGAGAGAGAGAGAGAGAGAGAGAGAGGAGAGAGAGAGAGAGAGAGAGAGAGAGAGAGAGGAGAGAGAGAGAGAGGAGAGAGAGAGAGGAGAGGAGAGGAGAGAGAAGAGAGAGAGCTTTATGCTTTGTTTTGCTCTTTTTTTTCTTCTTTTTTTTAATCACAGTATGCCTACACTGTTAAAATAAAAACTAGTTACTCATCTGCTCTCTCTCTCTCTCTCTCTCTCTCTCTCTCTCTCTCTCTCTCTCTCTCTCTCTCTCTCTCTCTCTCTCTTCTCACACACACACACACACACACACACACACACACACACACACACACACACACACACACACACACACACACACACACACTCCAGTAAGTAGCTGTTTTTGTGTAACAGCAAGTGTACACTAACACTATCGACTTGCAATGACACAGTGCTTTAATTCTTACAAATTTATAAACTTCAGAGACTGAAAGCTATACAAATGTCAAACAACCCTGTGATCGAATCCATGTGTTTGACTGATTGCGCTCCCCAGTAAACACTCTGGGGTGTTACCCAATATACGAATGGGAAGATTCCATATGTGACAGTCTTTTTAGTTCCCTGCATTTTAGGCAACCACACTCTGACCTCAGGGCCCGACTGTGTCTGTGTTACTATTTTTCCCTATGACAGTGGCTTTTGTCTACAGAAATTTGCAAGGAATAATGCTCTTGTTGGCAGGGGTGCTTTGACATTCGCTAAGTGCGTGCCGCACACGGTAGGACCACTTTTTACTGTCTCATGCGAAAGACTAGTGCTGAGACCACCAATAAAAGTTTAGTGCAGGGGGAAAAATCCTGGCCAAACCTGGGTTCGAACTCATGCTAACCACTGCGCCAAAATCCCACTCCATGGCTCTGGCAATTAAGGTTCTTCTCCCCATTTCCCTACACGTATCTAAGATACATAGAAGTATAAAAATCGATAATACACATGACCCATCCTAATTGAGAACAACAGATATCCAAGGGGAGAAACTGAAAAATGTGTATCAGGTACAGTTTTAAAAAGAACCATGCAGGTGAATGGAGTGGACCAAAAGGAGGCAGAAAAAAGAAAATAGAAGAAATAGAGAATTTAACCCCACATAGGAATAAGGCTTCACTCGCATGGGAGATCATGTTAGCGTTGATAGATATGAGGAGACGATGCCCGGAGGAGTGCTTCGGCCAGAAGCATCTCAGGCACCTAGTAGAGCATACATTTGTTCACCCCTCCGTTTTTTTCCCAACCGAGGATATTATGGAGGGCTCTGATTCTGAGAAAGGGAGATGGAGTGCTCTGTTCACGAGTCTTAGCGCGGGAACTCTGGCCGCAAACAGAGAGATGGAGAACGTCTGGGTGGAAAGCAAGATCTCTGGGATCGCCCTGAGCGCATGGATCTCACTGCGACGGAGCACCGAGGGTGCCGAATGAACTAAGCCATACCTGTAGTAAGGTTAGTGAGGCTGTGAATAGAAAAATGAAATGAACTCAGCCAACACCTGTGGTAGTCATTGAGGCTATAAATCAAGACAGGGGATAGGCGAGACAGACCAAAAAAACAGTCCTTCTGTAAATGGCCGTCTGAAGAATGACAAACAGGAAGTGTTCAATGTTGTTGCTAGAAACGGAAGTAGGCGAGGCATCTTATTATTGCGTTAACCACACAACGGAGCTAACCAACTGCGGCCAACAGAGCTAATCAACTGCCGTTAATCGCACGGTTTGACATGGTAGAGTATATAACACCAAAATGTTAGATACATGATAATAATGATAATAACAATAATAATAATGATGATGATGATGATAATGATGATGATGACGATGATGGTAATGATGATGGTAATAATGATAAGCTGAAGGCCAGTAAACTACAGACCGAAACCTTATGGAGATCACTAATTGGTCCCCCTAAGGATTAAGAATAAAGTACAGTATGTTGGATAAATAATAAGTAGAAAGAAACTCGTGGAGAGCGTGGCAGCAGAGAGTCCTCAGAAGAGAAGCCCCTTCAAGCAAGTGTTTCGGCCCTTATCTCCTGACACTCCAGGGGGGTTGGGCCACACCCGGTTCGTGACTCCGGATGTCCCTCTGCTGCCCCTTTTGTTTCCCATCTTGGGACGAGCCATGGCTGGGATTCGAACCCATGACCCTCTGGACATGCTCATTTTCCACTTAATGACTCGCGCTTTAACCACTGAGCCACAGGGACACCTGATATGTGTAGGGAAATTAAGCCTTATGAAGTTCACTTTTGTTCCTCCTTGACCAGATCCAGCTTGAACACCTCTCTGCCGCTTCTGCCATTGCTTTCAGAGCTCTGGTTTTTTCCTTCCCTGCAACTGAGAGCTGTTTCATGAGGCTGTATGCAGACGTTCCTACAAACCCCAAGCTCCAATTTCTGCAGTGAGAGACTTTGACCTGATAGCCTTCTCTCCTCAGGCTGTTTGCCAGATCAGCATACTTTTCAGTCTTGTAGATTTGAGCTGCCTCCATTCTGTTCTCATATGGCACCGTGAGCTCGATCATGATCAGCTGCTTGGTTGACTTAGAGTGGACTACTATGTCTGGTCTCATGCCACTCTTGCTGATGATCTCTGGGTGACTCTTCCATTCTGGGAGGTCTGCAGTGCACTCCCAGTCATCTGCTCCGTCCAGCAGACTCTGCCTGCATGTTTCGAGTGGCACTGTTGTTCTTGGCCATGACTTGCTGCCTCCTGCCGTGAAGAATGTTGCGGGTGCTTTTGGAGTCCTGATTTTCCCTTTTGTGGTGTAATAATAATAATAATAAACAATACTATTAGTGATGATGATGATGATGATAAGCTAAACGAAAATGAACTACAGAGCGAAACCTTATGGGGATCACCAATCAATCCCCATAAGGATTAAGGATAAACTACAGTGAGCATGGTACTTAAAGGAACACCTGTAAGTGATATGTTTATCAATAATAATATTCACCATCATCCTCATACTTATAAATTTGTCATAGGAGATATTTTCTTTTATTAACAAAAACAAGACAGAATCCCACCTAAAAAGAAGATCCACCCTCAAGGGTTAACATTAAATTAATAAAGTAAATGATATGAAAATAAGAAAACATAAAATAAAGGCAGAACCAACCCCAACACTGAAAAGTAATAGCAATAATAATGGAAATTTTAATGTATTTTAATAGAATGCTAATAATAATAAATTATACCAATGATAACATGGTGAACGACACTGAACTGCAGATCAAAACCGTAGGGGGACAACAAATTGGTCCCTTTAAGGACAAAGCATAATGAGTGTGATGCTTAGGAGGATATATCTAAGCCGTATATGAGAAACCGTAATGTTTGGACTCTCAGGTGGTATTTTTTTTCTTCAGCCTTGGCCTTTATGACTAATAATCAAGAGCATTCTACTAGTGGAAAAAATCAGAAATTGGACATGGGACATTGGCTTGAAATACAGTCATGTCCAGAATCAAAAAGAGAACCCAAATAAACAAACCAATCAATTAGAAAAACAGATACTCATGCAGAAACTGTTGTGATTGCCGGTACTGCATGCTTTTGCTAAATTTAGGGGACTGACTGACAAGTGACACAACACTGATTTAGATGATCGTAAAGACTAAAAGAGCCTGCATCAGTCGATCGAGCAGTCAACATCTTACAACGCAGCCTCAAACTGAACGCGACCAATCTTGCGCTGCAAACAAGCAATCAGAAAGTCGCTTATGAACTTGGGATCGACAAATCCATGCAACAACAGAGAAAAGAACTTGCAAGCTGCAAGAAAACATGAAAGTCCTTCTGCGGGAATAATACACAATGGCCTGAACTCGAAGCTGAACTGGAGAATTAGGTGCATGTTCAGAGAGCTGATCTGAGATGTGCAAATTCGTCTGAAAACAAAGGAAATGGCAGCGACAAATTTTACTGGCAGCATTTCCTGGTGTTTTCGATTCATGCAGAGCAGGGTTTGAGTGTCTGTAGGAGACTTGGATGACTGAAGGAACATTCATGAAAACAAGACATCATCATGCAACCATTTCTGACGTTTGCACCTGGATTGTTTCTGCCTGGAACAAGTTTCCTCACAGATGATCGTGAACGGTTTCAAGAAAGCAGCATCGTTGCAGATGATGCAGTGGCAAACGAGGCCGAAGCAGACGACAAACAGCCTGGGCCTTCAGCTGATCCGGAGAGTGACAAAGAAAGTAATACCGCGACCTTCACCTCAAGCAGCGTGGTGGACGAGGCGATTCTCCAGCTGTTGCTGCTGAACTCAGAAGAATCAGAATTCTCTGGATTCTCCCCAGACAAATGGATGATTGAAACAGTGAATAATGACTGTGTTTACCTGAACTTGGTGATTTCGAACATGTACATGTTTCTTGTCTTTGATTTAGCTTTCTTTCCTGCTAATTGATGATCATTCATAACTTCATTGCAGTCTCATTTGGTTTTGCAAATTATGACTTTTCGACGTCAGAATTGTATCGCCCTATGATCAAAAGCGCATTTTTCTAGGATTCTTTCCTTTTTTTAATTCAAGGGATGTGCCTTATAATTCAGAGCACTTCATCATCTAAAACGTATAGCAAATAATAGTGATAATAATAATAAAAAGCAATAGTAATAACAATAGCAATAATAATGATGATGATGTTAAAATGATGATAAGCTAATTATCAATGAACTACAGACTGAAACCTTAAGGAGTCTACTAACGGTCCCCCTAAGGATTATGGATAAAATACAGTAAACATGGTACTTTGAGGAACACCCCAAAGTGATATGTTTATCAATAATTATAATCAACACCATGATCATAAATTTATCATAGGAGACAGGTGGATGGACAAACAATGGGCTGATACATGTGAATAAAAATACCAAGCACAAGGGCCAAGAATGCATGAACCTTGCATTTCTACTTTCCCCAATGAAATGAAAAATACCTGGTTTGATCGTCTTCAGCATTGGAAAAGTCCAGGGCTGACTGGAGTCTTCATCTTCTGAAGTGTCGGGGAACATAATTAGAGCAACTAGGGTCTTCCTTCTCCAAGACAATGTGATCTTCATCTGGACCAGAATCACCCATCTGAAACAGCGAAAGAATAAGGTCAGGCAATTTAGAGATATATTAAACACAATCTGTAATTCTGAATGTAAACAACGCAACAACCTTTGAACTGAAAACAAAAAAAAAATTCCATAAAAATCAGATTAATGGAAAAGGATTTCCTGTGAAAATCACCTTCATTCAAAAGTTTATTACATGGACCCATCGCTGCATCTCACTAAAAAAAGCTATAGGAGCAATGACAAAAATTAGTTGTAGGTCTGAGGGTGCACTGACTGACAATGTTGTTGGTGATAACATTTGCAATCAAGAACAGGGTCCAACTCTTTGATCATGATTCAGCTCTTAACAACATTTTCATTTCTCTGATATATGGATGCAGAACTGCTCCAAAACCATTGGCATTTGAAGGTGGTACTCCTCTCAGGCTCTGGATCCTTTAGGCAACTTTATCTCACCTACTTACAAGATAGGTCATTCATGGTTTCTTTGGGTACTACCAGTTCTTCCTTTTCCTCAATCCTTAGTAACAAGAATTGTACACTTTTTGCAATCCACCAAAATTCTTTCAAAATGAAAGCTATTTCAGACTTATGACATTTACAACAGCGTCTTTACTTTTTCCCCTTTAAGCTTAACAGTTACAATGCAAACTGGTTTTGTAAATTATGAAATTACAAAAGAACATGGTGTCAGACTTGTGGTGACAAAGGTTTTGATTTACATAGACAAATCTGTTCATTAATGAAATGGAAAATTTATACTACATTTTATCATTGTTATTTTAGCACCACAAAATGGATTACTACATAATACATGGCTTTTTCTGACTTTTGTAAATGTACACTGAGAGTCCTGATAACTCTATGGCATTAAAACTAATAATGCGCCTAAGCCAAAAAAAAAAAAAAAAAATTACAAGCACATAAAGAAATGCCAGTACCAACCGCATTCCTTTTCTGGAACAGAAAGTTTGATTTTGATGTAAACAAATCGACAAATCAGCAAACCCACACCATTACCAAAGAAGCAAGGTTTAGAGTATTACACTTGAAAATATTACTTTACATACACCCGACTAATATCATGCTCAACAAAATGAAAGTTATAGAAACGAACAAATGTTCACTCTGTAATGATACAGTTGATTTGCTAGAACATTTTTTTTGTGAGTGTCCTAATGTATTCAACCTTTGGAGATTTACTGAACAAAATAAAATTGATAGAAACTGGTGCTCATCTAAATTATCTAATACAAACATATCATTTGACTTTGAAAACTCTAGTAATCTTTAAGGTCATTTCAATTATATTTAAGGTCATTTCAATTATATATGATATTATCATATCATACTTATCGCAAAAATATGTATCAGTATCTTCAAAAGACAATCGGCTAAAGATGATTTTTTTAAGGCGAACATGGAGTTCGAAGTTTGTCAAATATGAAAGGAAAAATTAGTTTCACCAATTGGGTTGATTGTTTTTTCTTGTTGTCATTGTTGGTATAAACAGTAAATATAACAATGAGAGTGTCAGCACACCCAAAACGTATACCATTAATGAACCCAGACACCTTTATACCAAACGCTAAAACATTAAAGTTCGCATTTGACTGTCCACGGTAGTAAAACACACAGACTATGCGTGATGTGTGAGAAACTGGAGGATAAAAAAGGGGAGTGGGGAAAAAATAGGAAGCTGGAGGCCCCACAAAAAAGTGGGAAAAAATTAGAGGTTGGAGGACCCCCCCCCCCCCCCCCCCCCCCCTCAAAAAAAGCGCCTACCATGCCATGTTCAGATGAATCATCTTGTTCAGAAAGTTGCCTGTGTATATCAGGTCTTTCATGATGCCTAGAGCTGAGACTGTATTCATCCTCACTATCTGGATGATCAGGCAAAACACCCCTGAAAATAAACAAAACATCAAATCATAAAACTATCAGTCATTTTTCAACTACTATGTTTCACACAGCAGAGTCATGCCCTTAAGTAAACCTGGAAAAAAGCAAGTCATTTTGACAAATTATGGTTAAGTGAACGAAAAGCAATCTGGGATGAATCCTGGGCTTATCTAAAAAGTATATTTTTAATTAATTTATTCAAACTACTTACTCTTCACTAAACCAGGATGTTGGATTGGATTGGATGGGATGGGATTTCATTTTGTAGTCACAATGGAAATGTTCCACATGAAAGTCAGACTGCTCTGAAATAGAGAGCCACCTATGGTTCAGAGCCACCTATACTTTCCTACATGGGTTGTTACTGTTTTTCCTTATGTCAATGGCTTTTGTCTGCAGAATTTTGCTCGTGCTGCTGTGGGTTCTTTTACGTGTGCTGACTGGATGCTGTACAAGAAGGACAAAATTCTGGACCAAACCTGGCTTTGAACCTTAGACCTTTTGACCACTTGGACGACATGTGAAGCACGCTTTATGATTTTTTTTTATTTGCCTCAATGAGTGTTGAGACATACACACTGAGAAGAGTGCTATATTGATCAAATATGTCACTTGTCAGAAAATGAGCTTCCCACTCTTGGTGTCAACAATGTATTAGTCTTCAGCAAAATGATCATACAATATGTTAATCCACCTTGATATGTCCATAGGTGTCCAAATCCAAGTACACACCAATATAATCGATTGTTGGACATCCAGTGCTTCCTCTGCTATATAAATCACGTAACATATCTTAAACTTTATATTTCAGCTTATTATCATGCAAGTGTAAGAGTTTCAACCAATGACAGAAGCATCTCCATTGGACACCCATTCATTTCTCCATAAACTGAATCATTTGGTGTTCTTACTTCTACTGATCAGAAAATATTAATCCCTAGTTGCTGCACTGACTCACAATGCATGGCAGCTTTTCTGTCCAACCTCTACAACTCTGAACCATTTTGCATGACAGGGCTTTGCTTGGGTGTCAAATATTTCGACAAAGCCTCCAGAGAGTTGCTATGAGCACAAACTGTTTCCTAATAACATGCTCAACATTCTTTACTTGAAAAATCCCTACATGCAGCTACAAAATTTAGGTGTATAGGGACACGTATTCCACGATATTTCTAAGATCTGACTGGCATAATAACGCCATAATGCACACACTTTCCCTATCTGCCAGATAACCCCCTTTCTTAAGCGCAATGATGTAATTTTTATATTAACTCTTAATTGCAATCTACATACATAATTCTCTAAATTATTGGATTGTGTCCATGATCTGACAACTGTTTCACATAGTAGAGATGTGTTGCTAGGCAGCAATAGAATAAATAATTCAAAGGTACCGAATATAAACCACTCGTTTCTAAATACTCCATCGCTAGATCATTAATAGATTCCAAAAACAAAACAGGACCACAGACATCTCATTTTCACTTTCTTGTACAGTTAATAAAGTAATTCAGTGCGTTTATCTCCACATTAGATTCCTGTTTTAAGTGCCTTATACATTCCATTCTCTTAACAAATTTAAATGGCTTACTTCTTATTATATGATTCATTAAAACAGGCCACAATAATGTCTAAATGTTTAATCAAAAGCCTTTTCAAAATTTCTAAAGACCACGTATAGTTTTCGATTAAATGAAAACAGTTTTGTTAATATATGGTCAACTATTGAATATCTATACTTAAAACCAGTTTGGTGTCCGCTAGTAGAGTTACGTTTTGTCTATTCCCGTAACTTTTAATTAATGATATCACTGTATGCTTTATTAAAGATACGTGTTTTGTTGTCTTTCTCATACATTGGAATAGAATGGATTTCCACCACTCTTTGGATAAAAGTGTCCGTGTGAAATAGTGTGTTAAGTACTTTAACAAGCACACTGTTACATACAGCTGTTAAACATAACGAGAGCTTCGTGGACATTTACATTAATCGCTTCCGTAGCTGTTTTCGACGTATGTGGACATTTACTTCACAGAATTTACAATAGAAATCTTGACTGTGATCAATACAAAAACAAATCCATCACATGAAGATTACTGCGATCACTAGTCCTTTTGTTGTTGCTGCTGTTTTGTTTAATATGACGCGCTTGCTGGAAACTTACTTTAGGGCATTTGACAAAACAACAAGTTTGGATTCAATTTTCAAAAAAGTATAATTCACAGACATTAAAAAATAGACACATAAACATCATTGACAAAAATATTAGCACTGTTTCTGTGTTCACCAATATTGTGCTGCAACCATTCGAATTGACGTTACACAATCAAACACAAACAGTCAAATCAAGGGCAGTGCACAATTGTAACAAAGATCTACCAAACGAGTCCAGAAAAGGATCTTGGGAGTAATGCATGAATTGACGCTCGACGCCACTGTCTGACTAAGATTGAGATAAATTTGAGGGTCGACTGTTTAAATCACCATAAACAATAAAGTCAGCGCCATCAGGTTTAATCAAAATGTCAAACAGTTCTCCAGTGCAGATACAGCATGATCATAGTTTCAGTGTGTATAAAAAAAGAGAAACTTTAGGAATCGCAAGGACACACATACATACAACATTTTTCAGACAACCATATAACTGTCAAAAAGACATATGCAAGCATTTTCATTTCCTGTATTGAGTTTATGAATGATGAGGTTGAATTTGCATGTGTACTATGCCACCTGATTTCCTAAATTGTTTGGTGAACTGCAAGTTTGCAGGGTTTTTTTTTCACCCAATAGATAATTCATATAAAAATGTCTTCAACATTTTTCACCAAACATACAAAATCACGAGATGCAATATGTTTGACATACAAAATCAAGAAATGCAATATGTCTTGTAAAATCAAGAAATGTAAAATATAAACCATTGATGTTCTTAGAGAAGAAGACGTCTTAAATGTATAAAAGGAAGATGAATTTTCAGTTACCAAAAAAAGCGCGACGCTTTCTTTACAGAGGCAATGGCTAAATCATCCCTTCACATTCAAAACTGTCACATCCTCCCTTTGATATGCATGCAGAATAGAAGTAATCGTTTGAGTTAGTACAGCGGAATTTGATCTGTCATCTTAAAACACTGGCTCAACAAGTTTCACGTGCCCCAGGCGAGGTTTTTGAGTGGCAACTGAAGTTTACATCGGTTTGAGGAGAGCGAGCGGCTCCATGACTAAGCAATTATTGCTGTCAGTAGGGGTCTTAGTAAGTGGTGTCCTGTGTATGTTGGATCAGAACAGACACCACTGAACACCAAAGTGACTCAGCAGTGGTACAGTGTCTCCTCTGGTGGGTTGTCTCATGACAACATTGCTTGCTTCCTGTGGACTGGTGGTGCCAGGTCTGTGGCAGAACAGGCCAGGCTGTGGCTGTGGACAAGAGGTTGGAATGAATGGTGTGGGTGCAATGCCACTGAAGTGAAACAGAACATGGACAGTGAAAAAGTAATTACTCTCCACTCTTTAAGTCTAGCTGAGCTGAAGGCATGGTAAATCTATCAACTATCCACTGTTGCTTGTAAACAAAAGTTGAGTAGTTAGACACACACATCCCATTTGAGAGAGAGAGAGAGAGAGAGAGAGAGAGAGAGAGAGAGAGAGAGAGAGAGAGAGAAAGACAGACAGACAGACAGACAGAGAGAGAGAGGGATGAGGGAGGGAGGGGGAGGTGGGGACAGACACAACTGGGTAGAATGAAAGAAGATGGTGTGCGCACGCGCGCGCGCGCGCGCGCGCGCGCGTGTGTGTGTGTGTGTGTGTGTGTGTGTGTGTGTGTGTGTGTGTGTGTGTGTGTGTGTGTGTGTGTGTGTGTGTGTGTGTTTCCATTTTCTCTGTAGCTACGTAGAGACTTCAGGGCACCCCCCCCCCCCCCCCCCTGACATGAGGCTGATCCTGAGCGTGCCCAAAATGACGTCAAGCAATCGGGGCATGTGGCGGCTGACCATTGGCAATAATGCTGGCTCGGATGACGTCATATTCGGCGTCGAGTTTATGGTCGTTCACGGTTGGTGCCTATCATGCACATTAGAATATGAAGCCAAAAAATGCGCGCATGCACACGCACATTATGCAAAAGCACACACACATTAAGTAGTTAAAACAACACTCATGGCCAAATATGCTAACACGCACGTGAGCTTACACACACACGTACCCACACATATGCACTCATGCGCGCGCACACACACACACACACACACACACACACACACACACACACACACACACACACACACACACACACACACACACACACACACACACACACACACACACACCTCTACACTGCAAATAAACAAGCAGCAACAAGCCTTCATATGGGGTGTGGACTTTTTTTCTCAAATAGATAGGTTTGCTTTTGGCTGCTGTAAAACTGTAACCAAGCCAAACAAAACCAGAAACAAGAAAAAGAGGATGAAGAGTATGGAGTGGGGGAGATGGAATGGAGGAGGGAGGCGGTCAGAATCCAACCAATCCCACCAGATACACAAGCGAGTCAACAAACAGCCAGTCATTAGCCAGTCAAGTATTAATTCAACCAACCAAGCAATCAACCAACCAGCCAAACAACCACCACTCAACTGAATGACCCAAATAACTGAAGCTCTTCACGTTTGTCAAGTGCAGTTTCACCAGGAACGGTGTGGACCACAGTTACTCCCCTTGACAAGACCTCCTTTCCCACCACCAGAGGGCCCTTTTTTGTCACACCATCTGACGATGGCGAGAAGGGCGATGAAGAGGAAGAGGAAAGCGGCAGTCATATCCCTGGCATCGTCATCTCCACGATCATCGTCATCATCATAGGCGGGGCTGTGCTGGGCATTTGCGGTTTCCTTCTGTTCAGACGATGTGAGTAGCTGGTCCTGCCTGGCTTGTCTTTCCTTTTCCTTATGGGTGGCGCTGATCCTCAAGAGAATAGGCCGTAGGGGTACCAAGAGGAACTCTTTGGCAGCAGTGAATCTCCTCAGCCAGACACAAGCAAGGTAGTAGTGCTGTAACATCACCCACAGGCTAGTACGTTTCGGGGCATGAAGAGTCCAGACACTTGGTTTCAAGCATTGGCTGGATCTCTTCTTCTTCTTCTTCCTAAAAGACTGGTTAACTCAAAAACGAGTAGGTCACCAGCGCGCATGTTAAAAATGAAATAAAGTTCGACTCAGCCTGTTGGCCCCTGGAGCAAAATTTGGCAACAAGGGGTCACACACAAAAACGTTAAAAGCAATTGCCAGATTCAGGCCCAGGTAACCATAAAATATCTGGGGAAGTTAAAATGGAAAAAATCAGTCAATATGCAGATCTCAAGACTGTCGTATCAATTTGATTTTTAAATGAGACTGCATTTGTGGCAATCTTGATGGCACCCGGCAGTGAGTTCCACAGCCGTACAGAACTAGGATAAAATGAATGTAAATGGCTGTCAAATTTGATGCAGGTATGACATAAGATTGACTGCCACTCCTGGTGCTACTTTTATTCAATACTAGTTGTCCCATTGGGATATCAGTTAATTTAGCTCTGCATATGAAGAAGATATTAGGTTTAATAAAAGCTCTTCTCTCTTCTAAGGGTTTCCATTCTAGTTTCCTCATGTTCTTCCTAGTAGTCCCCTTTTCTCTGATGTGGTTCCCCGTTACGAACCGTGCTGCTCTCTTCTGAATCTTTTCGAGGTTATCAATGTTCTTTAGATGGTAAGGATCCTAGACTGAGCAACCATATTCCAGTACTGGTCTAACCAGTTTTTGTAGCAGCCGTCCTTAACCTTTTGGGGGCAGTCGTTGATATTCCTGTATAAGAAAGCTAAGATGTTATTTGCTTTCTTACATACTAAATTGTAATGTTCTTTCCATTTGAGACGACTATCTATAATCACGCCTAAATATTTTGCAGCATTGGTTTCTTTAAGAATAGTATTGTGAATAGAATATTCTGATCTAGTTGGTGAGCGTTTATTGCATATACGCAACACTTGGCACTTCTGGGGATTAAATTCCATTTTCCAAGTTCTTTCCCACTCTTGTAAAGCGTTTAGATCTTCTTGTAGAATGCGTGTATCTGTCCGCAACCTTGGAAGTGGCACATTGGAAAGTTGGAAGCACTTCTGGTCATTTCTTCCCATCAATTTTGCTCATGACAATCTCCAGTCAGAGCGTTCAGAGATTACGGTTAGATCAACCATGTGAAGCTTACCTCCCTTTAAAAATGGCAACGCTTTTGCTGACGCTGTTTCATCATAAAACCAGTAATACAGCTTATTTGTTGGTGCTAAAAGGCAAAGGAATGAAATCTATGAAGTGCACAGGCAACACACATAAGTATATTGGACAACATACAATCACTTTGAACGCGGAAAATGTGAGAGAAACTGTCTTCATCAAGAGGGAACTTGTGTGAGAAGGAAAAGGGTGCATGTGTGTGTTGTGTGTGTGTGTGTGTGTGTGTGTGTGTGTGTGTGTGTGTGTGTGTGTGTGTGTGTGTGTGTGTGTGTGCAGAGTCAAATACCAGAGTTTATAGGTACATATTTATGTCAGTATCACCGCGGTAGTAAGGCATTATCTCTTATTGTCTACCTCCAGCCGCTGCATAAGTTTTATTCCGTATTGATCTTGCAGTAATTTCGATTTCTTTCAGTGGCAGGCACGTATGCCTTCAAAGCAGAAATTTTTGGTTCACCATGGAGCTCAAGCCGTGGTTTGATGCAGCAAGGTGAGGCCCCCTTGAGGGGAAGCCTACTCCCGCTGGCTCTGCGACTAAGCAATTATTGTCATCAGTTGGAGACTTAGCAGGTGGTGTAGCTCTGAACATCACTGAAGTGACTCGGCAGCAGTGCAATGTCACCTGTGGAGGGCCGACTTTTGACGACTTTACCGTGATGGTTCCTGTGGCCTGCCAGTGATGGGCTTGAGCACAAGCCAGGCAGTGGCTGTGGCCTGCCAGTGATGGGCTTGAGCACAAGCCAGGCAGTGGCTGTGGCCTGCCAGTGATGGGCTTGAGCACAAGCCAGGCAGTGGCTGTGGATTGGGAGCTGGGATGATCAGAGAGGGTGCAATGCCACTAAAGTAGCATGGAAAACCAGACGGGGGGAAAAGCGGCTTTCTCTTACTATTGTACACTGAATTTCTTCAATTTTCTCTTTGAAAGACATTCTTAGTGCGTACGAGGGACAGAACAACTCAAAGTACGGCGAACGTCGTGCAGATCCTAAGGAAGCGAGGACGGACTATGTAGTGGTATATCGCTTCGTTCGTATCTCTCGCAGTTGTGAAAGATCCTTTTTTAGAATGAAAATTATCATTTCCTGTAAAATTTTACCAGCTGTTTTTTTTTTTTATTTCAGGCCATCCTTTGTTAGATTTAACGGTAAAACATGTTCAGCCAAGACAACGTTCACTGTTTGACTACCTTAGGATCATGCGGAACATTACAATCAGTTCAGAACTTAGAATGCTGACCGCATCTGTGCAGAATTGAATTATGCACATTTTATGAAAAACTCTTACTCCATACTTCACATGCTCAGCCTTTGCCAGTGTCAGAACAGGCAACTTTCAGATTCGAAGTCATATGTTCCGACCACAAAGCCATCATGCCAGAGAACATTCCGATCTATTCATGACAAAGTTAGTAGATCCGGAACAGAGGGTTCGTCGGTACACCTCGAAATGGGCTGACGGAAGACAAAATGAGTAATTGGATCAGTTTTAGTATGATAGTTTGTATCAGCTGAGAACTTTCATATAAGCAGTAAGCATTTCCCCTTCATTTCCTCATTTCTTTTCCCTCACACCAAAAAAAAAAGGTGTAACTGATAACTTGGAGCTGAATTTTGAAAGGTATTCACTGATGTTGGCGATGATTAAGAATTTTGCAAATGCCCAGTCATCGTTTACCATACAAAGCTTATCAAATGTTGCTACATTATCATAATAATAATAAAAACACATGGGCTTCTACAATATGTTTTTTCCTTTATAGGCATGGGTTTGGCGAGGTATGGGAAAATCAAGGAGTGGGAAACATAAAAATATTTATCTGTTCACTACAAACTACCATTATCAACGAATTTAAACAGAAGTGGTCCACAGACACATTGCAAAGTGAACGTTTTCAATTCTTTAGAACGGTTAAGAGTGAATTAGCACTATCTCCTTATCGATTAATGTAAATCACTTGAAGGCCAGAATAAGTTTGATTAGATTAAGACTTGGAGTATCTCCACCAAAAGTACACAAGTGCCGTTTTCGAAGAAATTTGAATGAAGATGAACTGTCTTGTCCTTTTTGTATCGACCTAACTGAGAATGAAGTGCACTTGGTTTTACAATGCCCCTTATATAACGACTTAAGGCAACAGTATATTCCTTCTAAATATTTTAGTCAGCCATCTTTGTTCAAACTTACGATGCTCCTTTCATCTGAAAACAATTCATTAAATACAAGACTGTCTATGTACCTTGAAAAAGCATTCAAAATACGCAAATTATATATTGACTTACTGTAACTTTTTTGATGGCTGGATTATAGGGCTATAATGCTTCTTATCAGTAGTTATCAGCAAATATCACAGTTATTGCAGTAGTATTTGCATATATGGCATTGGTGGTTGTAATAGCAGTAATGCTATTGGTGGTGGCAGCAGTAGTAAGGGTGGTGGTAGTAGTGGTAGTACTAGTAGTAGTTGTATTGTTGTGATGATGATGGTGATGATGTTGAAATGACAATGATGAGGATGATTACTAGTCGTCTTCTTCTTCTTCTTCTTCTTCTTCTTCTTCTTCTTCTTCTTCTTCTTCTTCTTCTTCTTCATTATTACAATTATGTTCTTGTTGTTTCGTTACTGCTGCATATCCTCACTCAGTATTTAGCGAATTAGATATCTTAAATTGATTGTATTTGTTAAATATTGTGCATATACATATTTGTAACCTAATAACCGCAAGGTCATGTTGACACTCCATGATATTGGCCAATGGCCTGATCATTAAACATTTCAGTGTTCAGTGCTCTCTCTCTCTCTCTCTCTCTCTCTCTCTCTCTCTCTCTCTCTCTCTCTCTCTCTCTCTCTCTCTCTCTCTATATATATATATATATATATATATATATATATATATATATGTCAGATTAAAAACAAGCTAAAACCAAGCTTAAAAACATCTACAGATCTGTTTCATGCATGTGCAGTCGTCAGGATGTAGTGGGCTTGTGCTGCCAGTGTTATATATATATATATATATATATATAATATATATATATATATATATATATATATATATATATATAATATAGGTCGCTGTTTTTCCCCGTGTTGCATGTGCTTCGCAGGTGTTTTTTGATTTTGTTCACTGATAAAAACTTCCATCTGTGTCTGCATTTGTTAACCATTTCTGTTCTAATATTTAAAGTTGCTAATTGTGGTTTACATAGTATACTGTATTTCTCTGTCAGGCATAGATTACACCTTTTTGAAATGTTATTGTATGGTGCTGCTCTTTTTAAGATTTTCCAAGATGTGTTGTAGTCTGTGTTTTTATCTTTAAGTTTCCAAATGTATTTACTCAGTTCTGTTTGGTTTTTGTATCTTTCTTTGTTGAATGATTGTTTATGGTTTGCATATCTAGGTTTGAATTGATTTTCAGTGATACCTACATATGTTTCTTCTGCGTTCTCTGATGTTACAGTGGCTTGGTACACAACGTTGTTGTAAAGGCATTTGTTGTTTAGGGGACACTGTTCTTTTTTGGTACACTTGCAAGATTCCCTTTCGTCACTCTCATTTTTCTCTGTGCTGCTTTTCATTTTATTTGCTGAATCAATGATATTTTTAAGATTCGGCATAAATGAGTATGATAATTTGATGTTGTTTTTGTTGAATATCTTAAATAATTTGTGGAAAGATGATGTCAAGATTAAAAAAAATTATTTCCCTAAGTTTGTTTTGACTCTTCCATCATATGGGGGATTGTACCATATGATTTTCCTTTTCCTGTTCTTTCTGCATCTGTTTGTATCCTTGTCTGGATCGTATCGTAATTCATAATTGCAGACACTTTTATGTAACGCCTCTTGGCATTCAGCTGTAGCATTGTTGAATGCTGTTTCATTACATGACAAGTTAGATAGTCTTTTATTTATGCCTCTAGGTATTGTTTTCAGTATGGAGGGTGGGTGATTGCTTTTGATGTTTACATAAACAGGCGTATCATTTGGGTTTTTGTATGGTTTATATGTATGTTGGTTGAGGTCTAACGTTATGTCTAAGTAATTCACTATCTTTTTGTTTGCTTCTATGGTGATTTGTAAGTTTTGGTTGTGGAAAATTTTACACAATTCTTTTTTCTTATTTTCAATATTCCTAGGGTTGTCGTTCAGAGCTGCAAGGCTGTAATCCCTGTACAGTCCAGTTTGTTTTCCAAGGTTTTTTTTTAAACATTGGATAACATGAATAGTCCGACAGGTTCGCAAGTTTCGGCACCATCATATGATCCTATTGTAACATCAAAAGTTGAGTTCCTGCTTGTGCTCTTAATCCAGGTTTCATTTTTACTGTGCAGTAAGGTTTTCTTTGTATGGAAAATGATTTCAATTCCTGACTCTGATATTTCTGTGTACTTGTTGGCAAATTTTATGGCTTTAGTGAGTAGCTTTTCATCTATAGATGGATCGAAATCTA
>CM031628.1:9633543-9643543 GCA_018398815.1 Conus ventricosus | reverse complement strand
ACTTTGCCTCGTTCTCCGTGTTGCTTATTGTAGTTGTCCCATTTAATTTCATTTTTTTAAAAATCCAGCTGACTTTAGGGAGCCATATCAAGGCTTTCCCATTCCTATGTTCTGGAAGACAGTGATACTGAGATACCAAGCTGATGAGACTGAGCAGTTAATGGGATCAGTGCAGTGGATAGTTTTTCCTGGGGATATTGACAGGGGCACGCACTCAGCGGAATGAAACGTCTCATTATGTGCTTACCCCCTCTGTTTTAAGTTTGAGTTCCCATTATATTATGCGTTATTGCACTCACATTCCTGTCGCTTGGTTGGTTGGATCACTTGTTTTTAGTATGTTCATTTACGTCGATGAATTTGGACTCTAAACACATTTAGTCTGTATATCAAAGATGATCAGTAAAATAAAACAAAGCAAAAGCCAAAACAGATCAACTCAAAAAGAATAGCTGGATGAAGTAAGGACGTAAGATGGGAAGGGGGTGGGGGAGGGTGTGTGTGTGATGGAGAATAGGTAAGCAGGGGCAGGAGGTAGGGAAGGATTTACAAGAAACGACCAGCTGGCTTATGTAAAAGATGACTGGTCGCCTGTATAATAAAACATTTTGAAATAAAAGATGTATCCAAATGACGTAATATCTGATATGGCAACACATTTTCAATACCTTCTATGGGAAGAATACTTATTTGTTCGCAGTATAGCAAAAAGTGTCCAACTGTCGGTTTTACAAGCAACTGATCTCTTTACAATGTTTTGTACATGGATAATTTGAATACAATCTGTACGCTGAACTTTTGATAACCCCAACAGGACCTGAAACATTTCCTTAAAAGGATCTACTTGTGTCAGAACGGAAATACGTCACCAGTGTATCCTTTTTCTTTTTAATAATACAGCAAATTTCCATTCGCAATAATATGCAGAGCAGTTAATCAACATTTGAATATTTCTTGCCACCTGTTTTGCAAGAAGATCTGAATGTCAATTATGAATAATCCCACAATTCGAGGCAATCCAATAAAATCAATTCGTTCCGTTCGCTCGAATGCAATGAATTACATGTCTTAATTTAAAAATGATAGTCGATCAATGAATTATTGACAAAATAGATTGCAAAACGGATTCATCTCATTTTTCAAAGTTTTAGTTTTATCTTCAGCCGCGCCACTCTTCCACCATTCTTTCTTTCCCTGACCTGTGATCAAGACTTGTCGGGTAAGCCACCCCTCATAAGTCTGGCTGTGTATGGTGTTGGAGGCCAACAACACATGACAGCCCTGGCAAAGAGAGACCATGACTCAGTGTTGTGGCGACACACAGCACAGACACACAGCAACAGTGAACCCCCCCCCCCCAGTACAGAATGGTGATAACAAGTTACCAAGAAACTGCTTTGGGAAGACAAATCACTGAAGCTGTCAAAATTAACAACACACCACCTGAGTTGAGACTCAACACAAGAGAGGAGTGGGGCCATATACGACTGGTGAGAACATCACTCACCAACCTGTGAGAACACCACTCACCAGCTGATGGAAGCAGTTTTCCAACACCATACACAGCCAGACTTATGAGGGGTGGCTTACCCGACAAGTCTTGATCACAGGTCAGGGAAAGAAGAATGGTGGAAGAGTGGCACGGCTGAAAATAAAACTAAAACTTTGAAAAATGAGATGCAGTAATATCTTCATGGCTAGAGTCTATGGACTATCTAAATGAAAACGGATTCAGAATCCACACAAAATGCAACATATACCAAACTCAGAGGCAGATCAACCGAGAATGACAAAGCCATAAAAAAACTGGTAATTTTGTCTGAAAATGGACAAACCTTGTCCAAGATGATAAGATTCCTCAACCTTTTACAACAGAATATTATACTCGAAACCTGTGCTTCGATCTTCAAGAACAGATCCATCTGTGTAAATCTATGTGTTTATGCCAGGCTGTTTTCACTGACGCCTTTTAAATATTCAGATTATGCACTCTTTGTTGATTCAGTATGATGTATGTTAAAGCTTGTTCTTGTTACTTCCCACAATGGTTGGAGCTTAGTATTTATTTCTGAAGAAATAATTTGTAAATTAACGTCGCTTTTTGTTGCAAAGTAGCCTATGAAACCATAAGTGGAAATCGTTTGTAATTCTTCCTCTTCTTCTTTATTATTATTGTTGTTATCATTATTATCATTATTATTATTATTATTAAACGACTACCGGATTTACACAGGTCACTCAGCTAGGAATAGCTCTTACTTGGAGCTTTTGACAGACCTCCGTCTGTCTTCTTCAGCTGTGGTGTGGCTACTGGGGGAACTGGCGTTCAGTGCGCACGACCATGGGTCGAACCCTGGTCATGTGACTGAACGATGAGGGTGTTGTACACCGATGGCAAGGTGTGTCTGCCCCGGTCCCGGTTGAGTGTAGGGTTGTTGGCGGCAATGTGTATAGCCTCCTTCACCCCAAGCTGAAACCATCTATTATCACGGTCGAGAACGCTGATGTTTTCGTAATCGAACTGATGTTGCTGGGCGTGTAGATGGGCGCCTACTGGTGATGATTCCCTTTTGTGTTCTGTCAAGCGTTTTCGAAGGTTTCTCTAAGTTTCCCCGACATAGCTTTCTTCACATCACGACAGTCTATTTGGTAGATCACTCCAGACTTGTCCAGTTTGTCAGTTTTGTCCTTGGGGCGACCAGCTGCTGTGGATGTGTTGATAGGTTTCGGATGTACGGAGACACCGGTTTTCCTGATCTTCCTGCTCAAGGCTTCAGTCACACCACAGACATAGGGATGTGACATGTCCTTTACGCCTGGTTTGGTCTTGTTTGGTGGTAGGGTGCGTGTGATCTTCTTGCTAGCCGGGATGTTCCACTCCCACTTCTCATAGTCTGATATGGTAAGAACCAGTTTGAGGTGTTCCATTTCTTGATCTTTGGCATCCTGAGTAGAGCAGATGGTGTTGGCCCGATGAGGAGGTGTGTATCACTCCGAGTTTGTGTTTCAGTGGCTGGTGGCTTTCGAACTGTAGGTACTGGTCTGTCACTGTATAAGACAGTAGACAGGATATATGTATGAGTATATCCCCCTTTATAACCACCCCCTTCCCCCTTTTACCTGAGAGTACGAACGCCACACAACAAACACACAGACAAAGGAAAATATGGTGCACAAACAGAAGGCTTTATTGCATTCACACAGGCATTCTCACCAACAGAATGGCAGATGAAAACACCAAGATCTCTACATCCAACACACACAGGCAGTTTTCCCCACATGGAAAAAAAAACAAAACAAAACAAACAAACAAAAAAAAAACCCAAAAGAATCCAACTATACTAACACCAATACGCGACCATCAGCGCATGGTCCCTTATGCATACCTGTGCACGCATGTGCTGCACATTCACATATAATGACCCTTCCCTCAGGAGGCACACACACACACCTCAGCCCACTGAAGGCCAATACCAGAAGGGACAAGGGTGAATAATTACATCACCTGGTAACCCCAGGGTGGAATATCAAACAAGGTTGATATTCCATAGAACCTGAGATGCCCACGCGATGCTTTTCCCAAACTGTATTCCTTATACTATTTTTGTTTATACCGGTGTCAAACTAATCGTACACCCAAACCCAACCCCCAATATATTATTCAAATCACTTAAACTGTTCAAGTGATCCGAAACCCAATGTTGCACTTTCAGTACCTCATTCAAAGTCCCTGGCGGGTACTTGACACACGCAAGAAAAACAAACTCTCCCCCCAAAAAAAACGGCAATACAGTAAGTGTTTTCCAATACAATCACGTAAACGTCTGTCTGTTTCACGACGCCCTCACACCAATGTACCGCCCAAAACACAAGACCTGCACTGAAGCGCTTGAGACGAAGCAGCTGGAATAAAACCGTGATGCATCGAAGAGTCCGGTCCCCTACCTACCGGGCACCAACTACACCACTCACAAATCACACGCAGATAGTATACCGCGGTGAGCCCTCAAGATGGTTGCCCACCCCGAAGAAAAGATAGAGCTGAAGTCGGAGGAACTGCAACACTTGGACTGCAGAAGAAAGGAGTCGGCGTCCAGACCGGAACGCACCCTGCCAGATCCAGGTATATCCTCACTCCAGGCAGAGGAATGGGCAGGGATGACAGTGGAGGTGGAGGTGACACGACCCCCCAACCCGAGAGGCCGACCCTCACGGATTTGCTGTGTAGGGAAGGTAAAGAAAACTCGCTGGAAACCTGTGGAAAAGGAAATGTCTTACTACCACAGAAGAATAAAGTTATTTGCTGCTTCACTTAAGCAAACGTTTCTGAGTGTTTTCATGTTTTTTAGCATTTCATGTTGACTCACTAAATATAGTCCTGAGATGTACACGTCACAACCCAAAGTGCGACAGCTGATTGGAATTTTAAACCATGACCTATACAACCAGCCACCTTGACATCAAAATTCTCTCTCACCAGAAATTTTCCATTACACATTTAAACCAACTTCATTGACTTTCCACTTCCATCAACGGCCACGAACATAATTGTAACCGTTCCTTCATAATAGTGATTATACTGTCTGAGTTAAATTCCCACGACTTAAGTTCCCATCGAGGTCTCCAAGACACAATGATTCAGTAGGATCATAAATCATACTTATTCCAACAACAACCGACCGTTAGCGACTACCAGTATCGGTCACAATTCAGGATCCATTACCTAGTAACATGCTTAATAGAATCAAACACATCTCAAGCAAAACCAAATAATAGAATTGAACCCGGTACCCTAATTTCCTAGCAGGCACAATCACAATCCTACAAATGTCATCAGAAATTATCAAGCGCTAGGACAATCACCAATTACATAAGCTCGACAAGGATTTCCGAGCGCTGCTATACATTGTCCTAAACATTGCCTACTGACACCACAATGCTGCGGAAAACTTCTTGGAATACTGGCGCACCACCGTCGACTAAAACAACAACCATATACATATATATACACCAAATGTAACCGGTACTAAGTAATCTAACTGATACTACTATTGTATTTAACATAATCATGAATTCACCTGCAAATCTTTAATGATAATTGAAAAAACCCCAACTCTTTTATTAATGTAATAATCCCTAATTTTCCTTTCCGCCCATCCAACCCGGTTTAGTTCCAAGCTCAAACACCAAAAGTGAACCTCTACCAGACGAGTCTATCCGAGGTACCACCATCCGTCACCTATCGATCGATAAACCTCACACACGCCCAGACACAGCGCATGCAGTCTGCCCTCTGTACCTGGCACGCACCGCGCGACAGTCTCCTCTTTTAATATAAAAAATTCCGGTCCTCCGACATCAACCTACACTCTCAGAAAATAACCGATCTTTACCAAACTTGAAAACAATATTTCTGTACACCTATGACCATTACCAAGTACAACATATTATGTCTTAGCACATCAATACCACTGTAACAAATCCACCTATCTGTATCAGTGTAGAACAGAAACGCACATTATTTTCTTCCCGCATGTACGGTTTTCCCTCGCCTTTAAGTTCATGTTATATCTCTCTTCTTCCCTTCAAATTTCCGCGCATTTAAATTTCCTCCTTCTCAGGCGAACTCACATAGAAAGAAACTTTGCGAATAAAAATAAATAAAAAATCCTCCAGTTCTGGGGACCGAAATACAAACGTTTATGAAATAATGATATCTACAAACAACCGACTTTACAGCCCCCCAGAATTTTCGCTACTTTACACGCTCACCTTGGACAAAACAGGAACGACACACACTGGACGACACCCTCAGTCGCCGGACACTGCCAGACAGCCGACGCCCTGGTACATGCAGAACCCGCCACTGAACACCGAAACATCGACAGTCTAAATTCGGACGATACACACTGGACGACACCCTCAGTCGCCGGGACACTGCCAGACAGCCAACGCCCTGGTACATGCAGAACCCGCCACTGAACACCGAAACACTGACAGTCTAAACCGGACGACACACACTGGACGAACCCTCAGTCGCCGGGACACTGCCAGACAGCCAACTCCCTGGTACATGCAGAACCCGCCACTGAACACCGAAACACCGACAGTCAAAACTCGGGTAGCCAAACCTTCAGAAGCGGTCGAGGGCAGACCCAGAACCCCTGCCCCAACGGCAGAACAAACTTGAGCACGAGGCCAACCCAACCTTCGCGGATAACGCCTCAATTCGTACTGACTTGCAGACACACGACGACACTCCGAATTCACCTCAGAGACTCACAAGACAGCACTCACATGCACGGAATTCCCCACTCACATCGAAGAACTCCAGTTTCACGAGTATTCGTTTACACACGTAAAACCCACTATTCCGGCGAGTCTAATGTTCTCCTCCTTCCCCACCCCCACCCCTCTCCAAGAGTTGACAGGTAAGCATACTCCCGGAAGGAATCACGCACTTCATGTCCACTGCCAACCTGGCAATGAACGGGCCACACTCCACAATTGTCACTCAGGCGACCTGTATGAGTTCGTGCGTGACATGGTCGGTGTGGGTAGGTTTGCGGTACACACTGAAGGAGAGGTTGTCCTCTGTCCGTGTAATGAGTGTGTCTAGCATGGCAATCGAGTTGTTCTCCTCCACCTCATGAGTGAATTTGATGCCAGGGTGTTGACTGTTCAAATGGTTGGGTGAAGTCCTCCACCAGCTCCCTCTTGAGGATGGTCATGGTGTCATCCACGTAGCGACCCCAATAGCGTGGAGGAGAATGGTAAGACGCCAGGGCCTTCTCCTCGAAGTCCTCCATGAAGAGGTTGGCTACAATGGCGCTGACTGGACAGCCCATGGCCACTCCTGCGGTCTGCTGGTAGAAGTTACCTTGGAACGTGAAGTAAGTGGTGTTGAGACAGCAAGCCAGGAGTTCACAGATGCTGTCCACGGAAAGTGTAGTAGGCTGGGGCAGAGTGTCGTCAGCCTGGAGTCTTGCTTTGATGATGTGGATGCTTTCTTCGATGGGGACGCTGGTGAACAATGCGGAAACATCATATGACACCAGGCACTCATCAGGAGAAAGGGTGTAGTCTGCCAGTTTCTGGACCAAGTCTGCACTGTTGATGATGTGGTGTTCTGTTGTGCCAACCAAAGGAAACAGGATGTCTGCCACAAATCTCGCCATCTCATACATGAGGGAACCTCTGGAAGCAACTATGGGACAGAGAGGGACGTCTTTCTTGTGCACCTTAGGAAGGCCATAAAACTTGGGGATATCAGTGGCTGATGGGTACAGTTTCTGTAAAGGTCAAGGGAAAGTCCGCCCGTCTCCTTGAGACGTTTGAGCAGATCCTTGAGCTTGGTAGCATACCTGTTGGTGGGGTCTTTCTTGAGAGGCTGGTAGGTTTTTCTGTCATCCAACAGTTGACTGGCCTTGTCGTAGTACATGGACTTGGGGATGATGACTGTGGAACGACCCTTGTCGGCCGGAGTATCAAAGTCGTGTCGTCTTTCCTAAGTCGGGCCAACGCACGCCTCTCCTCAACAGGAATGTTGGGTTTCGGCGGTTGTGCTTTGTTTCAGGATGTTGACACATTCCGACCTCAGATGGGACGCCTCTTCTGTATGCGGGCCTATCTGTCTGCAGGCGGTTTCGATACTCGTGATGTAGTCCACGATGGGGAGTTTGTCTGGGGTCACAGTAAAATTGAGTCCCTTTTCCAGCACTCGCTGTTCAGAGTCAGAAAGTTCACGTCCGATAAGTTCACAACCCATCTCTTCTTCACCATGCGTGTCTCTTCTTCAGTCACAGGTACAATTGGAATGTGATCGTTCTTGTCACGCTTCGAACTCGCCATTAGTTTCTCAAACTTGCTTCTCTGGGGCATGCGCACTTTGTTCCATTCCAAGTTTTGAGTTGACTCGAGCCAGTTCTTCACTTCCGCCAGTATCTCAGTCGGTACGTTTACACTCAACCTGCCCGAACAGAGATGGATATGTTGTTCTAATCCCTCGAACCTCAGATTGATCTGCATTACGCGCTCGTTCATCAGGGCCCGTTCCGTACGGAATAGGATGTTGCTTGCAGCTTTTCCTTTGACCAATGACTTGATTTTTAGGCTGGTCGGTACGACACCGTGATGTTTGCAGTGTGGCGTGAAATGCAGATGGTTTCGGAATCTCGCTAAGGCTCGGTGCGCTCCTTCCAGTTCACGAAAAATCTTGATGACCGTCCGGTCGAAATCGCGTACGAGATTTAATTATTATTATAATTATCATTATTATCATCATTATCATTTGCGCTTACAAGTTCTGACCAGGCCTTTCATTTAAGACCGTTTTACATACCAGCCGCCGTGGCGAAGTGGTTAGCGTCGCGGACTCCCGGCTGGGAGGTCGTGGGTTCGAATCCCATCAGAGTCATGTGGATTTTTCTGCCCCGACCGGCTCCTACCCAGAGTTGAGTTTGCTGCAGACTCAGTTGGGAAGACTGGGACCACACAGTCGAGTTTTCATCCACTTAATGGATGCGTTTCTGAGAGTGTTGCTCAAATTTCCTGACCAACACTGACGGTGCCTGTATCTCTCGGGCCTGGTTGACGCCGGGATATATTATGAAAGGAAGCGTAGAGTACAGCCCTGTCATGTAGTCTCAGACCGAAATGGAAATCCGTAGCATCATCTTAATCATCTTCTTTCTCATTGATCAGCTTTAAAAAAAAAGTCTCAAATTCTGTGGCCCTTCATGCCCTGCTCTCATGGTGACCTCAGTTTCGATGTCCTCTCCACGTCTGTGGCTTTGGTTTGGTTCCGTCGGGGTCACTGGTATCGGCGAGTCCATGGGGGCTGTCATTGGACGGACGTGGTGGCGCCCTCCGGAGGGAGAGCTCACTCACGCCGGCTCCACGACTAAGCAGTTATTGTCGTCAGTAGGGGGCTTAGTAGGTGGTGTCCTGCGTATGTTAGATCAGAACAGGCGCCACTGAACACCACCGAAGTGACTCGGCAGCAGTGCAGTGTCTCCTCCGGTGGGTTGCCTCTTAGCGACTTGACATTGACTGCTCCCTGTGGATTGCTGGTGCCAGGGCTGCGGCGGCGGGCCGACCGGGCTGCGGCTGTGGACGGGGTTTCAGAATGAGCGGCGTGGGTGCACTGCCTCTGAGGTGGCGCAGAGGTTGGAACAGAAAAAAAGAAGAAGACCGTTTTACATTATTTTATACTGAACCTGTTCTAACCAAGAGCCTGTTTTGCAAATGGTAACTTTCTCTTCTGATCAGGAGGTAAAATTGATGCTGATCTGTGCGATTCCGTTGCATTTGTTTGAATAATTATTATTATTATCATTATTATCATCATTATCATTTGTGCTTACAAGTTCTGACAGCCTTTCATTTAAGACCGTTTTACATGTTTTTGTAATGAACCTGTTTGAATTAGGAGCCTGTTTTGGCAACTTTCTCTTCTGATCAGGAGGTAAAATTGATGCTGATCTGTGCGATTCCATTGCATTTGTTTGAAATGTGAAGCCTAGGGCCGGTTTGATAAATTTACCATTGAAGTCTGTCATTTCTTCAACTGAGCATTAGAAGCAGAGGAAATGATTTCTCAGCCATCTCAGTCAGTGACTCGATAAGAGCAGCTGCAGTGTGCACCAGAGTTTTGGAGCCTTGACCCAAAGGTGTTATTTACTGACAATTTTCAGAAAGTTTTTTTTATCCCTTTGCTTTAGTGAGTATTAAGTCTTTTTTTTTCAAGGAAGCTTTGGATTCAGGAGACGCCCAAGAATTTAACTTCCATCTTTAAGTCAAAATGTTTTCCATCAAGCTGAAATTTAGGCAACGTTTGTGGAACACGATTGTTGTTAAAAAGAATCATATGTCTCTCTTCGACTGAACATTCAAACCATTTGCTTTAATCTGCATGTTCAGTTTGTTCGTGTTCCTTTTGATAAATTTTATACATATGGTTAATGAAACACAGTCTTACTTACTTCCGTAGGGGAACTTA
>CM031628.1:9596043-9621043 GCA_018398815.1 Conus ventricosus | reverse complement strand
TTTACAGAAAAAGGAATATGAACGTTTTCACAACGAATTCTTTGCCCTGCCCCTCCTTAGTTACTCTGTCTGCCCTTCTTCCATAAATCCACAATGTGATGGAACCCAAGTAAATGTTACACTGGAACCCTTTGAATTAGAAATGTATGAGGTGATTAATTTCAATTACTAAGTCACATCTGTCTCTAGACTTTTTGGATTTCAGTGTAAATAGACAGACTTAGGTAAACACAAAAAGTATTGGAAATTTACCATAGGAAGATTAACAATGTATCACAGAGCCATGAGAATGGCTACCAGTTCTGTGTGAAAACAGAATGCCCTGCCCCAATATGAAACGATTTTTCTTTTTTTAAATCCAGGTATTACAAACCCAGCCCCCGCCACATTAGTGTCAATAAGAGAACCATCGGTAAAATACCTTCAAATGGTTAGAATAATTGATTGAACATGAGATCGAAAAGAAAAGCAAGTAGGTGAGGGTTATAAATTTTTTTTTTTGATTGTCTTTGGAAAAAGTCAAAATCTGCTGTTCAGTTCCCATGGGGAATGGAGAGTAATCGAGCGTTTACCTACATCTTTAGTTTTCAGATCTAATCTGCTGTGAATATCTGAATTTATAAATGACTATTGTTGTCAAAGATTTTTTTGGTCCTTGCTCTTTTTGGAAATTGAAGATTTGATCTAAGTACATTTTTCATTCACGTTGACATTTTCAACAGCATGTTCTTAAAATGTACTTAGCTGAAGACAGTTCTCGATAATTGTTCAAAGGTAGAACACCAACCTCCCCTTTACGTAGCAATAGTCGGGTGTGGACAGGAACTCCCAAAGCTAATTTGTATGCCTTAGAGTCAATACTTTGTAATTTTCTTCATAAGTTATTAGGAGCAGAAAAATAAACTTCTTGGCCGCAAGTCAGCTTTGATCTAAAAAAGATGTTGCAAAGAAGAGTCAATTTTTTTGGGTTTTCTTTCCCCCAATTTTGTCTGCTTATAATTTTAAGCAAATTTAAGCTTTTTTGGTTTTGATAGACTGTTTCAATGTGAAATTTCCATGAAAATTTCGATGTAAAATAGACACTAAAAATTTTTGTGATGTCTTTGAATTGTAGCGCGGGCTCCGTCGATAAAGAAATAGGTAATCTTCGGGGAGGGTCACCGCACTAAATACCATCATGTGAGTTTTTTAACAGATAAAGTTAAACCATTCTCTGTCAAGAAAGCACTTATTTATCTAATTCAGACTGATAACAGATCTGAATTTGTTTCAGTTTTCTGTTTGAAAATACTTCAATTTTGCATCCAACCAAACAAAAATGTCATCAGCAAATTGAACATCTTGACATTTTGTTTTATATCTTTTTAGAAAGATCTGATATCTTAATACTGAAAAGATAAGGGCAATGATGGATCCTTGAGGAACTCCCATATGAAAATCTCTCTGGGAAGGAATTACGCATTTCAACCTTGTTCAATGGTTCTACAGGAAGGAAAATCTTTTACAAACGAAAACTTTTCTCCCACAAATACCTGTTTTTCAGTTTAAATAAAAATTGAGCGTGCAAAACTTGATCGTAGGCACTTTTAAATGTCAAAAAATGTTGCCAGCACGTTTTGCCTACGAGCAAATTCGCGTTTTTTATTGGTAGATAACTTCACAAGTGATCCGTTGTAGTCTTCCGGCCTAAAACCGCTTGATGGACTGGAAAAACATTGTTTTATCACAATAGTGAATTAGGCGAGCAGTTACATCTTCTCCATTAACTTACATGTGTGTGAAGTAAGAGCGATTGGCCTGTAACTTTGACTTTCTACAGGGTTTGCCAATTTTTAAGTAGGGGGAAACTATAATTGAATGTTTCCACATGGTTGGTAATTTCCCTTCACTCCAGAGTTTCCCATTATTTTTGAAGATACTGCCCCCAAAATTATCTGGTAAATGTTTCAGCATTTCATTAGAAATTTCATCACGGCCAACATCTGTTCTTTTTTATCAATGTTGAGATTACTTCTTTTAGTTCCAAAAAGTAATAGGAGAGTTGAAGTTATCGTTAGATTTGGATCTTTAATGTCTAGTTTAGTTCCTGGTCCTGTCTGTAGGGCTTACATTTTCTTGAAAGACCTTCTAGTCTGCTGTTTACCCGAAAAGATTTCAGCAAACTTTTCCCTTTTTGATAAGCTGTTGGAATTTATTATCTTCAAATGTTACTTTGCACTTAAGAATGGAAAAAACCCCTGCCTTCATATATCCAATTTTCATCCATGTTTTACTCCCATCTGAAGGAGAACTTACTCTTCCTCACAAAGCTTTACCAATTTCACACTTTGCTTTGGCTAATATTTGTTATATGCTGATTTAGCCACCTTTGAATCTCTGAGTTTAGATGGAGATCTACTGCATAGATAGATTTCTTACTTAGAAACTTTCTTGTTTGCTCTTTCACACTCGTCTGTCCAACACAAGTTCTGCATATTTAGATTTTAGAAATGCACGAACATCTGGGGAAAAGAAGAATCAGCCCCGTGAAGTAAGATCTTGTGAAAAGATCATGCATTTCGATCCACGTCTTCATTTTGATGAATGTCGTAGAATATTAAAATTGATGGTAAATTTATCCCAGTCTGTCGATTGTAATTATATTCCTGATTTCATCTTGTATTGAGTTAACAGGACCCAACTTTTGTGTTAATTTATATGTATAGGAAATTTATCACTACCTAGTGTATCAGGAGAAATTTCCACATTTCAGTTGGGCTAATTTAGGAGAATGAAGGATATGTCAATGGCTGATGGTTTATGACATTCTCTATCGATATTCTTGTGATGTCACCCTTATTCAGTTAGTACAAATTTAATCCACAACATTTTCGACAAATTGGAGGTTTGTGGTTCTTTTTACAACCCTGTCCCAGAGGGGCTGAATGTGCATTAAATCACCTCCCATGAGCCATTTTTCCTTTTTGGTTAAATTTCGCAACCATTCTGTAATATTATCTGGACTTTTGGAAGATAGACGGAAACAATATTAACAACTAGGTTGCTGTTGAATTTTACCATAGCAGCGGAAGAGTTTTTAAATGAGGAATGTTCAAAGGCACTGGAGATTTCATAGGATGGTAATCAATATTTGAAAGAATATATATTGCTGTGTAGATCTTACCAGATGATCTTTATTGTAAAAAGGTGGGTAATGAAAATTCGGATTGGGGTAATTTATTTTTACTTACGTTTAAAGATTGTAGTAATAAAGACTTTAAACTGATTTGATGACAAATGTTGTATCAGTTCATCAAATTTCTAATAATGGAACGACGTTCCATTGGAAGTTTTCAATATTTGAAAGCTCTTCCATCAGGATTTCTACATTTACTGGGAAAAAAAGGAGATCAGTAGAATAAATGATAACAGGATTATTATCTGTGTGAAGTTGACGTGTAAAGGGTAGCGATAGTGGAGATGCGAATCTGCGCTGGCGGAAGTGAAGTCGTCACATCAGAGTTGGCAGAATGTGAAGAGGTCACCTCTGGGCTTTACGGAGGAACCCTCTCCTCAGGCTGGTATGAAAGGGGATGAAGTCACGTAGGGTCAGCAGTAGGTGGAGACGTCACCCCAGGGCCGGAAGGAGAACAAGTCACCGCTGGGTCAGGGTTTGATGGAGACGTCACCTCAGGGCCGGAAGGAGATGAAATCACCCCAGGGTCAGCAGTGGTGGAGAGTCACCTCAGGGCCCGGAAGGAGAAGAACTCACTGCAGGGTCAGCAGTAGGGGGAGACGTACTCAGGGCCGGAAGGAGAAGAGTCACCGCAGGGTCAGTAGTAGGGGGAGACGTCACCCCAGGACCGGAAGGAGAAGAAGCTGACGCCCAGGGCCACAACAGAGTCGTCGTCCCTCCCGGGGCCAAAAAGGGGGGTCTCCTGAGGGCTGCAGGAGGAGGTGATTCCTTAGGGCAAGCAGAAAGAGGGGGTGTTCCCCATTTGGGAGCAGGACGAGGGAGAGTTTCCTCAGGGTCAGCGGAGAAGGGGAAGTTCCTGAAGGCCAGCACGACGAGGGAGAGTTTCCCCAGGGTCAGCAGGAGAAGGGGGAGATTCCTCAAGGCCAGCAGGAGGAGGAGGTGTCTCCTCAGGACGAGCAGGAGGAAGTGTTCCTCAGGGCCAATAGGAAATGGAAGAGACTCATCAGCACCAGCAGGAGGAGGAAGGGGAGTCTCCCCAAGGCCTGTAGGAGGCGGGGGAGTCTCCCCAAGGCCTGTAGGAGGAGGGAGAGTCTCCTTGGAGCCAGCAGGAGGAGTAAGAGCCTCCTCAGGGCCAACAGGAGGATGAGACGTCCTCCTAGAAACAGCAGAAGAAAGAGACGTCACCTCATAGTTGGCTGAAGGTGGAGACGTCTCCTCCATAACAGCAAGCGGTGAAGCTGTCTCCTCAGGGGTATCAGGAGGTGTAGTCGTCTCCTCAGATGCAGTATAGGGTGTAGACATCTCCTCAGGAACAGCAGAAGTTGAGCGGGATGAAGAGAAAGAGGACATGAATGTTTCCAACTGTTTCAGGCAGCGATCTTTTCACGCTGGGATAGGAAAGATGACGCATGAGGGAGAGAGGTTGAATAGATTGAGAGCAAATTGTTGAAACACTTGTGTGTGTGTGTGTGTGTGTGTGTGTGTGTGTGTGTGTGTGTGTGTGTGTGTGTGTGTGTGTGTGTGTGTGTGTGTGCAGAGTCGAACACCAGAGTTTATAGGCACATATTTATGTCAGTATCAACGCGGTATTTAGGCATTATATCTTATTGTTTACCTCCAGCCGCCTGCACAAGTTTTATTCCGTATTGATCTTGCAGTAACTTCGATTTCTTTAAGTGGCAGGCACGTATGTCTTCAAGCAGAGTTGAAGCATAATGTTTTTGGATAAAGCAAGGTGAAAAGTCAGGTATAGAAATGACTTCATAGTGTTTCTGTCTATGGCTATCTACGTCTGCAGGGTAAGGGTATTCGCAGTGTAGGTTGAATTAACACTGACTCAACACTGCACGTCTGTAGTTCGCCTAACGCTGCATTCACACTGAACGCAGCCAGTTCCTGGCAACAAGTTGCCATCAGCTTGACACAAACTCACATGCATTCAGACACAGCCAGATGCCATCGGCCAGGTAGTTCCAAACAATTAAAGGAAGAAGCATACACACTTTTTTGACAATATAGAGACACCCTAATTAAATTTTATGGATACTTTTCGAAAGTCTTTTAATGAGAACAGATTTGCTTGAAACACATTTCATGTCAAACACCAGTTTTAGTCCTTTTTCATGCTTTCCTTTCCTGGAGATCTGAAAGGGGAGACATTCGTGTGGGTCTGATTGTGAGCCTGACGACATCCCAACAGGAGGTAGTGACACTATCAGTGTAGTCGCTGTCTTCAAGTAAGAAAACTGTTTGTTCACCATGATCTCAAGCCGTGGTTTGATACAGCGAGTAAAACCCCTTGAGGGAAAGCCTGCTCCAGCGGGCCTCTGTGACTAAGCATATTATTGTCAACAATTGGAGGCTTACGGGTGGTGTAGCTCTGAACATCACTGAAGTGACTCGGCAGCAGTGCAATGTCACCTGTGGAGGGCCGACTTTTGACGACTTTACCGTGATGGTTCCTGTGGCCTGCCAGTGAGGGCTTGAGCACAAGCCAGGCAGTGGCTGTGGATTGGGAGCTGGGATGATCAGAGAGGTGCAATGCCACTAAAGTAGCATGGAAAACCAGACAGGGGGAAAGCGGCTTTCTCTAACTATCTTAAACTGATTTTTTCTTCACTTTTCTCTTTAAAAGAAATTCTCAGTGCGTACGAGGGACAGAACAACTCAAAGTACGGCGAACGTTGTGCAGATCCTCAGGAAGCGAGTACGGCGATGTAGTGGTATATCGCTTTGTTCGTATCTCTCGCAGTTGTGAAATATCCTATTTTTGGAATGAAAATGATTATTTCCTGTAATTTACCAGCTTTTTTTCTTTCAGGCCACCCTTGTTTAGATTTAACGGTAAAACATGGTTCAGCCAAGACAACGTTCACTGTTTGACTACCTTAGGATCGTGCAGAACATTACAAATCAGTTCAGAACTTAGAATTCTGACCGCATCTGTGCATAATTGAATTATGCACATTTTATGGAAAAAAATCTTACTCCATACTTCACATGCTCAGCCTTCGCCAGTGTCAGAACATGCAACCTTCAGATTCAAAGTCATATGTTCCGACCACAAAGCCATCATGCCAGAGAACATTTCGATCTATTCATGACAAAGTTAGTAGATCCGAACAGTAGGGTTCATCGGAACACCTCGAAATGGGCCGAGGGAAGACAAAACGAGTGATTAGACTGGTTCTAGTATGATAGTTTGTATCAGCTGAGAAACTTTCATATAAAACAGTAAGCATTTCCCCTTCATTCTTTTCCCCCACAACCAAAAAAGGTGTACCTGATAACTTGGAGCTGAATTTTGAAAGGTATCCAGTGAGTTGGCGATGATGAAACGGCATAACGATAAAGTTGTACAGTTATTGATATACAATTGTCTGCTGTGTTACTGAGTTAGGGCCACAAAAGTTACACACCCACTTCCTGTGTCGCTATCTTATCCCACCATAAATCAAGTTTGGGCTGTTGTTTATTATGAAATCCATTCCACTCTGTCTAACAGCTGTATACCAAGCTATTCCTGAGTGTGCTAACTGGGCGATGATTGCTAAGGTGTTTCTATTTTTGCCGACTTTACGCAAGAGATCTCTGGTCATAAACTGGAATTGAATATGTAACATTAACGCCTGACATCAATACCTTCTGTCATGGTACTATTAGGTAACTTTCAGGAAACGGGAGTCTACAGCTCCTGGAAGAAATTGCCTCCCCCCCCCCTCCAAAGATGTTTGATTCAGCTACATGTGTGTGTGTGTGGTGTGTGTGTGTGTGTGTGTGTGTGTGTGTGTGTGTGTGTGTGTGTGTGTGGTGCGCACATGCGCGCGCAATTGCTCAAGCAGATGGCAGATGCATGCGTGCGTGTGTGTGGTGCGTGTGTGCGTGTGTGTGTGGTGTGTGGTGTGTGTGTGTGTGTGTGTGTGTGTGTGTGTGTGTGGTGCGTGTGTGTGTGTGTGTGCGCGCGCGCGCGCACGGCGTATTTTTTTTCAGCTATAAAGGGTTCAATTGCCTGTATATGCAGTTGTTTCTAGCGGAGTGGGCAAAGTATTGTTATCCTACCAAAGCGTCCCTGTGGTTCCTTCCCCAGTCACATCCAGGTTCCACACCTGTATATGGCCCCAGCCTCTCCCTACGTCCTTCATACAAACTTTACACAGAGGTGTCGCCTGTGGGTGCCTGCATCACAAAGGACAAATACAATCTGCGCACGATCAAAACCATTCGATTGTGTGCGGAAGAGCACGCCACAGTGAAATCGGGAGTACGTTGGTAGGGACGACAGCAAATGTATGCGACAGGTGTCGTCTTTCAACTCACTCAATAGATGGACAGCAGTGGTCCTACTTGATCCCATCACACAGTGTTTCCTCTTTGTATGTTAATCCCATCAGAGAGTATTTTCTTTGGCATGTTAATGCATCAGACAGTATTTAATGCCATCAGACAGTATTTAATGCCATCAGACAGTATTTTCCCTCTGTATGTTAGTGCCATCAGACGGTCTTTTACCTTTTAATGTTAATTCCATTGGACAGTATTTCCTTTTTTGTTAATGCCATGAGGCAGTATTTCTCTTCTCTTTGTATGTTAATGCCATCAGACAGTATTTGGTCTTTGAATGTTTGGTTATTATCCTATCAATCTGTATTTTCTCTTAGTGCAATTGGTTATGATCTCAAGAGACTGTATGTTCTCTTTGTGTGTATGCTTAAAACCTTCTTGACCTGTATGTTCTTTGTGTGTATGGTTATAATATCATCAAACTACATTTTGTCATTGTGTGTGTGTGTGTGTGTGTGTGTGTGTGTGTGTGTGGTGGTGTGTGTGTGTGTGTGTGTGTGGTTATACTCTCCTAAGACTGTATTTTCTTTTGTATGTATGCTCATATTCTTCTTGACCTGTATTTTCTCTTGTGTGCATGGTTATAATCTCATCAAACTACATTTCTCCTTGTTTTTTTTTTGTGTGTGTGGTTATACTCTCCTAAGATTGTATTTTAAACCCTTTGCGCGATTTGTTATATTCTAAAGTTAAGGGAAGAGTGAGCAGTCCCTGTCGCATTCAGAGGAGGCGTGACGTCACTGAGCAGCCACAGGGCATGAATCACAGAGCAGGAGAACACGTACAATCAACCAGTCAACAGCAGAACTCTACTGGAGGGAGGAGAAAGAGGCAGCCATTGTTACCAGGTGCTGCAAACACCTTCTCCACTGCAGGAGCAGGATAACGTCTACCATCAACCAGTCAACAGCCAAACTCTACTGGAGGGAGGAGAAAGAGGCAGCCATTGTTACCAGGTGCTGCAAACATTTTCTCCACCTCCTAGCAACAGTAAGTCCGATTTCTCTTTGTGAAAATCAAGCGTCTCTCGCTAATATGGTATGTCGCGCACCTTGCTGTTAAAAGTGATGTTTGGTGAAAAGGCAACTCAGCTTTCCCTTCACGGGAACTGCACATTTCGTTGAGTAGGTGATTAGCTGAGTTCTTCTTACCGTTAGGCCTCAACCACAAAGAGCAGCAGGAAAGCTTGAACTAGATACACTTATGAAAGACAGGGCTAGGTACATCATAACAATTTTTTTTTTCTTCAGAGACGTTTTTCACTACGCTCGTTGGTTCTTTCACTGGCCAAAAGAATCATTGCCACACCTAGGACCTCCATCTATTGCCTCGCCCGAAAGACTAGTCCTCAGGCCATCTCTTGAACTTTAGTAAAGAGGAAGAAAAAACAAAACCATGCCCACAGTGGATTTAAACCAACGGCGTACATTCTCAACAACGGCTGTGCGCATGTCCAGCGAGGAGGCTGCCCGGTTTTTGGAGCTCCCGTTTTAAATTCATTTTTATATCTTTTACTCATACGAGTAACCGTGAATTTTAATAACCAGCACTGTTGGCTGTTGGTGGTTTTACGCTTATTATTTTTTTTTAACGAAATTGTGTTTTAAAACCTTTCAGGTAAGTGAGTCTTTCTTACTTGGCTTTTCAAGATGGCTACCAGCGTGTTGTTCCTCGGCTTCGTTAAAAGTTTTCTACTTCTCCTTGCTGTTTCCACATGTGACAGGAACAACAATATCCCTAGCACTCAGTTTAATTTGAAATTTTAGATGTAGATGTAGACGCCTTTAGTTCCATTTTGGCAGGTTATAAAACTTTGTGCAACCTCAACCATGTTAGCCTCCTGTGTACACCTGTGCCGAGTACTGTTCTCACATCTATTACTAGGCCCAGATTTGAACCCCTGATGTCAATTAACGTCAGAAATAGTACAGTGATAAGGAATTGTTTGAATAAAAGAGTTACACATAGAGGAGTTAAATCATGGCTTTTAAGCCTTATCCTGCTATCGGGAGACATTGAACTCAATCCTGGTCCATCCACCAAAGTAAAATATCCATGCAGAATTTGCAATTTGAGAGTCACATGGAAACATAAAGCAGTTGCCTGTGACGTCTGCAATACATGGTATCACACTAAATGTATGTATTAAACTCAGCAGTTTATGAAGCATTATGCAATAGTGATAATCCTGGACCTCGGGCTTCCAAACTTTAGTTCGAGACTTTTTGAAGATTCTATTGAAGACTGCAGCTCAGAAAGCAACCGTTTGACCCTATCTCGCCAGACCGATCCCAAAAGAAAACTTGAAATTTTGTCCTAAGTTTGCATCCACCCTGATTCTAAAACTAATAAAATCCCAAATCAAATAGTGCAACTGAACTCCAATCATTAAGAGAAAAAGATAACTTAAATGCATAGTCGTAACTTTCAATCTCTTATCAAGAAAAAGGAAGAACTCAGTAATTTAGTCACCGAAAAAAACATTGATGTTGTAATTGGAACAGAAACTTGGCTGGAAACTGGAACATCCAGCAGTGAACTTCTAATGGAGATTTTGATATTTATAGAAAGGACAGACTTGGAAAAAGAGGTGGGGGAGTCTTGATTGCCATTAGGAAGAACTTAGCCAGTGATTTTTTATATCAAGGCAAAAACAGTGAAAGTTTATTTTGTAGGATTAATTTTAAGAATAAGAGACCTGTCATTGTTGGATCAGTTTACAGACCTCCAGACTCAGATGAAAATGTTGTTCGCTATTTGCAGAGACATTTCTGACATTGTTTGGCCAATAGGAAGGCAATATTATGGATTGGTGGAGACTTTTAACTTACCAGATATTGATTGGCGTGAAGATGCCATACTTGGTATCAATACAGTAAAAATATTAATACTCAGTTTTTTGATACCACCAAAGACCTTGGATTAGTGCAGTCAGTTGAAACACCAACTACTGTGGTAAGGCATTCCTGGATTTATTTTTTCCATTGTCCAGGCGCTTTAGGCAATCAGGAATTAATTGCAGGCCTGGGTGATCATGACATAATTCTCTTAGAGAGCAACTTCAACCATTTCGAAAAAAAACCCCGAAACGTACCATCAGACTCTGGAACCAAGCAGACTTACCAAAATTGCGCAGGGATACTCATATTTCAGTCGTCTTTTCTGAGGTCCCATAGTGTTAAAGATAATGTCAGTGACCTTTGGAAGTGTATAAAACTAACTTGGAATTTTATTATGGATGACAACATACCTACTAAAATAACTTCAAGCAAGAATCACCAGCCATGGATTACTACAAAAACTAAACGTTTGTTGAGAAGGAAACATCGTTTCTTTAAGAAGATGAAACTTCACCCAAATTCAGAAAGATTACTGGTTAGGTATAAACATATTAAGAGAAGGTGTCAGAGAGAATGTAGGCTTGCTCACCCAATTATGTTAATTCGATATTTCAGAAGGTGATCATCAAAACAAGAAATTATGGTCTTACATTAGGAGTAAGAGACAGGCAACATTGGGATTCCAGACCTGAGAAACAACCAAATAACCTAATACAGGACCCTGAAGGGAAAGCAAATTTACTAAACAAGCAGTTTTGTTCATTTTCTCAAATCCCAAGCCTTTAATTAACGTTAGACTAAAGGATGATGATAAACTCCCTGAAATGCAAAATATCAAAGTAAACCAAAGCAGGAGTATTTAAGTTACTGACCAACATCAATGAAACAAAGCTATTGGTCCTGATGGCGTTCCTGGCAAGCTCTTAAAATTATGTGCCAATGAATTGAGTGAGGTATACCAACTACTTTACCAAGCTTCACTGGACCAGGGAGTAATATCTGATGAGTGGCGAGATGCGAGCATTGTTCCCTTATTCAAAAAGGGTGACAAAACAAAAGCAGAGAACTATAGACCTGTATCTCTTACATCCATATCAGCAAAACTACTTGAACACATAATATATAGTAGCATAATGGACCATCTTGACAAATATGACTTTTTAGATAACGCCCAGCATGTTTAGACAGCAAAGGAGTTGTAAGACTCAACTTATAACAACTCTCAATGATTTTAATAATGTCTTAACAACAGACAGCAATTAGATGCAGTTTTATTAGACTTTTCTAAAGCCTTTGATAATGTTGACCATGAGGGCCTGCTGCTTAAATTAGAACACATCGGCAATTGGGCGGTTCTTTGCTAAAATGGGATAGATCATTCCTCGTTGGAGAACGCAGAAAGTTATTGTGGAAGGGTCGTCATCCCATTGTAAACCAGTCTTGTCAGGTGTACCACAGGGAATTGTTCTGGGCTCTTGTTTTTCTTAATTTATATAAATGACATAAGTAGAAATCTCTCTCCTGGAACTACTATAAGGCTTTTTGCAGATGACAGCTTAGTATATAGAACAATCAGAAGCAAGAATGATACGCGCATCTACAAGAAGATCTAAACGCTTTACAAGAGTGGGAAAAGAACCTGGAAAATGGAATTTCATCCCCAAAAGTGTCAAGTGTTGCGTATATGTAACAAACGCTCACCAACTAGATCAGAATATCTATTCATAATACTATCTTAAAGAAACCAATGCTGCAAAATATTTAGGCGTGATTATGGATAGTCGTCTCAAATGGAAAGAACATTACAATTTAGTATGTAAGAAAGCAAATAACATCTTAGCTTTCTTATACAGGAATATCAATGACTGCCCCCAAAAGGTTAAAGACGACTGCTACAAAACACTGGTTAGACCAGTACTGGAATATGGTTGCTCAGTTTGGGATCCATACCATCTAAAGGACATTGATAACCTCGAAAAGATTCAGAAGAGAGCAGCACGGTTCGTAACGGGGAACCACATCAGAGAAAAGGGGAATACTAGGAAGAATATGAAAATTAGAATGGAAACCCTTAGAAGAGAGAAGAGCTTTATCAAACTTAACATCTTCTCAAAGGCAGAGCTAAAACTAATTGATATTCCAATGGAACAACTAGTATTGAATAAAGTAGCACAAGGAGTGGCGGTCAATGTTATACCATACCTGCATCAAATATTGACAGCCACTTACATTCATTTTATCCTAGTTCTGTACGGCTGTGGAACTCACTGCCGGGTGCCATCAAGATTGCCACAAATGCAGTCTCATTAAAAAACAAATTGATTGACAGTTTTGAGATCTGCTATTGACGATTTCTATTTTAACTTCCCCAGATATTTTACTGTTATTCTGGGCCTGAATTGGCCATTGCTTTTAACTTCTTGAATATCGAGTGCGACCCTTGTTGCCAAATTTGCTCCAGGGACCAACAGTCTGAGTCGCACTATTTTATGTTATTTTATTTTTACTTTTTAACATGCGCGCTGGTGACCTACTCGTTTTTGAGTGAACCAGTATTTTAGGAAGAAGAAGAAGAGAAGAACCACCAGGCCACCACTCCACCATTGCAGTAGGGTTGGAGGTAAGCAGAGCTGAGAAGGAGAAAAAGGCGTCATAGATTGATTTCATTATAGTTCAGTCATCATACTTAACCAGAGTGGAAAGATTATTTCCGTACTACTTTGGTGTCTTTCTAGGTGTTGCAGAAGATTTGTGTCCCACTGGGATGAAAGGATGTGTTGTTGGCATGTCACCGTTTACCGATAGATGCAGGAGAGGAAGGAGAGACACGGCAGGAAGCGGGTGGGGAGATGGGTGGAGGGTGGAGAAGTGGAGTATGGGGGCTTACGAGGATAGTGTCGTAGAGGGAGGGGAGCTGGGGTGGAGGGTTGGAGAAGTGGTGTATGGGCTTAGCAGGATAGCTTTGAAGAGGGAGAGGGCAGAAAAGGGAGAAAGAATGGGATGATTGGGATTATTTTTGGACAGAGAGAGAGAGAGAGAGAGAGTGTGTGAGAGGAGAGAGACAGACAGACAGACAGCAGAACAGACAGACAGGCAGACTGACAGCAGACAGAGACAGAGAAAGATAGAGAAAGAGATGAGACAGAGAAAGAGAGTGGTGGGGATGGGTGGGATGGGGGTGGAGGAGAAGGTGCCAGGGTGAGCGTAATGTGATCAATTGTCCTGTATGCCATGTCTCGAGTTTTTATATACTATTGTATGGGGCATAACTGTATCCATTTGAATGTACTTCAGATCTTCTCATTTCTTCTCTCTCTCTCTCTCTCGCTCTCTCTTTTTACTCTCTCTCTCTCTCTGCTCTCTATCTCGCTCTCTCTATACTCTCTCTCCTCTCTCCTCGTGTGTGTGTGAGTGTTGTGTGTGTGTGTGTTGTGTGGTGTGTGTGTGTGTGTGTGTGTGTGTGTGTGTGTGTGTGTGACTTGCAGTTTTCGGGAGGGGCCCAATGAACCATCTTCCTATCCGTGACTCCACGCCAAAGAACTGCCTTGTCTCATGTAATGCAAGATAAACGGCACACCAAGTCTGTGCCCCGTCAACTTCAAGCGTTCATCGCCCAGCGTCAGGATTAGGTCACCACGGGTGTCTACAGCTTAGCCATTTTGAGAAGCAGGCAGCAGCAGCCCCTGCTGCAGCAAAATATTACAGTGGCAGTGTGTGCCAGGTTTAGGATCTTTACAGCATAGTGACAGGAATTATTAGTGGATAGGTACTATCACCAAAAGAAAAGCACATATGTATAGTATTTTTGTTCCATGACGGGGTTCTCGATCACTCGGTCAAGGATGAGGTGGTGGGAATTAGGGTAGGGATGGGGTGGTCTAAATTCTTGTAGGGAGGGTTTACGGTAGCCAGTAGTGTTATCACACATTGTCAAAAGTTTTGGTTCTTCATTTAGCCAACATGCCCTCAAATCTGGGCGATCAAGGGAAAGGGGGGATGAGGGAGGATGAGGAGAGAGGAAGAGGGAGAGTGGTGTTTAGGCGCGTGTGGGCTGTGTGAGGAGTGAAGGAAGGGGCGAGGGGGAAGCGTTGGGTCGAGCGATTTGGTGCAGTGTTGAAGGTTAATGGATTCTGTGTAAGAATGGACCGACTGCCCGTTGTCGAAATCCCGTATCTCAGTTTTCCTTCTTTGTCTTTCATGAATGTGGTCTCTACAGCACTGTCAGCTTTGTTTTCTTAATTAGGTTAGGCAAGTTGTGTGTGTGTGTGTTGTTGTGTGTGTGTGTGTGTGTGTGTGTGTATGTGTGTGTGTGGTGTGTGTGTGTGTGTGTGAGAGAGAGAGAGAGAGAGAGAGGAGAGAGAGAGGAGAGAGAGAGAGAGAGAGAGAGAGAGAGAGAGAGAGAGGAGAGAGTGTTTGTTTTGTTGTGATTACTAGATTTATTCAAACTTTTGAAAAAAGTAAAAAAAAAATGAAAAATTGTTATAAATCACATTCATGTCCTAATAAAACTACAAACTGATTTGCCCACTGCTTTGGATAAAGCCGAAGCTTTTTCTTGTTTATTTACCGCTAGTAGTCAGTCCAAAACATCTTCAGCAGATATCTTTCATCATAGAAAAAAATGAGGAACAAAAAGATGAATACATGGCTCCTCCACAAGAAAATGAACATTGTCTAAACTCACCTTTACTCTCATCTGAACTATCAGAAGCAACACAGCCTATCCCGTCACATGATTTGGCTGTGGGACTTGACGTGTTTCCTATCAACTCATCAGTCACACCAGCCCCCGTGGTGAAGTGGTTATCGACGCGGACTCCCGGCGGGGAGGTCGTGGGTTCGAATCACATCAGAGTCATGTGGGTTTTTCTGCCCCGACCATTTTCCTATCCAGAGTTGAGTTTGCTGCGGGCTCAGTTGGGAAGCTAAGACGGGGACCTCACAGTCGAGTTTCATCCACTAAATGGATGTGTTTCTGAGAGTGTTAATTTCCTGACCAACACTGCAGGTGCCTGTATCTCTCGGCCTGGTTGACCCCGGGGATATATTATGAGAGGAAGCATAGAGTGCAGCCCTCTCATGTAGTCTCAGACCGAAATGGAAATCCGTAGCATCATCTTAATCATCCTCATTCTCATCGATCAGCATTAAAAACAACAACAACAACAACAAAACTCATCAGTCATTTACCTTCTTCGTGGAAAGTATCACACCGTTCATTTTTCCAAAATGTTGGATTAACGGCACTATTCCTAGAATCTGGAAAAGTTTGCGTGTTGTCCCAGAACTCAAGGAAGGTAAACCAAAACTCTGTACATAGCCATGGGCCCATAACTCTGTACATAGCCATGGACCCATAACTCTGTACATAGCCATGGACCCATAACTCTGTACATAGCCAAGGACCCATAACTCTAACCTCTCATGATGATAAACGTTTTGAAAAAAAAAATTCAACAACGATTAAGATATTATTGTGAAAAAAGTATAATTCCTGTTCAGCAAGCGGCTTTCTAAAAGTCGTTGTGCCATAGATCATTTAGTAAAACTGACAAGTCACATTAAGAAACAATGCTCACGAAGAAAGAGTTCTTTGGCTACTTTTTTTACATTAAAAAAGCCTATGTCTTTGGATGGCACACAAGGCTAATTTTTTCAAATTAAAGAATGTTAGCATTTGGGGAGAATGTTTGAATACACTAAAGCATCCTAACAGAAAGAAACATAGTTATGTATAAGGATAGGAAGAACTTAGTAATCCGTTAGGAATGTAGAAATGGGTATTCCTCAGGGATCAGTTTATTGCTCCCATTGTGTTCACGGTCCTAATTCATGATCTTCCCAAATCAATGTCAAAAGCAACGCATATAGGACAATCTGCAGATGATATTGCAATTTGGATCAACTGTGCATTCCAATAAAAGAACAATAACCTTCGTACAGAAATAGTACCAAAAGGAAAAAGATCAAGTATCTGCATATATGAAGAATAATGGATTAGAACTATCTGGAGAAAAAAGACATGTCTTACCAGCCGCCGTGGCGAAATGGTTAGCGTCGCGGACTCCCGGCTGGGAGGTCGTGGGTTCGAATCCCATCAGAGTCATGTGGGTTTTTTCTGTCCCGACTGGCTCCTACCTAGAGTTGAGTTTGCTGCGGATTCAGTTGGGAAGACTGGACCACACAGTCGAGTTTCATCCACTTAATGGATGCGTTTCTGAGAGTGTTTGCTCAAATTTCCTGACCAACACTGCAGTGCCTGTATCTCTCGGGCCTGGTTGACGCCAGGATATATTATGAAAGGAAGCGTAGAGTACAGCCCTGTCATGTAGTCTCAGACCGAAATGGAAATCCGTAGCAATCATCTTAATCATCCTCATTCTCATCGATCAGCATAAAAAAAATATCAAATTCTGTGGCCCTTCATGCCCTGCTCTCATGGTGACCTCAATTTCGATGTCCTCTCCACGTCTGTGGCCTTGGATTGGTTCCGTCGGGTTACCGGTATCGACGAATCCATGGGGGGGCTGTCATTGGATGACGTGGTGGCACCCCCCAGAGGGAGAGCTCACTGACGCCGGCTCCGCGACTAAGCAATTATTGTCGTCAGTAGGGGGCTTAGTAGGTGGTGTCCTGCGAATGTTAGATCAGAACAGGCGCAACTGAACACCACCGAAGTGACTCGGTAGCAGTGCAGTGTCTCCTCCGTGGGTTGCCTCTTGACGATTTGACATTGACTGCTCCCTGTGGATTGCCGGGGCTGCGGCGGGGCCGACCGGGCTGTGGCTGTGGACAGGGTGTCGAATGAGCGCGTGGGTGCACGGCCTCTGAGGTGGCGCAGACGTCTGTTGTTTGACGTGAACACAGTTCGTTGAGCCAGCCTGTTTGGTAGAGCTGCTGATTGGTTCCGATACTCGAAGAACACGGTATCTTCTACTGTACATTCACTTTTTGCAATCTTAACATGGAATGTAAATAGTTTAATGTCAAAACTAGTTTATTCCGATTTTATTCTTTTCGTTGTCAATTTGACTTTGTCTGTTTAACTGAAAAATGTATAGAGGAATGTCGTGATCACTTGTTTTATGGTAACAAAATATTTTTATAACGGCAATTAAATTTACGAGACAAGGGAGACGATCTGGAGGTGTAATTTGTCTAGTAAAATTGAATTCATCCCCTTTGTTAGATCGACTGAAATGAATAATCCAAAATTAATTGCTTGACTGACAAAATATTGTGTGAAATAGACATGATGTTATTTACTTTGTTCGTACATCTTCCCCAGAGCGTTTTCCATTTTATGTATTTTAATGGATAAAAATGGTATCAAGTCACTGGAAGAATTTTTCACTGACTTAACAATAACAAATTATGTTTAATGTCATTCTAAACGGGATTTAAATAGTAGAACTTATAATGCCTATCAATAGTCAGTTCTTTTAGCATAATTCAATGCTCTCAAGATACAAACCTAAATAATTACGTGGAAATCGTTTTTGAACATGTGCATTGGATTTGAACTTGGTATTGTAAATTGGGTGTGTGTAAAGCGACCTACAAAATGCTATAAACCATGTTTCTGATTTCGTGAGCAGTGCAATGACTATTTCGTATTAATCACAAGAACTGTCTGCTCGTTTTATGCAATTTTTCGAGTTGCAGGCTGTAGAAAACTAAAGATTCCTGATCATTTTCCTGGAATCACTTTAGGCTCTTTTTCCCTTATGGAAACTTAGTAACACGAGCACAAAAAGGCCAAGGCAATTTTCATTGAAAAAAAATTGTCTGAAAGATGAAAACGCTCCATTGTTTGTGATACCAATTTGATGAAAAAGCGAATAAAAGAACGTATGCCATAAGTTTGATAAATTTGATATTCAAAAAGTACTTAACAAGTACTCGAATGTATAAAGGAATTATGCTGAAATGCAAAAAAAACAAAACAAAAAAAACGTATCCAAGTCAGGATAGTGTCAAGGATGGTGTGATATTGAAATGTTTTAATAACATGACCATGGGGCTACGAGAATAAGATCACAGTACGTTAAAAACGACTGATAGAACTGTTAGTGCAATAGCCAGCGTGAATATAAACATCTACTCATGACAAAAGAGAAAGAAAATAACAAACCCTAAATACATACGTGAAAAAGCATCTAAAAGTTTACAGAAAAAAAAATGTTATGGCTGTGTTGCAAAAAATAGAATCAATGGCAAATTATACAGAGAAATACGAGTATGCAAGAGACGCAAAGACTATGAAAAGAAGCGTGAAATTATCAGATTTGGGGGAAATTGGCACGAAATTAAGCAAGGTAATATTGTGCAGCCCTATTCTCTCATTGTTCGTCAAAGAACTTGCACCAAATGTATAAAAATGGTAAACATGGTGTTCCTTTAATTTGATAGAATGAAATTGGAAATGAAATGAGGCCAGGGAGCAATAAACCATAAACAAAGTAGGTCACGTCTTGCTCCCATAATGAAAACCTAACACAGAGTCACTTATTCAAGACTGGCACTGCCAATCTTTGCAAAGTGATTACAATGAAGTCAGTTCAGTTGTTGGCACTGCTGCTTGTTTTTTCCCCCTATAAGATTGTTCTCTATGTATTTGTCTGAGTTTTTCAATCAAAGTTTAAAAGGCTGTGCAGTCTTGACTAAAAGTTACTCTGGTTAGGTTTTCTTATGGGAGCAAACTGACCCCCACTAGTTTACTGTTTATTGATAGAATTGTTCATATTACTCATAGCTGAGGCATATTTATCTTGTTATCAATATCATTGCTGGTACTACCAAGACTGTGAATAATGTGTATGCAGATGCAGGCAGTGAGAACTGGAGCTAAAAGTGAATACTGAAAACATGTTTATTTGTTTTTTCGCGAGGATGGTGTCTAGCCTAACATGAGGCAATGGAGTTAAAGAACTGAGACAGAAAAATTGTACATGTATATAAATAGCTGGGAATATTCCTTTCAACCAGGCTAATTTCACATAAGCAAGTGTAGAGATTATAGTTGACAGAGCAAAAAAAGCTGTTAAAATAAAAAAAAAAACTTAAATTTTTTCCAAACCCTTTTATCGTAAGTATAAGCTTGACTGTATTCGTTATATCATATATAAAAGTTATTTGGTTTCACAAGTTCATTCAATTTTTTATAATATTGGGGAGAAAACTTAGGTGTATCAAATGCAATGTATTGAAAGCTGCCTGGTTTGCCATGAAAACAATCTTTAAAACGTTCGACAGTCGTACTCTTAATGATTTGGTTATGTGGAGAACTGGGGGATAACCCATTATTTAAACTCGTGGGCGTTAAGTGCATCATTTACCGACTAAAGATTACAAGGTGGACAAACAACAAAATCCAGTTAAAGTGTATAGAGAGTTATATGGATCATGACATTACTGGAAGGAAGACTTGGCCCCATAATAGTTCGAAAATGCCTATATTCTTATGGTTTTGCTGTTTGTATGGATAACGAAGGATGTTCGAAACAAAACAGTTTTTATTAAATGCTTCAAACAAGAATTATCGACTGTAATGGCAAGACTGCATAGTCACAAATGCACTCCAGTAGCCGATTTTGCTGAATAGAGGGCATTAAGGCAACAAACCTCAGCAGAATCTTATTTGAAATTGTTATGAATAGAGATTCTAAAAGTCCTCTTACAAAACTGAGATTTGCTGTGTCAGAATATAGCCAGCCACCGATTTAGATACAGCTGAAAAAGTAGGCAGTTATGTTGTCGCTTGTGTCATGTTTCTCAGGAAGATGCCACTCATGAGACATACTTTGCTGCCTGTTTCTTCATGAATTTGAGAACAAAACACATTCAGCCTAAGTTATAGCATGATCCATGCCCAATTCAGGTTTAATTCACTTATGACCATGTGGAAATGCGAGTGGTATTATTCACAATGAATCTCACATTCATTTACAAAGCTTTTAAACATTTTGTACTGCTTCAACTAAAAGAAAATGAATTTTTGTGTGAGCAAATACAAGTTAATTTTTTGTTTTGTTTTGCCATACTTGTTTTCTGTCTAGTGCATGAGAAATGCTTTAATGACCAGTGTCTAAATTTCCATGGTTATGTATGTAAATGTGTGTGGTGAGTGTGTGTGTGTGTGGTGTGTGTGTGTGAGTGTGTGGTGTGTGTGTGAGTGTTGTGTGTGAGTGTGTGTTTAGAGAGAGAGAGAGAGAGAGAGAGAGAGAGAAGAGAGAGAGAGAGAGAGAGAGAGAGAGAGAGAGAGAGAAATTATATGAGTCGGTTAAATGATTATTTCCCCTTCAGGAAGATGCACTCATGCCTAGGCATAAATCTGAATAAAACATTTCATGTTTTCGTATTTTTTGCATGTATATGCAGGTGCTTCAAAAACCGAATGGCAAACCAACTAACTCCAGATTTCAGTTCAGATTGATAGCTGAATAGTATTGCATTGCTCCTGTTTTGTACTTATTGTCAAGGGGGGGGCTGTGCTTTTAAAAACAGAATCAGAGCGAAATAAAATGGATTTAAAAGAAATGTGTGTGTGTGTGTGAGTGTGTTTGGTGTGTGTGTGTGTGTGTGTGTGTGAGGTTGTGGTGTGTGTGTGTTGCGTGCGTAGCATGCTTTCGTACGTGCTTGTATTTTGGTGTGTGGGGGGGGGAAAAGGGTGTAAATGAGAGAGAGAGAGAGAGAGAGAGTAGAAAGAGTAGAGAGGGGGGGGGAGAGAAGCGGAAGCAGAAGCTGAAGCTTATTCATACAGGCCATAGCCCCCTCTGAAGAGTACAATAGATAGACAAAACACTTCGGAACAATGGAATACTAGATCAATCGTAACAACAACTACATGGCAATTGAGCATTACTTCATCCTAACTGGCATCCAAGAATACTTTAACTGAATAGCAGAGTACGTCCCCTTTTAAAAATATTTACAATAAATATACGCAAACATACTTCAGTATTACTTCATTTCGATTTGCCTATGAGCAATACGACCTTAAAACAGACATGGGCATATCAATGTTTTGAGAGGATAAGATAATTTTGCAAATCTTGGAAGGCAGGACAACACATCAAAAAAAAGAAGAAGAAGATGTTTTTGGTATTTTACACAATGGGCCACATAAGAGCATTTTCCATCAACATTAAGTGTACTATGCTTCTGCGTCGAATATATTGGCAATTCCGAATATCCATTTGTGTCATATACTTCTTCAAATGTCTGTCAATTAGCAAGCAAAAGATAAGCTTCAACAATTCCCCGACGATTTAAATGATCCATAAAAAGCGCACAGTGCCACTGTTTAAACGTTGTGTTTCTTCCATTTTTAACCCACGGATATCAATCAACCTCTGACAGAGATTTCTCTAAAAAGACATTGACTTTTTCCACACCTTTCATCGATCCAGACGAACCCAAACCCATATTGATAAAAAATAATCTCGAACGTAAAATATCTTAAACTCTTCATTTCAATCATTTTATATGCTTTATAACGTAAACACTTTTCTCATCCATACGCAGAATGTTTCAACCAGTTATCGATACATAGCAAAGAAGAGTTAATGTACCATAGGATTCGATCTGTATCCTCATGAAACAAGACAATAAGACATTTAGTTTCCACTCCAGAATTTGTTTTCAAGCAAACTAGAATGATTTTTTCTCTATTTCAGCAACAGCTTTATCCTCATCCCATAACTCTGCACCGCGCTGAGCAAATTGTTGAAACTTGCAGATAAAAAAAAAATCAAGTAACACAACCAAAGAGATAATTTGGTACAGATTCCCCCCCCTTTCCCCCCCTATGTTACGTAGTAACGCATGACTTGCTCTACACGCAAGGACCCTGATAGTAGGCATGTGGAAAAGTTGTTACGGGAATTAAAACACGCCAAGATATTTGTAAGCAACCAATCACATGCACCTAAAGCCATGCCATTTAAAAACCATCCTCTGTCTTGCTGCTCGTATATCCCCCTTTTCAAAGTGAGAAAACGAAGATAGAGAGAAGAGAGAGAGGAGAGAGAGAGAGAGAGAGAGAGAGAGAGAGAGAGAGAGAGAGAGAGAGAGTGAGAAGAAACACACCTGCAAACACTAACGCTTCTGACGCAATAGCGATCCATGCAGACAACAACAATTTCAGAGCAAAGGAAGATCACCTGAATGGATTTCTAAGATGGGAGATATATCATCTCATGCAACAAGTAAAAACCCCACAAAACAAGAGAGAGAGAGAGAGAGAGAGAGAGAGAGAGAGAGAGAGAGGGGAGAGAGAGAGAGAGAGAGAGAGGGGAGAGAGAGAAAGAAGAGATGTGCGCAGTTAGTACGGGTAGAAGGACCAGTATCTTCACTTTTGGAATTTGCTGAACGATAGGTGGGAGCGGGGGAGGGGGGGAGGGAGGGGGGGGGGGGGTGATTCAGGAGTCTTCACTTGACCTCAAAATGAACGGGGGAAAGGAAAGGATCGAAATCTTTCCGAACTGGAAACAGCCAAATTCAGTTCCTAAGAATAATGGCAAACTGAAGTTTAGACGTCCCTCTCACTCACTCTCTCTCTCCCCCTCTCTCTTCCCCTCCTTCTCTCTCTCTCTCCTCTCTCTCTCTCTCTCCCTCTCTCTCTCTCTCTCTCTCTCTCTCTCTCTCTCTTCTCTCTCCGTCACCGCCTACTGTCGACACCCAATCGCCACTGAACACATTTTTTTTTCTTTGGTCGTGCTTTCTGTTCCGTTTGAAGATAGAGAGCAAATTTGATTGGAAAACACACAGATCTTCGGAATTGTGAGCTGCTGTTCACAGTTTAGAAAGATAAAATTCCTGTTTGAAATACATTGACTTTTGATATTGAAGGAAACACGCTCTGTTTCACACAGTAGTTATGTAACGGGTTTTTGATTTAGTGGGTCATGAATCTGACATTTGCTAGAATAATAACATAATAACAAAGCGGACAAAATCTCTAACAACTTCATGGTTTAGGTACTCACTAAAATTGCCATATTGATGACAACTGCTTTTGAACTTTGGCCACCCTCTCAATCCAAGCACTGGTAAACACACACTGCTTCACCAAACGAAACTAAAATCTGCCTGCTACTTCAGCCTCAAACCTACCAAAGTTGCAGACGTGAATCTTCCGGTTCTTGATTACGTACACTATATGCTGTACTAGGTTAGTCCCAGTCGTTCCTGAGATAAACACGTCTGTATTTTGCAAATCACCTGGGAACGCACAAACACACAAGCATGTACTCACCCCAACCCCTCCCCACCCCCTCCCCTTCTTCCACCCCTCCCACACATATCTCTTCTGCCTCTCGTTTCCAAGCGCTGGAGAGAACACGCAAGTCTAGACATGTGTTCAGAATTAGTTACGTATCGTGTATTGTCAGCACGCAAAAAAAGAAAAGAAAAGACAAAAAGAAAGAAAGAAAAAAGAAAGAAAGAAAGAAAACAAGATGCAAAGCATATAAACGTACTCCCAGTTTTCCAAACCGCTTAAAATCGGCCAAGTGCTTTGTGAGATAATGAATAAAGGCAAAATAACGGTTTTAACGGTTATTTTACCGATGTGCACTTTTGAAACAGGTATTTTAGTCCTCATTGGGCAGCCTGTGTACATACCAAATTTCATCCAAATCGGACAATATGTCAAGAATAACGGTTTTTTAAATGGTCCGATTTTGAAACACTACATGGAAGTGCCATTTGTGTGTGATAACCTTTCTATATACAAAATTTCATTAAAACCCACCAATATATATAAAAAAAAACGGCAAAATAACGGTTTTTCAACGGTTATATAAACCGATATAACTTTTGAAACCGGTATTTTAGTCCTCACTGGGCTAAAGCTCGTGTACATATCAAATTTCATCCAACTCTATATAGAAGTGCCATTTGTGTGTGATAATCTTTCTATATACCAAATTTAATTAAAATCCACCTATAAAATAAGAAATAACGGCAGAATAAACGGTTTTTAACGGTTGTTTAATCAATTTTCAGCATTACATCACTTACATATGGACAGAGGCTCCGATTTGTCACACGATCATACCAAACCACATATATATTGGCCAAGTACTTTCTGAGATATTCCATAAAGAAGAAAAACCGTTACAGTCCGTTACAACCGTTAGTAACGGCTATAACGGGGCAAACTAAAACATCAGGCATCATCTGTGACCCATAATGAACATACCTGTTATTTTCATAAAGGTCGGCCAAGTACTTTCTGATATATTCCATAAAGAAGAAAAACCGTTACAGGCCGTTACAGCCGTTAGCAACGGTTATAACGATAAACTAAAACATCGGGCAGTATTCATGACCCATAATGAACATGCCTACAAATTTCAGAAAGATCGGCCAAGTACTTTCTGAGATATTCCATAAAGAAAAAAAAACAGTTACAGGCCATTACAGCCGTTAGTAACGGCTATAGCGGTAAACTAAAACATCGGGCATCATCCATGGCCCATAATGAACATACCTACATATTTTCAGAAAGATCGGCCCAGTAGTTTTGTCTGGAGCGAGTGGAACACACACACACACACACACCACACACACACACACACACACACACACAACAACACACACACACACACACACACACACACACAACAAAACCCCAAAA
>CM031628.1:9592070-9595043 GCA_018398815.1 Conus ventricosus | reverse complement strand
AGTTGCAGTTTGCAGAAGTCCTCATAGAAGTTAGTTGCCTGGTTCATCTTGGAAATGGTAACGGAGACTTGGGCTGTGTCACCGCAGTTGCGGGTGTCGACATTGAAAGTGATGTTGGCACTTTGGTTTTCAGTTGTCTCCAGGATGGGTTCTCCAGTTGTATCATCCGTATATTTGGCGGTTGGAAATTCAAACTTAATGCCTGTGTAGAGCATAAAAAAAATGTAACAGTGCTCTCTCTCTCTCCTCTCTCTCTCTCTCTCTCTCTCTCTCTCTCTCTCTCTCTCTCTTCTCTCTCTCTCTCTCTCTCCTCTCACACACACACACACACCACACACACACACACACACACACACACACACACACACACACACACACACACACACACACACCACACACTTTTTCTGTTTTTCTCAACAATCAAATATGTTGAAGAGAAAATTGCCTTTTTATAACAAAGAGCACAGAAAACGATCGTGACAACTCTCTCTCTCTCTCTCTCTCTCTCTCTCTCTCTCTCTCTCCTCTCTCTCTCTCTCTCTCTCCTCTCTCTCTCTGTTTGGTCTAGACGTGAAGAAATTGATGAAAATATTCTATGATATCATAAACGTATATGCCATAATAAATGACATTTACACAGATTGGTTCAGTGTGGAAATATGGGTTAGGCAGGAAAACATCGACTCTCCATATTTATACTTAACCAGTGCTGAAATCCTATCTCCATTAATTTAAAACACACACACACACACACACACACACACACACACACACACACGCAGCGCGCGCAGCGCGCGCGCGCGGCGCGACATATTAAGGTGTATCAAAATAACCATCTGCATTATTTCTGAATGTACCATCTAGAAAACAAAACAAAAAATTCGGGTCGTCTTAGCAATTCGAAAATTTGAATTTGTTGCATATTTCCGAAAAAACCAGTTAAAAACGCCGTTATAAACTAATGAGCTGAGGGGATTCACTTATTTACTAGTTAACTTGGGATACATATTTAGATAAAGTTTGTATGAAACATATTCGAGAGGACATTTTCAAGGTCTCTTTCTACGGTAAACTATACTTTCATTTCAAGATTCGGTATTTTCCAATAATTCAAGAGTTCAAGACAGCTCTTCTAGATTTAGGCAGTGTGATGTGTATTTCTTGAATTATTGCGTTTTAGAGGGGGAGAGAGAGAGAGAGAGAGAGAGAGAGAGAGAGAGAGAGAGAGAGAGAGAGAGAGAGAGAGAGAGAGAGAGAGAGAGAGAGACAAAGAGAGAGTGTGTGTGGGGAAGGAGCGTGTTGCAGTTTCGGTCGTCATTTTTTGTTAAAATGATGCCACATTGTGGCACAGAGTAAGAGATCTTCGGGTTGCTTCTAAAAGGATTAATTGGTGGGATTTGGTAACTTTTTTTCAATTATGTGTAACATCTGTTCAATGTGTATGGACACAAGTATTGGTACTAAAAAAAAAGGGGGGGGGGAAGATATCACTGGATTCCAACATTTCTCAGTGAATCAATTTCGTCAGCAAACATTTTGCGTATCATCGAGTTTTGTTTCGAATAGTGCGAGTGCATTTTCATTGAAGTTTGCTTTAACTACTCTTTCGTTGTATTTTATTTGTAAAATCCTTGTAGTTTCTTTACGCGAGAGTAAGGGTAGTTTTTGAGTTAGTTTGATGTTGGAATTTAAGAGTTCAATAAAAGATGCGTACTGTTAATGCTGAAAAATACTGGTTGTAATGACTATCGCCGTTTCAGACTCTATGGCCCTTTCCAGTGATTCACTGTTCACCATACACTAGCCTTTGAGAATAACATACACACACACACACACACACACACACACACACACACACACACACACACACACACACTTATATATATATATATATATATAAGCTTGCTGAAGGCTCATTTTGAGAAGCATTTATTTTATTTTTCCCCATTCACCCACTCAAGCACATACTGTTAGTTAGGCAGAATTATCTACCACTGCAGATATGAATGCTTATCTCCCCCTATTTTTTCAGTCTAAGACATAAGAGCAAGCTTTGTTTATAATTCAATATCTCTTGCAGTCATTGCAACACCAAGCTGCTCTGTAAGTTTGCTGGAACGGTGCTCGGTACTCTCCTTGGAATTTATTAGTTTGTTGTATTTTAGTCCCTTGCGGATTCATTCCAAGAACTGGCCCTCAGCGCTTGTGTCTTAAGAGGATATCTTTTTTATTTTCTACTTTTCACAAGAAAATGTAGCTTGTTTTGCTCTTTCATGATTGTCTTTTGCTTCTTAGGTGGCACCTTTGGTTGGGTTTTTGAAAACTCAACAAACATACTACGGTATTGCACACCAGCCTTTTCTGGGATTGCATTCTTCTTAAAACTGAAAAGGCAGAGGCGTCAAATTACCACTTTCTGCGGTCACTGAGGAGAAATAACCAGGTTTCGAAATATCCGTATCTGACCAGGAGTTGTATGTTGGTGAGTTTCTCTCCCTATTGAAGGATGAGATTATAAGCTTGCTTGAAGGCTCATTTTGAGAAGCAATTATTTTATTTTTACCCGATCAAGCACATACTGTTAGTTAGGCAGAATCATCTACCACTGCGGATATGATTGCTTATCTCCCCCTATTTCTTCAATCTAAGACATACGAGCAAGCTTTGTTTATAATTCAATATTCCTTGCAGTCATTGCAACACCAAGCTGCTCTGTAAGTTGCTGGAACGGTGCTCGGTACTCTCCTTGGAATTTATTAGTTTTGTTGTAGGCCCTATATATATATATATATATATATATATATATATATATAATATATATCGTATTCTCACTCCTCTCTAGTTACATGAAGCAAAAATTTACCACAAAAAAAAAGCAGAAGAATGTTCATGCAAACTTCCACTGAAGTGTCTTTGCATTGTACTCACACTGCGCATTGACCACAGCCTCCCAGCACAGAAGACTCATCAGGG
>CM031628.1:9562070-9587070 GCA_018398815.1 Conus ventricosus | reverse complement strand
TCTCTCTCTCTCTCTCTCTCTCTCTCTCTCTCTCTCTCTCTCATTTACACCCTTCTCCCATACACACACACACACACACACACACACACACATACACACACGCAAGCATGCACACACACACACACACACACACACACACACACACACACACACACACACATTTCTTTTAATCCATTTTATTTCGCTCTGATACTTTTTAAAGCACAGCTAATTGCAAAATAAGTAACAAGACAGAAGCAATGCAATACAATCAGCTATCAATCTGAACTTAATCTGGAGATAATTCTATTTGCATTTCTGCTTTTTGAAGCACCTGTATATACATACACAAAATACGAAACACGAAATGCTTTATTCAGATTTAGGCCTAGGCCCCTACCTGAAGGGGGATAATCATTCACCGACTCATATAATCTCACACACACACACACACACACACACACACACACACACACACACACACACACACACACACACACACACACACACATTTACGTACATAACATGGAATTTACACACTGGTCCTAAACATTTGTCATGCACCAAACAGATCAAAGTAAGGCGTAACAAAACAAAAATTTAATTTGTATTTACTCCATCAAAAATACATTTTTTTATGTTGAAGCAGTACACAAATGTTTTAAAGCTTTGTAAATGAATAAAGCTACATTAGATAATACACTCTCACTTCTACATGTCATGAGTGAATTAAACCTGAAATGGCATGGATCATTATAAAACTTAGGCTGAATGTGTTTTTATTCTCAGATCATGAAGAACAGGGCGGCAAAGTATTATATGAGTGGCATCTTCCTGCCTGTTTTTCACTGTGTCTAAATCAGTGGCTGGCTAAATCTGACACAGCAAATCTAAGTTTTTTGTAAGAGCACTTTTAACGTCTCTATTCATAACAATTTCAACATAAGATTCTACGAGGTTTGACGCCTTAAAATGCCCTCTATTCAGCAAATCGGTTGCTGGAGTGCATGTGACTATGCCAGTCTTGCCACCTACAGTCGATAATTTATTGTTTGAAGTATTTAATAAAAACTGTTATGTTTTCAACACCTTCGTTATCCATACAAACGCAAAAACCATAAGAATATAGGCACTTACGAACAATTCTGGCCCAAGTCTTCCTTCCAGTAATGTCATGATCATAAAACACCTTACACACTTTAAACTGTAAGTTGTAATTTTCCATCCTTGTCACTTTAGCCGGTAACTGATACACTTAACGTACGAGTTTAAATAAATGGGTTATCTCCCCAGTTCTCCACATAACAAATCATTAAGAGTACGACTGTCGACGTTTTAAAATATATTTCATGGCAAACCAGTGCAGCTTTCCAATTACATTGCATTTCGAACACCTACGTTTCAGCCCCATATTGTAAAATTGACTGGACTTGTGAATCAAATAACTTTTTAAATATGTTAAACGAACTACAGTCAAGTTTATACATTACCTGAAGTATGATTAGTACAGCTCTTTTTGCTCTGTCAACTAAATCTCTACACGCTATGTGAAACTTAGCCTGGTTGAAAGGAATATACCCAGCTATTTATATACATGTACAACTTTTACTGTCTCATTTCCATAACTCCATTGCTCATGTCTAGCTAGACACCTCTCCTCGCGAAAAACAATAATACATGTTTCTCCGTATTCACTTTTAGCTCCAGTCTCACTGCATCTGCATACACATTATTCAACAGTCTTGGTAGACTAGCAACTAATATTGATAAGATAATATCATCAGCAAAGAGTAATATGAACAATTCTATCAAATTAAAGGACACACCATGTTTACCATTTTTTTATACATTCTGTGCAAGTTCTTTGACGAACAATGAAGAGAATCGGGCTGCAAATATTACCTTGCTTTACTCCCTTCGTGCAATTCACAAAATCTGATAATTTTTCACCGCTTCTTGTCATAGACTTTACGTCTCTATACATACTCTTAATGCATCTGTATAACTTGCCATTGATTCTAATTTTAGCAACACAGGGCATAACAAATTTCTGTAAACTTATAGATGCTTTTAACTTATGTATTTATGGTTTGTTATTTTCTTTCTCTTATCTCTTGAGTAGATGATTATATTCACGCCTGGCTATTGCATACACAGTTCTATCAGTGTTCTTTAACGTACAGTGACTTATTCTCTGTAGCCCCCTGGTCTTTTATTAAGAATATTTCAATATCACACCAGTCCCTTGACACTGTCCTGACCTTGGATACTTTTTTTTACATTTAACATATTCCATTATACATTCAATAAACTTGTTAAGTATATTACTAATATCAACATTTATTAAACTTATGGTAATAACGTTCTTTTACTCGCGTTTTCATCAAATAAGGTATCACAAAACAAAGAGCGTTTTCATCATTACAGACAATTTTTTTTTTCTATAACATTGCCTTGGCCTTTTTTGTGCTCGTGTCTACTAAGTTTCCATAAGGGAAAATAACATGAAGTGAACAGGAAAATGATCAGAATCTATATGTTCTACAGCCTGCAACTCGAAAACATTGCATAAACGAGCAAAAAGTTCATTTGACAATAACGAAATAGCCATTGGCACTGCTCCCGAAATCAGAAACATATGTATGGCAATTTTTTAGGTCGCCTTTACACACACCATTTACAATACACAAGTTCAAAGCAATGCACATGTTTTTTTAACGATTTCCCGTAATTATTTAGGTTTGTATCTTGAGAGCATTGAATAATGCTGAAAAACTTACTATTGATAGGCATCGTAAGTTATACTATTTAAGTCCACGTTTAGAATGACAAAAACATAATTTGTTATTAATAAGTCAGTGAGACATTCTTCCAGTGACCTGATACCATTATATACATTAAAATATCCATAAAAAGGAAAACACTCTTGGGGAATGTACGCACAAATGTAAATAACATCCATGTCTATTTCACACAAGAACAAGATTTTGTCAGTCAAGCAATTAAATTTGGATTATTCATTTCTGTCGATCTAACAAAGAGGATGACTTCATTTTTACTAGACAAATTACACCTCCAGATCGTCTCCATTGTTTCGTAAATTTAATTGCCGTTATAAAAAATATTTTATAACCAGTAAACAAGTGGGGTATGTTTTGCTCCCATAAGGAAACCTAACACAGAGTAACTTTTATTCAAGACTGGCACAGCCTTTTAAACTTGAATAAAGTCAGAAAGATACATAGACGAACAATCTAATAGTGGGGGAAAAACAAAAGGGATTGAGATGGTTCCCTTATGCAGCTAGAGAAGAGTTTTCATATCTGTAACATTTTTTTTTTTTTAATTAATTTCATTTTCCCAGTTTCTCCATCTTCAAACTCCTCTCCCCTCCCCTCAAGTCCAAATCTTTGCCAGACATTTCAGTTGTTGGCCTGCGCTTGTTTTTTTCCCCCACTATTAGATTGTTCGTCTATGTATTTGTCTGACTTTATTCAAGTTTAAAAGGCTGTGCCAGTCTTGAATAAAAGTTACTCTGTGTTAGGTTTCCTTATGGGAGCAAAACATACCCCACTTGTTTACTGTTTATCGTTTACTGTTCCCTACCTCATTTCATTTCCGATTTTATAACCAATTAACAAGTCATCACGACATTCCTCTATACATTTTTCAGTTAAACAGACAAAGTCAAATGACAAAGAAAAGAAATAAAATCAGAATAAACTACTTTTGACATTAAACTAATTACATTCCATGTTAAGATTGCAAAAAGTGTATGTACAGTAGAAGATAGCGTGTTCTTCGATTATCCACAGACGAAACCAATCAGCAGCTCTACCAAACAGGCTTGTCTCAACGAACTGTTCATGTCAAACAACAGAAGACATGTCTTTTTCTCCAGATAGTTCTAATCCATTATTCTTCATATATGCAGATACTTTATCTTTTTCCTTTTTGTACAATTTCTGTACGAAGCTTATTGTTCTTTTATTGGAATGCACAGGTGATCCAAACTGTAATATCATCTGCAGATTGTCCCATATGCGTTGCTTTTGACATTGATTTGGGAAGATCATGAATTAGGACCGTGAACACCATGGGAGCAATAACTGATCCCTGAGGAATACCCATTTCTATGTTCCTAACGGATTAATAAGTTCTTCCGATCCTTATACATATGTTTCTTTCTGTTAGGAAGCTTCTAATGTATTCAAACATTCTCCCCAAAATACCAACATTCTTTAATTTGAAAAATTAGCCTTGTGTGCCATACAAAGTCATAGGCTTTTTAACGTAAAAAGTAGCCAAAGAACTCTTTCTTCGTGAGCATTTTTTCTTAATGTGACTTGTCAGTTTTACTAAATGATCTATGGTACAATGACCTTTTCGAAAGCCCGCTTGCTGAACAGGAATTATACTTTTTTCACAATAATATCAAAATCGTTGTTGAATTTTTTTTCTAAACGTTTATCATCATGAGAGGTTATAGTTATGGGTCTATAATTATGTACAGAGGTTCTTGGTTTACCTTCCTTGAGTTCTGGGACAACACCCAAACTTTTCCAGATTCTAGGAATATTGCCGTTAATCCAACATTTTTGGAAAAATGAACGGAGTGATACTTTCCAAGAAGAAGGTAAGTGATCGATGAGGGTTTTTTTTTTTTGTTTGCTTGTTTTTTATGCTGATCGATGAGAATGAGGATGATTAAGATGATGCTACGGATTTCCATTTCGGTCTGAGACTACATGACAGGGCTGTTTTCTATGCTTCCTTTCATAATATATCCCGACGTCAACCAGGCCCGAGAGATACAGGCACCCGCAGTGTTGGTCAGGAAATTTGAGCAACACTTCAGAACCACGTCCATTTAGTGGATGAAACTCGACTGTGTGGTCCCAGTCTTCCCAACTGAGTCCGCAGCAAACTCAACTCTGGGTAGGAGCTGGTCGGGGCAGAAAAACCACATGACTCTGATGGGATTCGAACCCACGACCTTCCAGCCGGGAGTCCGCGACGCTAACCACTTCGCCACGGCGGCTGGTGTGACTGACGAGTTGATAGGAAACACCGTCAAGTCCCACAGCCGAATCATGTGACGGGATAGGCTGTGTTGCTTCTGACAGTTCAGATGAGAGTAAAGGTGAGTTTAGACAATGTTCGTTTTCTTGTGGAGGAGCCATGTATTCATCTTTTTCTTCCTCTTTTTTTTCTATGATGAAAGATATCTGGCTGACGATTTTTTGCACTGACTACTAGCGGTAAATAAATCAGAAAAAACTTCGGCTTTATCCAAAGCAGTGGGCAAATCAGTTTGTAGTTTTATAGGACATGAATGTGATTTATAACAATTTTTCATTTGTTTTTTTGACTTCTTTCAAAACTTTGAATACATCTAGTAATCACAAGAAAACAAACTCTCTCTCTCTCTCTCTCTCTCTCCTCTCTCTCTCTCTCTCTCTCTCTCTCTCTCTCTCTCATCTCACACACACACACACACACACACACACACACACACACACACACACACACACACCTTGCCTAACCTAATTAAGAAAACAAAGCTGACAGTACTGTAGAGACCACATTCATGAACGACAAAGAAGGAAAAGTGAGATACGGATTTTAACACGCCGTCAGTCAAGTCTTACACAGAATCATGTACATTCAATACTGCACCAATTCGCTCCTACCCATCGGTTCCCCCTCGCGCCCTCCTTCACTCTCACACAGCCCACACTCCCTACATACCACTCCCTCTTCCTCTCTTCCTCTTCCCCCTCATCCCGCCTTTCCCCTTGATTGTTCAGTTTGCGGTATGTTGTCTAAAGGAGAACCAGAAACTGTTGACAATGTTTGATAACACTATGGCTACCGTAAACCTCCTAAAAAGAGTTTAGACCACCCCATCCCCACCCCCCAGTTCCCCACCTCTCCTGGACCGAGTGATCGAACCCTGTCATGGAACAAAAATAGCTAAACATATGTGCTTTTCTTTTGGATATACATCCCCCACACCTCCCTGTCGCTATGCTGTATAGATCCTAACCCGGCACACACTGCCACTGTATTATTTGCTGCAGCAGGGGCTGCTGCTGCTGCTTCTCAGAATGGCTAGAGCTGAAGCGTATTATCATGATGATGACCAGGATGTTTCCGTCGACGCAGCAGAGATTTATGGTGACGTATTTATTATGACGAGGAAGCATACGATGACGGAGCAGACACTTGAGATGACGTAATCCTGACGACGACAATGGTGCTCAACGCTGATAGAGTAGACATCGTGGTGACCTGATCCTGACGATGGCGATGACGCTTGAAGTTGACGGGGCACAGACTTGGTGTGACGTGTTATTTTGCATTTATGAGGAAAAGGCAGGTCTTGGCGGTGGAGGCACGGAGTAGGAGGATGGTTCTTTGGGCTCCTCGTAACTGCAAGTCACACACACACACACACACACACACCACACACACACACACACACACACACACACACACACACACACATACACACGAGGAGAGAGAGGAGGAGAGAGAGAGAGAGAGAGAGAGAGGAGAAAAGAGAGAGAGGAGAGAGAGAAGAGAGAGAGAGAGAGAGGGTTATAAGGACATTCAAATGATACAGTTATGCCCATAGAATAGTATATATAAACTCGTGACAAGCATACAGAAAAGTTGATCACATTACGCTCACCTGGCACTTTCTTCACCCCACCCCCCTCTCTCTCTTCTCTACTCTCTCTTTCTCTCCAAAAATAAATCTGACGGAAAACAGGAAATCCGTATCCCTTTCTTTCCCTTTTCTGCCTCTGCCTCTTCAACTATCTCTAAGCCCCTACTCCACTTCTCCACCCTCCACCAGCTCCTCTCCTCTTAAAAACTATCCTCTAAGCCCCTACTCCACTTCTCACCCTCCACCCAGCTCCTCTCCCTCTTCAAACTATCCTCTAAGCCCCATACTCCACTTCTCCACCCTCCACCCAGCTCCCCTCCCGCTTCCCTGCCGTATTTCTCCTTCCTCTCCTGCATCTACCGGTAATTGTAAACATGCCAACAACACATCCTTTCATCCCAGTGGGACACAAATCTTCCGCAACACCTAGAAAGACGCCGAAGTAGTCCGGAAATAACCTTTCCACTCTGTTTTAAGTTTGAAGACTGAACTAACAAGGAAATCAATTTGTGACGCCTTTTTCTCCTTCTCAGCTCTGCGTACCTCCAACACTACTCCAATAGTGTAGTGGTGGCCTTGTGGTTGACGCATTCAGCCTTTAACGAGGCTGTACATCGCAGGCCTTGGTTTGAATCCACTATGGGCATGGTTCTTTTTGTTTTGTTTTGTTTTCTTCCTCTTCACTAAAGTTCAAGAGATGGCCTGAGGAATAGTCTTTCGGGCGAGGCAATAGATCGAGGTCCTGTGTGTAGCAGGGATTCTTATGCCTATGTAAAAAAACCAATGAGCGTAGTGAAAAAGGTCGCTGAAGAAAAAGAAATCTGTTACGATGTACCTTAGCCCTGTCTTCCGTTAGTGTATCTATTTCAAGCTTTCCTGCTGATCTCATTGGTTGAGGCCTAACGGTAAGAAGAACTCAGCTAATCACCTACTCAACGAAATGTGCAGTTCCCGTGAAGGGAAAGCTGAGTGGCCTTTTCACCAAAATTACCTTTAACAGCAAGATGTACGCAATACCATGTTAGCGAGAGACGCTTGATTTTCACAAAGTGAAATCAGACTTACTGTTGCTAGGAGGTGGAGAAAATGTTTCCAGCACCTGGTAACAATGGCTGCCTCTTTCTCCTCCCTCAGTAGAGTTTGGCTGTTGGCTGGTTGATGGTAGACGTTCTCCTGATCCTGCAGTGGAGAAGGTGTTTGCAGCACCTGGTAACAATGGCTGCCTCGTTCTCCTCCCTCTGGTAGAGTTCTGCTGTTGATTGGTTGATTGTACGTGTTCTCCTGCTCCTGTGATTCCTGCCCCTGTGGCTGCTCAGTGACGTCACGCTTCCTCCGAATGCGGCAGGGATGCTCACCCTCCCTTAACTTTAGGAATATAACCAAATGTGCAAAGGTAAAAGACAATCTTAGGAGAGTATAACCACACACACACACAAAAGGAGGAAATGCAGTTTGATAAGATTATTACCATAAACACAAGAGAAAGTACAGGTCCAGGAGATTATAAGCATACACACAAAGAGAAAATGCAGTCTGTTGAGATCATAACCAAACGCACTAAGATAAAATGCACATTGATAGGATAATAACCAAACATTCAAAGACCAAATACTGTCTGATGGCATTAACGTACAAAAAGAATTAATGTCTAATGGGATTAACATACAAAGAGCAGACACTGTCTTATGGCATTAACATACAAATGGAAAACACTCTCTGATGGAATTAACATACAAAGAAGAAAGAGTGTGTGACGGGATCAACTAGGATCGCTGCTATCCATCTACTTGAGTGAAGTTTAAACACGAAACCTGCAGCGTACATTTACTGTTGTCCCTACCAATGTCCTGCACGATTTTACTGTGGCCTGCTCTTCCGCACACAATGGAATGGTTTTGAACGTGTGTGGATTTGGTTTGTCCTTTGGGATGCAGGCACCCACAGGCGACACGTCTGTGTAAAGTTTTGTTCGAAAGGACGTGGGAGAGGCTGGGGCCTGTACAGGTGTGGAACCTGGATGTGACGGGGGAAAGGAACCAGGCGCTTTGGTTAGGATAACAATGCTTTGCCCACTCGCTAGCAACACCTGCATATACAGGTAAATGAACCCTTTATAGCTGAAGACAAAATACACACAACACACACACACACACACACACACACACATGCATGCATTTGCCATCTGCTTGAGCACGTGCACCCCACACACACACACCCCACACACACACACACACACCACACACACACACACAAAAAGAGGTGCTGAATCAAACATCTTTAGAGGGAAGGGGGAGACATTTTTTTCAGGAGCATGTAGATTCCCGTTTTCCCTGAAAGTTACCTAATAGTACCATGACAGAAGGTATTAACGTCAGGCGTTAATATTACATGTTCATTCCAGTTTATGACCAGAGATCTATTGCGTAAAGTCGGCAAAAATAGAACGCCTAAGCAATCATCGCCCAGTGAGCACACTCAGGAATAGCTTTGATATACAGCTGTAGACAGAGTAGAATGGATTTCATAATAAACAGCAGTCCAAACTTGATTTACAGTGGATAAGACAGTGACACAGGAAGCGGGTGTGTAACGTCTTTGGCCCTTAGTTCAGTAACACAGCAGAAAATTTTACATCGATAACTGTACAACTATCTGTTATGCCGTTTAATCATCGCCAACATCACTGAACACCTTTCAAAATTCAGCTCCAAGTTATCAGTTTTGGTGTGGGGAAAAAAAGAAGAACTGAAGGGGAAATGCTTACTGCTTATTCGAAGGTTCTCAGCTCATACAAACTATCATACTAAAACCAGTCTAATTACTCGTTTTGTCTTCCCTCGCCCATTTCGAGGTGTTCCGACGAACCCTACTGTTCCAGATCTACTAACTTTGTCATAAATAGATCGGAATGTTCTCTGGCATGATGGCTTTGTGGTCGGAACATATCACTTCGAATCTGAAGGTTGCATGTTCTGACACTGGCGAAGGCTGAGCATGTGAAGTATGGAGTAAGATTTTTTCCATAAAATGTGCATAATTTGATTATGCACAGATGCGGTCAGCATTCTAAGTTCTGAACTGATTGCAATGTTCTGCATGATCCCAACGTAGTTAAACAGTGAACGTTGTCTTGGCTGAACATGTTTTACCGTTAATTTTATCAAAGGATGGCCTGAAAGAAAAAAAAACTGGTAAAATTTACAGGAAATGATAATTTTCATTCTAAAATAGGATCTTTCACAACTGCGAGAGATACGAACAAAGCGATATACCACTACATCGTCCGTCCTCGCTTTATTAGGATCTGCACGACGCTCGCCGTACTTTGAGTTGTTCTGTCCCTCGTACGCACTAAGAATGTCTTTCAAAGAGAAAATTGAAGAAAATCAGTTTAAGATAGTTAGAGAAAGCCGCTTTTCCCCTGTCTGGTTTTCCATGCTACTTTAGTGGCATTGCACCCTCTCTGATCATCCCAGCTCCCAATCCACAGCCACTGCCTGGCTTGTGCTCAAGCCCATCATTGGCAGGCCACAGCCACCATCACGGTAAAGTCGTCAAAAGTCAGCCCTCCACAGGTGACATTGCACTGCTGCCGAGTCACTTCAGTGATGTTCAGAGCTACACCCCCGCTAAGCCTCCAACTGATGACAATAATTGCTTAGTCGCAGAGCCAGTGGGAGTAAGCTTCCCCTCAAGGGGGCCTCACCTTGCTGTATCAAACCACGGCTTGAGCTCCATGGTGAACCAACAGTTTCTGACTTGAAGACAGTGACTACACTTATAGTGTCACTAGGCCTACCCTGTTGGGATGTTGTCAGGCTCACAATCAGATCCACACGAATTTCTCCCCTTTCAGATCTCCAGGAAAGGAAAGCATGAAAAAGACTAAAACTTGTGTTTGACATGGAATGTGTTTTCATGCAAATCTGTTCTCATTAAATGACTTTCGAAAAGTATCCATAGAATTTAATTAGGGTGTCTCTATTATTGTCAAAAAAATGTGTATGCTTCTTTCTTTAATTGTTTGGAACTACCTGGCCAATGGCAACTGGCTGTGTCTGAATGCATGTGAGTTTTTGTGTCAAGCTGATGGCAACTTGTTGCCAGGAAGTGGCTGCGTTCAGTTGAATGCAGCGTTAGGCGAACTACAGACGTGCATTTGTTGAATCAGTGTTAATTCAACTACATTGCGAATATCCTTACCCCGCAGACATAGACAGCCATAGGACAGACACATTATGAAGTCATTTCCATGCCTGACTTTTCTCCTTGCTTTATCAGAAAGCATTCTGCTTCGACTCTGCTTTGAAGGCATACGTGCCTGCCACTTAAAGAAATCGAAGTTACTGCAAGATCATACGGAATAAAACTTACGCAGCGGCTGGAGGTAAACAATAAGATATACTGCCTTAATACCGCGTTGATGCTGACATAAATATGTGCCTATAAACTCTGGTGTTGACTCTGTGCACACACACACACACACACACACACACACACACACACACACACACACACACACACACACACACACACACACACACATGCACATCATATACTTCTCACACAAGTTCACTCTTGACGAAAACAGTTTCACTCACATTTTCCGCATTCAAGTGATTGTATGTTGTCCATTATACTTATGTGTGATGCTGTGCACTTCATAGATTTCATTCCTTTGCCTTTTAGCACCAATAAATACGCTGTATGACTGATTTTATGATGAAACAGCGTCAGCAAAGCTCGCCATTTTTAAAGGGAGGTAAGCTTCACATGGTTATCTAACCCTAATCTCTGAACTCTGACTGGAGATTGTCATGAGCAGCACTGAGGGGAAGAGGTGACCAGAAGTGGTTCCAACTTTCCAATGTGCCACTTCCAAGGTCGCGGACAGATACACGCATTCTACAAGAAGATCTAAACGCTTTACAAGAGTGGAAAGAACTTGGAAAATGGAATTTCATCCCAGAAGTGCCAAGTGTTGCGTATATGTAATAAACGCTCACCAACAGATCAGAATATTCTATTCACAATACTATTCTTAAAGAAACCAATGCTGCAAAACATTAGGCGTGATTATAGATAGTCGTCTCAAATGGAAAGAACATTACAATTTAGTATGTAAAAAGCAAATAACATCTTAGCTTTCTTATACAGGAATATCAACGACTGCCCCAAAAAGGTTAAGGATGGCTGCTCAAAAACTGGTTAGAACAGTACTGGAAGTGGTTGCTAAGTCTGGGATCCTTACCATCTAAAGGACATTATAACCTCGAAAAAGATTCAGAAGAGAGCAGCACGGTTCGTAACAGGGAACCATATCAGAGAGAAGGGGATACTAGGAAGAACATGAGGAAACTAGAATGGAAACCCTTAGAAGAGAGAAGAGCTTTTTATTAAACTTAATATCTTCTTCAAAGGCAGAGCTAAACTAACGATATCCAATGGAACAATTAGTATTGAATAAAAGTAGCACCAGGAGTGCGGTCAATCTTTGCCATACCTGCATCAAATATTGACAGCCATTTACATTCTTTTATCCTAGTTCTGTACGGCTGTGGAACTCACTGCCGGATGCCATCAAGATTGCTACAAATGCAGTCTCATTTAAAAATAAATTGATACGACAGTCTTGAGTATCTGCATATTGACTGATTTTTCTATTTTAACTTCCCATATATTTTATGGTTACCTGGGCCTGAATCTGGTCATTGCTTTTAACTTTTTGAATATCGTGTGCGACCCCTTTTGCCAAATTTTGATCAGGGGCCAACAGGCTGAGTCGCACTTTATTTTATTTTATTTTGTTTTTAACATGCGCGCTGGTGACCTACTCGTTTTTGAGTAACCGGTCTTTAGGAAGAAGAAGAAGAAGAGATCCAGCTAGTGCTTGAAACCAAGTGCCTGGACCATCATGCCCCGAAACGTACTGGCCTGTGGGTTATGTTACAGCACCACTACCCTGCTTGTGTCTGGCTGAGGACAGAGACTCGTGGAGATTCATGGCTGCCAAAGAGTTCTCTTGGTACCCCTACGACCTGTTCTCTTGAGGATCAGCGCCACCCATAAGGAAAAGGAAAGACAAGCCAGGCAGGACCAGCTACTCACATCGTCTGAACAGAAAGAAACCGCAAATGCCCAGCGCAGCCCCGCCGATGATGATGACGACGATCGTGGGGATGACAATGCCAGGGATATGACTGTCGCTTTCCTCTTCCTCTTCATCGCCCTTCTCGCCATCGTCGGATGGTGTAACAAAAAAGGGCCCTCTGGTGGGGGAAGGGGGTCTTGTCAAGGGGAGTAACTGTGGTCCGCACCATTCCTGGTGGAACTGCACTTGACAAAAGTGAAGAGCTTCAGTTATTTGGGTCATTCAGTTGAGTGGTGGTTTTTTGGCTGGTTGGTTGATTGCTTGGTTGATTGATTTAATACTTGACTGGCTAATGACTGGCTGTTTGTTTACTCGCTTGTGTAACTGGTGGGTTTGGTTGGATTCTGACCGCCTCCCTCCTCCATTCCATCTCCCCCACTCCATACTCTTCATCCCTCTTTTTCTTGTTTCTGGTTTTGTTTGGCTTGGTTACAGTTTTACAGCAGCCAAAAGCAAACCGATCTATTTGAGAGAAAAAAATCCACACCCCATACTCCCATGATTTTCTTCTCCGCCATTTGAAGGCTTGTTGCTGCTTGTTTATTTGCAGTGTAGATGTGTGTGTGTGTGTGTGTGTGTGTGTGTGTGTGTGTGTGTGTGTGTGTGTGTGTGTGTGTGTGTGTGTGTGTGTGTGTGTGTGTGTGTGTGCATGAGTGCATATGTGTGGGTACGTGTGTGTGTAAGCTCATGGGCATGTTAGCATATTTGGCCATGATTGTTGTTTTAGTTACTTAATTGTGTGTGTGTGTGGTGCTTTTGCATAATGTGCGTGTGCATGCGCGCACTTTTTGGCTTCATGTTCTAATGTGCATGATAAGCACGAACCGTGAACGACTGTCAACTCGACGCCGAATATAACGTCATCCGAGCCTGCAATATTGCCAATGGCCAGCCGCCACATGCCCAGATTGCTTGACGTCATTTTGGGCACGTTCAGGATCAGCCTCATGTCAGGGGGGTGCCCCAAAGTCTCTACGTAGCTACAGAGAAAATGGAACACCACCACACAACACACACACACAACACACACACACCACACACACAACACACACACACCATACTCTATCATTCAACCGAGTTGTGTATATGGCCCAAAGTCTCCCCCACCCCCACCCCTCTCTCTCTCTCTCTCTCTCTCGCTCTCTCTCTCTCTCTCTCTCTCTCTCTCTCTCTCTCTCTCTCTCTCTCTCTCTCTCTCTCTCTTTCAAGAAATTAGGATGTGTGTGCCTAACTGCTAAACGTTTGTTAACAAGAGACAGAACTTGTTAAACTGCTCACTGGGTTACCACACCTTCTGCTCAGCAAGACTTGCGAGTGAAGTGCAATCATTCGTTCACTGTCCCATGTTCTGGTTTACTTTAGTGGCATTGCACCCACACCATTCATTCCAACCTCTTGTCCACAGCCACAGCCTGGCCTGTTCTGCCACAGACCTGGCACCACCAGTCCACAGGAAGCAAGCAATGTTGTCATGAGACAACCCAGAGAGGAGACACTGTACCACTGCTGAGTCCCTATGGTGTTCAGTGGTGTCTGTTCTGATCCTAGCATACACAGGACACCGCTTACTAAGACTTCTACTAACAGCAATAATTGCTTAGTCACGGCGCTGCTCTCCTCAAACCGATGTAGACTTCAGTTGTCACTCAAAAGCCTTGCCCAGGGCACGTGAAACTTGTTGAGCCAGTATTTTTTATATGATAGATCAAACTCGGCTGTAGCACTCAAACGATCACTTCTATTCTGCATGACACAACAAAGAGTAGATGTGACAGATTTGTGTGTGGAGGGATGATTCAGCTGTTTTTACTATAAAGTGTCGCCTTTTTCGTGACTGAAAATTCATCTTCCTTTCATCATTTAGACTTCCTTGTGTCTAAGAACATCAATGGTTTATGCTTTAAGTTTATATTTCTTGATTTTACAAAATGTTTTGCGTCTCTTAATTCTGTATGTCTAACATATTGCAACTCTTGATTTTGTATATTTGCTGGAATTTGTGTAAAGACATTTCAATACTGAATTATGAATTGACTTTAAAAATACAGACCAGCTGTTAAGTTCACCAGACAAGGAAGGAAATCAAGTTGCACAGTAAACATATATAGAGCAAATTCGATCCTTCCATTCGTAAACACATTACAGGAAATTAAAATGCTTGTGCAAGTCTAATTGACAGTTATTTGGTTATCTGAAAAATGTTGTACGTGTGTATGTTTATGAGCTACCTAAGGTTTCTCTCTTTTATACACACTGCTACTATGATCACCTTATTTTCGCATTGGAAAAGTATTTGACATTTTGATTGAACTTGATCCTAATTTATTGTTTGTGGTGATTTAAACAGTCACTCTCCAATTTATCTCCATCTTAGTCAGACAGTGGCGTCGAGCGTCAGTTCATTCGTTACTTCAAGGTCCTGTTCTGAACTCGCTTTGTAAATCTTTGTTACAATTGTGCACTGCCCTTGTTTGACTGTTTGGGTCTATTTGATATCGATACTTTACCTGAAGAGTGGTTCTCTTCCAATGTATGAGAAAGGCAACAAAACAGTATCTTTGATAAAGCATGCAGTGTATTATTGATTAAAGGCGATGGGAATAGACATAAGGTAACATCACTAGCAAACACCAAACTGGTTTTAAGTACGGTTTCAACAGTTGACAGTATGTTTACTGTTTGGCTCCAGTCAAAAAAAAGGTTTCATTTAATTGAAAACTATACGTGGTCTTTAGAAATTTTGAAAAGGTTTTTGATTCAAGTTTTGAAAATTTACTGTAGCTTGTCTTAATGAATCATATGATAAGATGTAAGCTATAAAAATATGTTGGAGAATAAAATGTATAAGGTACTTAAAACAGAAACCTAATGTGGAGATAAACTTACTTAAGTATTATATCAACTGTTCAAGACAGTGAAAATGAGATGTCTGTGATCCTGTTTTGTTTTTGTTACCTTAAAATGATCTAGCGGTGAAGTTATTAGAAACAGTAGGCAAGGTGCACGTTTATATTCGCTCCTTTAAATTATTTATTCTGTTACTGCTGCCTGATAACATATCTCTACAACGTGAAACAGTTGTAGGATTATGGACACAACTCAATAATTTAGAGAATTATGTATGAAGATTGTAATCAAGAGTTACTTTAAACAAAAGTAATTTCACTGCGTTTAGGAAAGCGGCTTGTTTGGCAGATAGGGAAAGTGGGTGTATAACGGTGCTATCGTGCCTGTCAAATCTTATGAATATCGTGGTGTATGTGTCCCTACATGCCTGAGTTTTGTAGCTGCTTGTAGGGATTTTTCAAGTAAAGAATATGTTGAGTATGTTATTAAGAAAAGCTGCCATGCATTTGTGAATCAGTTCATCGGCTAGGGCTTAAGATTTTCTTATAGTAGAAGTAAGAACTAAAATTGATTCAGTTTATAGAGAAATAAACAGATATCCAATGTACATGCATCTGTTATTGGTTAAAACTGTAAACATGCAGGATAATATGCTACCATATAAAGCTTAAGATATGCTTCATGATTTAGACAGCAGAGGAAGCGCTGGATGTCTAGCATATTGATTGTGTTGGTGTGAACTTGAGTCTGGACATGTCTGGGCATATCAAGTTGTAGGGGAGATAATCATATTTGCTTGAATTTTGTGCTAAAGACTAATACATTGTCGACACCAAGAGTGGGAAGTTCATATTCTGTCAAGCGACAAATTTTATCTATGTAGCATTCATGGTTGTTCTCCTTTGTGTGGGAATATCTTTCAGCATACATTGATAAGTATTTAAGATTCATGTTGGCCAGATTTAGATTTAGGTATATTCAATTTAATGTCCGTCGTTTCGTACAAACATATGTATGCTGACCTTCTGTGCCACTGTGTAAAGATTTCAAAGATGAAATCCATTTTGTTTTGCAATGTCCTGTTCTCGTCAATCCTCACGCTAACTTACTCCCCGTAAATACTCACCAGTTTTTTGAGATATGTTTACTGATGACATCAACAATGAAAACTTTAACACATAATCTGGCATTATATTTGTAAAGGGCGATTCGGGTAGTAAGATAAGGTGAGGTAAATGTTGCTTACAGCCCAGTCAACTGCATACCACGGCTGTCACCACGTTAAAATCAACTCAAATCATTCATTCACACAACTCTTTGAAATACACGTTCTAAAAAACCACCCCAAATTTTGTTAAAAATTTTCCACCCCTAAAATCTCAGATCCGATGAAAAATTTTAAAATTTCTTTCAAGAATTCAAAGATGGCATCAGAGGGAACTGTTCGTAATAAATGTTATGGTCATTACGAGGGACCTATATCCTGTGTAATTAATTATAATCATGATTACAGAAGCTATGTTGCCCCTCCTTCACCCCAGGGCCATGACCTTGGATGAATACATTATTTGTGTCCCTGAAACCTTTTCTCTCTCTCTCTCTCCTCTCTCTCTCTCTCTCTCTCTCTCTCTCTCTCTCATTCGCTCACTTCATCCCCACCACTCCCATTGCTTTCCATTTACTCAAGTAACAGGGTATGAAACACACAAACACACACACTCACACACACAAAACACACACACACACACTACCTTTCCAACACAACATTCCACATCCTCTTTCCATTTTTGGCCCATGAAATTCAAAATGCTCAGCAACCGGCGTTCCCCTGTCCTCCCTCTCTACCCAGCGCCCTCTTTGTGCCCCCCCCCCCCCCCTCCCGCTCACTCCTCTCTCCTTCTCCTCTCCCCCTCTCTCTCTCTCCCTTCAAACCTCAAAAAAATTTATCTGTTTCTTTTCCGAGGCTTGTGGCGACGATCTCCCCCTGTCTGACCATCGGGACAGCCAAAACGCGAGAGACTGGCTGTTGAGAACGGATTTGAAACGTCAGCTTGGGGGTTTTGGGTTTGGGTGCCACCACGAACTGCTTACGTATTTCCGCCACCTCCCGGAACTGAAGAGGACCTGAACAGAAGGTTTTTGATAAGGTATGTGATATTAATAATTATCATACTGCTTCTTCTACTGCTACTGCTACTACTACTACTACTACTATTACACTAATACTACTAGCACTAATGTGGACAGCAGTAATAATGATAGCTATAATAATAATAAAAAATGATAAAATCATAAGGGTAACAAGAGGCATCCCCGGACTGCAACATGGTGGCCAATAAAAGGGATGAGTGGGGTTCTGGTGGATGGGAACTTGGGGTGCCGTGTTTTTACGGGAAACAGTTCGATTACCAGCTGATGGCGGTTGCCAGACGTATAGTCAAACCTGAAACTGTTCCCCCAAACCAAAAAAGCCACAGGAACATTTCGTTCATCATTAGCCAAATGCCTAAAATTAGCACAATCGTGTGTGTCTTAGCATAATATCTCGAACAGAAATTCAAGATTTAAAGCCAATGTTACTTACCACACACACACACACACACACACACACACACACCACACACACATAGAGAGAGAGAGAGAGAAGAAAAAAGAGAGAGAGAGAGAAGAGAGAGAGAGAGAGAGAGAGAGAGAGAGAAAATTGTATTTCATAAAATTCCTTATCTGCAAAGCAGATCACGAAGAGAAAAAGAGAATAAAGGACAGAAGACGAAAGAATGAAGAACTAGCAAAGGAAGGAAGGAAGGAAAAAGGGAAAGAAAGCAGAGAAAGAAAAGCAAACTAAACACGCGGTATCCCAGAATAAAAAGGAAAGACGCACAGATAAAAAAGGAAAGAAAGATAAAAATAACAACTGAAGAAGGAAAAAGAAGGAATGACTGAACGAATGAAGAAGAACAAACGAACAAACTATGAATCTTCACTTCACCAGCAAACAACCAAGCTTTTATTCTCCATCGCCCCGGGCGCTTCACAACCAGAACCTGCCGGTGTCGTTACACTTGACGTCACGGATCGTGTGCGTCACTTCCCCTGGCCCCTGGCGAACCTTCAGTTCTCTGCCTTGAGCGTCTTTCAAAGATGGTGAGACATCCGGGTTTCCTCTCTCATAATTGCAGACGAGACGTGGCGAGGAACCTGGTTTTGCCGCAGCAGATGGGAAAGATTTGGAAAGCTGGGTGATTCTCGGGATCTGGAATTAACGAAGGGTAATTAGGTAACTATACGGTGGGGGGTAAAGGGAGGCAAGTAGTTAAGTGCAGTGCACGCGTGTCTCTTGGAAAAGCGATTGCTAAGAAGGAAAGACATTTCAAGCGTGTTTCTCCCCCTCCGGGACATCCCGTAATCACTACGTGTCGATATCACTAACGGGCTAAAGCTCTACGGAACACTAATCTACATATCCAAACGACTATTACCCGATATCACTACAGTGTCATTCGTTAGACGATTTCCCTTCATAACTTGTACCTATACAACTATTTATGATTACCACTACGATTTCCAGACACTGTCTTTATCGCTACGTCTCTATGTCACTCTATATCACTACGATTAAAAAAAAGAAAGAAACAAATTATGAAAGAATGTGTGTGTGTGTGTGTGTGTGTGTGTGGTGTGTGTGGTGCGTGCGTGCGTGCGTGCGTGCGTGCGTGCGTGCGAGTGAGTGCGTGCGTGCGTGCGTGCCTGCGTGCGTGCGTGCGTGCATGCGTGCGTGTGTGTGTGTGTGCGCGCGCGCGCGCACGTGCGCAATGTCTGTAAATTTCTCTCTCTCTCTCTCTTTTCTCCTCTCTCTCTCTCTCTCTCTCTCTCTCTCTCTCTCCTCTTCCTGTCAACGTAATACTGGTAAAATATTAGTTCAGTTCTCCTCTCTCTCTCTCTCTCTCTCTCTCTCTCTCTCTCTCTCTCTCTCCCCTTTTAATTTCTTTTTGCTATAGTTGGTATTTTTTTTAAGGCATGACAGATACACTTTCTTTCGACCATTCTCTCTCGTCCCCCCCCCCCCCCACCCCCATTTGTCATAACCTGCTGCGACAGCAGCCAAATAACTGACATTTACTACATATAAACGTTTCTCTCTCTCTCTCTCTCTCCTCTCTCTCTCTCTCTCTCCTCTCTCTCTCTCTCTCTCTCTCTCCTTTTAAATTCGTTTTTTGCAATTGTTGGTATTGTTTTAAGGCATGACAGATACACATATATAAACTTCTCTCTCTCCTCTCTCTCTCTCTCTCTCTCTCTCTCTCTCTCTCTCTCTCTCTCTCTCTCTCTCTCTCTGTGTTGTGTGTGTGTGTGTGTGTGGTGTGTGTGTGAAGCGTGAAATTCACAGAATTAATTTTCCGGCCGAAAATCAATTTTCATAGTATGAAAATCGATTTTCTGTGCAAATTACTTACTAATAGGCCCAATAATCAATAACCAGGTGCAAATTACGCCGGTAATTAATAACAGGCCCCAACAATAAATTAATGGGCCGAAAATCTATTTTATGTGCAAATTATTTACCAAAATCAATGTTAGGTGTAAAAATCAATAACCGGTCCCGCTAATCGATTATCAGACGTTATTTGGATCTGGTTATTGATTATTGGGCCTATTGGTAAGTAATTTGCTTATAAAATTGAATTGATTTTCATACTATGAAAATTGATTTTCGGCGGGAAAGTGAATTGTGTGCATTTCACGAAAATCGATTTTCACAGTACGAAAATCGATTTATGTGCAAATTACTTACCAATAGACCCGATAATCAATAACCAGGTGCAAATTACGCCGGAAATGTATAACCGGCCCCGATAATCAATAACGGGCCAAAAATCAATTTTATGTGCAACTTATTTACCAAAATCAATATTAGGTATAAAAATCAATAACCGGTTCGATAATCGATTATCAGGCGTTATTGATCAATAATTTGCACATGAAAATAATTTCATTCGATGAAAATCGATTTTCGGACGGAAGTGAATTTTTGCATTTCACGCTCTCTCTCTCTCTCCTCTCTCCTCTCTCTCTCTCTCTCTCTCTCTCTCTCTCTCTTTCATTCCAATTAAGTGTCACAGAGGTCTAAATTAAAAGTAATGCCTAGTTTCTTTTTGTTTGTTTGTTTTTCTTTGTTTGTTTGTTTGTTTTGTTTTGTTTTGTTTTGTTTTTGTTGCTCCATATACAATTTTCATGAATATCCCATGAATAAAATATATAATGAGGAGAGAGAGAGAGAGAGAGAGAGAAGAGAGAGAGAGAGAGAGAGAGAGAGAGAGAGAGAGAGAGAGAGAGAGAGAGAGTCTTCGCTTAGTCATGTAGCAATAGCACTACGTATTCAAACCTCTACCTTGTTTTGGCACTACGAGAAATAACAAAAAGTAGCTAAAAAGCGACTGCCCTCTGTCACTAATGGACATTTTTGATTAGCTCTATATAGATGGCAAAAAAAGGAAAAAGAAGCTCGAAGGCTGACTTGCGATCTCTATTGGCTACTGTCCTTTAGCACTACGTGGCAGTAGCTCTACATACTTTCGTGTGTTTTGTTTTCTATTTCTTTCTTTAGCACTACGTGGCAATAACTCTACATGATGAAAATGTATAACTGCTGCACTGGCAGCGCTGATTTTTGTATTGAACAGACTAGGCCTAGTACTCATCATCAATTAAATACCGATACTGTTTGGAGCGCAACGCCTGCCCACCTTGTTGAGAGAGAGAGAGAGAGAGAGAGAGAGAGAGAGAGAGAGAGGAGAAGAGAGAGAGAGAGAGAGAGTTCTTAGATTATCTCTTTCTGTCTCTCTGAATCTCTCTCTGTCTCCGCATCTCTCTCTCTCTCTCTCTCTCTCTCTCTTCTCCTCCTCTCCCCTCTCTCTCTCTCTCTCTCTCTCTCTCTCTCTCTCTCTCTCCCCTCTCTCTCTCTTTTCGATTTCTGTATTTTGGTAATTTCAATTAAACGTAATTTAATACAACTCGAACTCTGAAAACATTTTTATTGTACTTTGGCCTTAGGCCAGGGCTCTTGGCCATAATGCGGAGGAGGGATGGAACTAGGAAAGAAAATGATTTACAAAAAATATATTTTGACGTACTAAACCATCCACATATACTCAGAGACTCCGGAATTTTAACGTAACCCGTATAGCTATGGAAACACACGTGTACTGACACATTAACTATAGAACTGTAAATGAACAACAAATTAATGAGTAACAATGACTCCTGTCACAAAATACAGAGAAAAACAAAACAAAGCAAAGAAAGGATCAAAACAATCTTGTAACATTTAAATGTATTCCGTCTCTTCTCCCGGGTTTAAAGCAAAAATATGAACATTCCAACATATCTAGTCAGGATACAACTTAGATTCTGTAACAAGTATGACAATCCGGTCACGTACGATACGAGATCACGTACGGCACGATGTGACGTACGACACAAGGTCACGTATGGCACGAGGACACGTATGGCACGAGGACACGTACGGCACGAGGTCACGTACGGCACGATGTCACATACGACACGAGGTCACGTATGGCACGAGGACACGTACGGCACGAGATCACGTACGGCACGATGTCACATACGACACGAGGTCACGTATGGCACGAGGACACGTACGGCACGAGATCACGTACGGCACGATGTCACATACGACACGAGGTCACGTATGGCACGAGGACACGTATGGCACGATGTGACGTACGGCACGATGTGACGTACGACACGAGGTCACGTACGACACGAGTCACGTATGGCACGAGGAGACGTATAGCACGAGGTCATGTACGGCACGATGTCACGTACGACACGATATCACGTACGACCCGAAGTCACGTGGACACGTACGGCACGAGGTCACAAGCGACATGTGATCACAAACAACATGAGGTCACAAGTAACACGAGGTCACGCACGGCACGTGGTCACGTACGACACGAGGTCACGTACGGCACGGTAGGTAGGGGTGGAACATATACCTGGGGAATCTGAAGGTGGGGGAACATAGACCTGGGGGAACATAGACATGGGGAACATAGACCTGGGGAACATATGGCGCCTCTGACATTATCCAGGAGTGATTGCGCAACACCATCCCCCATACAAACGGGCCGTTGTCACTATTTTTCTTTCTTTTCTGCTGTAGAGCAAACGGGCATAGCGATATAGACACGTAGTTCTAGAGAACGCGAACATGAACAGCTTGTTCGATACATGGTCAATTGTAATGATATAGACGCGTAGTCTTAAAGGGTCGTATGGTTTACGGCACGTAGATCTATTGGTCGTAGGGCTAATAACTGGTAGTGCTTTAGATACGTAGTGATCGCGCTACGCATCCCCCCCCCCCCCCCCTCCTCATCGCTCCCTTCTCCCTCCTTTCCATTTAAGCTCAAGTGGTGATGTGAGTGGCACAATAAACCAAAATCACGGATGCCGATTGAACTTGCAGTTTGGGCACATCATAGACCTATTGCAACTGCCAACAAATTTAGGAAACTCCACTTGACTAAACAAACAAAGAGCACAGGCAGGAAAGAAAAGAGAGAAAAATAGAGAGGCGGTGATGGATTACCCGCAGTACAGACTTTTCAGGAGGAGGGATGGGGGTACCACTTCTAATTTTGCACAAAGAAATTTGTTTTGAAGGTGAACGTTATCAGTATGGTACTGTACACTTCAATACAATAAGCACAATGCAGGGTAAAATCATTTGCCTTCAGGATGCTCAGTACAAATGAACGCTCTCTCTCCATCCATCTTAAGAAAGAGAACAGAATGCCTATAATGTGTGCACCGGTGGACGTTGCTATTTGTGGTGCATGGTAAAAAAAATAATTAGAAAAAGATGTCCTTTCTCTCATCCATCTTTCAGAGGGAGAACATAAATTCCTGTCATTGTATGCACCAGTCAGAGAACATTATTGATTATGGTGCATGAAAAAAAGGGTGGTACATGATTAGAAAAGATGTCAATTTTCTCATCCGTCTTTCAGGAGAACATAACGTTATGTAATTTTACGCACAAGCCACAGAACGTTAAAATTTATTATGCAAAGAAAAACCTGATAGTGGTACATAATCAGAAAACCCATCAGTTTTAATCTCTAGCCTTCAAAGACAGCGTTAAACTCTCTGTCTCCAAGACAAATCGGGTTTTATATGGAAAGAAACTGAATCAAAGTCTAAGCATTGTCTTAGTTCTTCATCCTCTCTGACGCTGAGGACTGGTTGAAGTCCTGTCAGCTGGAGGCTCATGAGGACATAGTAGCTCAGTCAAAGTATGTAGTTCATCATGAGAATAGAAATTTGTTTGGCAGTACATTTTTTTTCTTTCTCTGCCCAGACTGGGATGACTCCATGTCAGATGTGTGTACGACGGGAACTGTTTTTGAACCGTTGTTTCCAGACTAAGTCTGATGGTTCCATTCTAAAATGTTTCTTGTAAGCTTATGCAGACAGGAGGCGAGGTGCAGTCTCCAGTCTGTTCTCCAGTCTGCAGTCCAGTGCCTTGGTTCCCCTGTACAGGCTGTCCTAGCGGCCACAGGGCGGCTGCCTTCATGTCAGAGTGGTGGTGGTCTTGATCAACGTGTGGCCGACTCGCTGAGCACGTGCTGGTGACAATGTCTGTCAGTTGTGGTGCTGCCCACAGTGGAGTGGACACACAGCCGTTGCCTGGGGACGTTTGGTTTTGCCCTTTCCCATTTTGCCCTTGTTTGTTTTGCCCTTTTCCATATCACCCTTTTTGTTTCGCCCTTTCTTGCTTCGCCCTTTCAACTTTGACCTTTGCTATGTCGTCCTCTCCCATTCGTGCTTTCCCACTTTCCCGTATCGCCGTTTTGTTCTCAAGGACAGGGTATTTTCATAAAGCGTAGAGGGTGGCCCTCTTTTTCTCTTTTATGGTAGAATCATTGAAAATAGGTATTAATACCATTCACATTTCATATCCTAAGTTGTAAATTCTATTTTTCTGCAATTAAACTCTCTCTCTCTCTCTCTCTCTCTCTCTCTCTCTCTCTCTCTCTCTCTCTCTCTCTCTCTCTCTGTCTGTCTCACACACAACACACACACACACACACACACACACACACACACACACACACACACACACACGTACACGCACACGCACACAGTCACTCACTCTGCAATAGATCAAATAGTTATAATTTCACAGTAAGATATTTTACTTTCTCAGCTAAATTGTTTCACTATTTGAACCAGTTTAGAGCTGTAGCGATTTCCAAGTGTGTGATTTTGTTCTTGTAACGTTTGTTCTCTGTCATATTTTAACTTCACAATTACCATGA
>CM031628.1:9522070-9554570 GCA_018398815.1 Conus ventricosus | reverse complement strand
AATCTAAAACATAAGAGCAAGCTTTATTTATAATTGAATATTTCTTGCAGTCATTGCAACACCAAGCTGCTCTGTAAGTTGCTGGAATGGTGCTCGGTACTAATCCTTGGAATTTATTAGTTTGTTGTGTGTATATATAATATTATATATATATAATATTGTGTGTGTGTGTGTGGTGTGTGTGTGTGTGAATGCTTATCTCCCCCTATTTCTTCAATCTAAGACGTAAGAGCAAGCTTTGTTTATAATTGAATATATATATATTCAAGTATAAACAAAGCCGAAATATTTTGGATAACAGCAGATTTGTTGTTTACCTCATTGTTTGATTATATATATATATATATATATATATATATATATATATATATATATATATATATGTGTGTGTGTGTGTAGTGTGTCTCTGTGTGTGTCTCTGTTTGTGTGTTCACAAAAGCTGACAAAATCTCATCATAAGTTCTTGGGTGTTACCTGAATCCAAAGCTTCACTGGGAAAAAGAATTGACAGAATACTCTCTAAAGCGACGAAAAACCTGCACTTTCTGAAAATTGTCGGTATACAACACCCTTGTGATTCAAGATTCCAAAACTCCAGTGGACATTGCAGCTGCTGTCGTCGAATCTAGACTGATGTGTGGCCAAGACATCCTTTTTCCAGCTTATGATGCTCAGTTGAAGAAATGACAAACTTGGATGGTGAATCCATCAAAGTGGCCTTAGGCTTCACATTTCACACAAATACGATGGAATCGTACAGATCAGCATCAGTTTTACCTCCTAATCAAATCAGAAAGTCAGCTTTAACAAAACGTTCTTAAAGCAATTTCAGTAGAAAATTCTGTTAAATCGGTCTTAAAAGTAAGGTATGATAAGATCTCCTCAAGACAGCCACCAACAGAAGAGCCTGGAGAGAAACGGCGGCTGCCTCATCACGTCCCCCCAACGACCCCAGCGATCAGGGGAATGACTGATGATAAGAACTTCTTTAAAATGGCAAAGGGCGACAATAATGAAGAAATGGAAGGAGAGAAAGAAGAAGCACTTACAAATGATTTCCACTTTCGTTTCCCATACTTTTGAAAATTAAGTCATTTTAATTAACAGATTGTTTCCGCGTTATGAGCACCGAACCTGCACCATTGTGGGAACTAACTTTGACATACATTCTGATTTAGCAAAGGATGAAAATCTGAATATTTCAAACGCGTCAGTAAGGATACGCTTAAAATAAACATGTCTTAACCATATTAAAACTTACACAGACAGATCTATACTAGAAGATCGATGTGTAAGCTAAGAATTGTTTCTTATGTCGTTGAAGACAGAGAAATCTCATCATCTTGGAATTAGTCTGTCAATTTTCGGGCTGCTTGTTTCCTGACGTTTAATTAATTCATGCACACCTGGAATGTCTTCTGCTGTTCATGGTGTGTCTGCCCCTTACAGAGTCCGCAGAAACTTCGGCACTGTGGTGAGCTTAGAGGGGAAACAGACAATAGTTCACACCTCCAAGTTTAACCAGGAAATAAGCATGGATACTGTGTATAAACCCTTGCGGGTTTTTATCTGTATTGTAATGTGTTGTATCAAGTTGTATTATTTTATATCCTTTTGCGTTGTGTTACATTGTGTTATACTGTATTTACAGTTTACTGTATAATGATTATAATAATGATGATAATAATAATAATAATGATAATAATCGTAATAATAATAATAATAATAATGATGATGATGATGATAAACCAATAATAATAATAATAATAATATTAATAATAATAACAATAATGATGATAATAATCATGATGATGATGATGATTGTGATAATGAGAAGAAGAAGAAGAAGAAGAAGAAGAAGAAGAAGAACAAGAAGAATGATGATGATGATGATGATGATGATAATGAGGACAATTTATATATCGCCCATCCAAACCACGTAGGCTACAGAGCGCTTTGCAAGTTTTAACAAATCAGTATCTAAAATATCCGCAGAACACACACACACACACACACACACACACACACACACACACACACACACACACGCACGCACGCACGCATGCACACACACACACACACACACACACACACACACACACACACACACACACACACACACCGGGACACAATGTCGCATGCACAAACACTTACACAATATAAGACGATGAACAGCTCATTCGCACACGAGCAAAGTGTGAAAGTGATATGTAGTAATTTCGTAATATTTCAGGTGGTATTCTGCAACTGGCATTTAAACAGATAAGTTTTTTAAGTGCAGACTTGAAAGTCGGGAATGAAGGGACATAACGGAGATGGAAGGGTGGCGAATTCCAGAAAATAATGCTCTAGAGCCATGTTGCTTTCGGTTATATGAGCAGTTCTGTGCTGGAGTACATCGCATAGTATCAATTTGTATTGCTTTACACTGTATATGGTATTGTACTACATTGTATTGTGCTGCAGAGCAGAACAATGCAGGATAGCATAGTGTAATGTACTGTACCATAGTGTTGTGTAATGTAGTGTGGTGTGCTACATCACCCTCCACTGAAGCGTCTTTGCATTGTACTCACACTGCGCATTGACCGCAGCCTCCCAGCACAGAAGACTCATCAGGAGCAGTGACCACAGCAGGATGTGACGGCCACTCCCCCGTCCACACACCATCATGGTCACACACCGCTATTGACACTGGACAGCACAGACCACCCGCAGTCCGTCTGATCTCTGTCTCCCTTCTCCTTCACGACGGTGTAGTGCAGGTGTGTGGCCTGGTAGGCAAGTCACTCGCCCAGCCAAAGACGGTCAGTGATTCAAATCTTGTACAAGACACTTTCCCCGCTCTCCTCCCGTCCTCACAACACGTGGAATGGTGACCTGAGTGCTAGCCTTTCAGACGAGAAGATAAACCGAGTTCCTGTACACGCAGCTCACTAGTCACACATTAACGAACCCACGACAATCAAGGCTGGAGTCGTTCCGACGGAAAACAAACCCATGAATACATAAATTCAAAATCATGCTCAAGCACAAGAAATTGTTGATAGCTTCCTTCTCATATGACTGTTGAGCTCTCTCTGGACAGCCGCCCAAATTCAACGCAAAGAAATATAAGGCGAGAAAAGAATATAAAAGCCGCATCTGTGTAACCTATCAGAGCGCACAGGTCTGTTTCTCTTTGTCTCCGTCCAGCGTTGTCTCGTGATGTGAAACCTTCCCTGTCATACGACAGCATATGATTTGTTTTGCAGAAGACGGAAAGCGGAAAAGAACGGTGGACGGAGAAGAAAGGGAAGGGAGGGGGGGGGGGGGGGGGGGGGTTAAAGGGGAGAGTGTGTCTTGCGGAAGTCGCGAGAAGAGTGGCTCAGTTTCCTGTTGTTTGAACACGATGCTTAATACTGGGTTGTAGACTAAGCTGGGGTTCTAGTGTAGTAATGCCTAACGCAGTGATCAGAGCCGCAAACTGCCGCACCCTATATTTAAAATGAGAGAGAGAGAGAGAGAGATAGGGGGGGGAGAGGGAGAGAGAGAGATGCATTTTCTCCCCTCTCCTGTCCCTTTACTGCGGCAGTTTACTGGATGAGATCCACCTAAGCTGGAAAGTCGCCAAGGATGGCATGGTTACTGTGTCTGCAGCAGGCTGTTCCCATCTGGAATTTCTACGGGCAGAACGCTCCTTTGCCTGTATGTGGTCCATGTGGATGGAATGTTAAAGGACAACAGATAGGATTGGTGCTGTTGCGTCTTTTGGTGATTGGAGGTGGAGAGATGTTTCAACCCATGCTGGAACTTGCAGAAGGCATCGAGTCCTGCTCTTCCCTCTCCTTGTGGTCAGGGCTGGCCAGTTCAGTGTCTGCAGCATCTCGTGTGTGCTGGATGTCAAGTCAGATCAGTGGGGAAAGCCCAGCCTTTGCGCTGCCTGTGTTCAAGGCAATTGATGTCAGCCAGGTGGCTGGGATTCAAAGTATGGTTAACTGACGTCATGTTTGTACAGCAATGGGATGTTTCGTCACTCATACCATTGTTAACTGACGTCATGTTTGTACAGCAATGGGATGTTCCTTAACTCAAACCATTGTTAACTGACGTCATGTTTGTACAGCTATGAGGCGTTCCTTAACTCAAACCATCGTTAACTGACGTCATGTTTGTACAGCTATGAGGCGTTCCTTAACTCAAACCATCGTTAACTGACGTCATGTTTGTACAGCTATGAGGCGTTCCTTAACTCAAACCATTGTTAACTGACGTCATGTTTGAGCAACAATGGGGTGTTCCTTAACTCAAACCATTGTTAACTGACATCATGTTTGAACAGCTATGGGCTGTAGTTTAACTCAGACTATTGTTAACTGACATGTTTGTACAGCAATGGACTGTTCCTTAACTCAAACCTTTGTTAACTGACGTCATGTTTGAGCAGCAATGGGGTGTTCCTTAACTCAAACCATTGTTAACTGACGTCATGTTTGAACAGCAGTGGGGTGTTGCTTAACTCAAACCATTGTTAACTGACATCATGTTTGTACAGCAATGAGATGTTCCTTAACTCAAACCATTAAGTGACGTCTTTTTTGTACAGCAATGAGGTGTTCTTTCACTCAAATTGTGTTATCTGACGTCATGTTTGTACAGCAATGGATGCTCCCACCAATGTTTTGACATTACCTCTCTGATTGAACTGTTAAGCTGACTGATGTGTCACAGTTTCTTTGGGCCTGCCCACCGCCAGTATCTCAGGGTCATTTTTGTTGAACCTGAGCTCCCAAACAGATTGCCTCCCTTGCAGATTCCCGACATCATCTGTTCATGCTGTACACGGGACCTCGTGTATTGTCTCATACGCAAGAGTAGCACTCATACCATTATTTAAGGTCACGTGGAAAGGGAGGAGGGATACTAAATGGATGAGGGAGAAAGGAAAGGAAAAGTCAGACACTCTGTACAATATTTAAGCCGTACTGACCAGTCGTTGTGGCTCTATTAGTGTTTGGGATTCCCAGCTGGGAGGTCGTGGGTTCGGTTCCTATCAAACCCTTTTATTTTTAGAATGTTTAGGGCATAATCGGCTGCTTCTTGGAGCTGTTCTTGCTTCGAGCTCAATTGGGAAGATTGCGAATCAGAGTGTCGAACTTCATTTCATTGACACATTTGTCTCTGAGGGCGTTGCTCAATTTTTTCTATCCAGCACTGCAGGTGGCTGTAATTCTCGGGATTGATTGTCACAGGATATCTTATGAAAAGAAGAGCAGAGTAAAGCCCTGTCATGCAGTTTAAAACTGAAATGAAACTCCATAAGATCATCTTCATCATCTTCATCCGCATTGATTAGAAGTTAAAAAAAAGTGTGTGTATGGGGGGTGGGGGGTGGGGGGGTCTCAAATTGTGTGACCCTTTCAACAATGCTCTGATGGTGACCTATGTTTCGATTTCCTCTCCACATCTATGCCCTTGATATGTTCGCCTCGAGATCACCCGAATCGGCGAGTTCAAGGGGAACGTGGTTGGACGGATGTAGAAGCGCCCTGCGGAAGCAAATGCTCACTCGCGACAAAGCAGATATTGTCGTCAGTAAAGGGCTTAGTAGGTGGTGACCTGCGTATGTTGAATCACAACAGGCACCACTGCTACACACCGAAGTGACTCGGCAGCAGCGAAATGTCTGCTGTGGTAGGTTGCCTCCTGACCACTTGATACTGACTGCTCCCTGTGGATTGCCGGAAGGAACGGCATGGGAGTATTGCCACTGAAGTGGCACAGAAGGGGTGGGGGGAGGAAGAAAAGAAGAGCATCGAACCATGTAGGCCTATCTGGGTTTCTCTCGCTTCAAAGGCGAATACATTATCCAGTGGGCCACTTCACTTCTTCTTTACCTTGACGTCCAACTTCATCCTTTGTTTGTTTGATGTTTGTTTGTTTGTTTTTGTGTCATGCAGGTTTAACATTCACACACCTATCTTTGGTTACAGGGCAGATGAGAATAATCATTCCAACAGAGGGAGGGACTATGTTGCACTAAACTACACCCCCAGAGCGGCAATACATAAATATGGACGACGACAATGACGTTTCTTTTAAAGTCAGGAGCCGTCGGGATTCGAACTCACGGCACTTCAGCAACTGCAAACTCAGTCCTTTATCAGCTGGACCATCCAGACATCCGTGCCCATCGTGAGGGGTTAGCTGGATGTGTAACAGTAATTTGGGCAGCCGGTATCTGTGCAAGACTTCCAGGAAGATCGGCACCACTATAAACAGTGGAGTTAGGCTGGAAGGGAGGGAGAGAAAAGGGGTAGAACACCAGGGGGTGACGGGGAGGAAGAGGGATGTGGATAGGTGGGCAAGGGAGTGTAAGGATTCTCGGGAAGTAAGAAGACATGGAGGGGGAGGGGGTGTGTAATCATAATCACTGCCTTTTCTTTCTTTCGTTCGTTCTTTCATTCTTTCTTTTTTGTTTTGTTTGTTATCCATTGCAGTCAGCAGAACAATTCGCAGTCCCTTCCCTTTCTCAACCTTCCCTGCTCTAATCTTTCTTCCTGCCAGACCGATTTTTCTACTCACTCTCAGTCACACTACTCCCATGGTGTACGTTTGGATTTCCCCGGACCTTGCCCTAACGAGACACATTCTGCTCTTGTCCACTGCCAGCCTTCCAGACGGAACCGTCATTGTCATGCTGGCGTGAACCCATCCACCGCGGAAGACTCTGCACTGCCCGTGCGAGATCTTTTGATCCAGATTGGTGTTGATCACACGCGTATGTGTAAGTGCGGTGCGTGGGTAAAGGGGTGTGTATAATAACTGGCATTCTCAACTGAATGGACAAAAAGAGAAAATGAACACGTTGGACGTTTCGTCAGATTCTTTTAATAACAGAGGGCAACATATCAGCAGTACCACTACAGCAGATCTCTATTTTGCCAAGCTGGATAAAAGGTATCTCACCTGAAACATGTATGACCTAAGCGAAGCCATATGATATCTGACATTTTACAAATGATGAAGGATACGTTTTAAAGGCAAGCAAGGATGGTTTTGGCATATATATATATATATATATATATATATATATATATATATATAATATATATATATATATATATATATATTTTTATATGTATATATATATAGCTGGTAGTATATTTTCCGGCTTTTTTTTTTGAAAAAGTGCTCAACCATGCGGGAGCAGCTAAAACAATGATTAAAAGCAAATCTTAAAACCGGGACTACAAATTTGTTTCGAGGTCTTTCCTCTCTTCAGATCCCGTGGCACGGGATCTGAAGAGAGGAAAGACCTCGAAACAAATTTGTAGTCCCGGTTTTAAGATTTGCTTTTAATCATTGTATATATATATATATATATATATATATATATATATATATATATATATATATATATATATATATATATATATATATATATATATGTGTGTGTGTGTGTGTGTGAGTGTGTGTGTGTGTGTGTGTGTGTGTGTGTGTGTGTGTGTGTGTGTGTGTGTGTGTGTGTGTATTCTGTTAAGAAACATTATTAAAATGGAATATTAAAATAATATTTCCATTTTAATAATATTTCTTAACAGATGTTGCTCTCTTGACGTTTGAGCTTTTTTAGATTTTCAAAGGACATCTTCATATTGTTCGTGATATATATATATATAATATATATATATATATATATATATATATATATATATAATATATATTTATATTATATATATATATATATATATATATATATGTGTGTGTGTGTGTGTGTGTGTGTGTGTGTGTGTGTGTGTGTGTGTGTGTGTGTGCGTGCGTGCGTGTGCGTGTGTGTGTGTGTGTTTATCTATCAATCTGTCTGTCAATCTATTTTTCAATAACGCAATTTTATCAATGCAAAAAAAGAGAAAGAGAATATTTGCATTTGGTATGCAAAATAAGGCAACACATATCGAAGAACATCTGGTCATAGCAGAAACGCCATGATAGTCCATTTGCTCTCTAAACAACAACAACTTCACAATTAAGATTCAGTACAATATCACTTTAAACCTTTGCAGGATGTTTTGGACGGAATGGGAAGAGCGCAGAGGAAATGATGTAGATACAAAAAGAGAAAGCAAACACACACACACAAACCAAATAAATAAAACAGTGTGGACATGAGCATTATTGGCCTTAATCTTGTTTCGTACTGGCAAATTTAAAAGAAAAATAGTACTTAAGCCCTTATCTATTGAAGAGTTTTCAAAAATGAAAAGGTGAAGAAAAGACCTTAGTGTGTGACCAACGTTTTTCACGCACATTTCTCATAAAAACAGAGGTAACAACCGCTGGTCCAATAATTAACATTTTGTGACCTAATTTACAATCGGGAAAGTGAAAATTGGTGCCATAACTAAAATAAATTGTGTCCAGTGTCTGCAAACGATGATCACAAAGTCCAATGAGAAATGGTATAAGTTGAAAGGCATTTATTGAAGTTAACATACAAAATGAGGTCATTGCTATTTTGGTTTTGTGCTTATGTTTGAAAGTGGTACCACTGCATTTCTTTTTTTTACAGGTTTTGCATGTCATTTTGTTGATTCATGCATTTTGATTCCGTTCGTTCATCATAAGTACTGAGTGTATTTTTGTATCCAAGCGCATGATGCGCCTATCTAAAGGAAAATATACGTTCGATGAAAAATCAGTCTGCTTACACATAACACCATAACAGCCCAAGCCATAAAATCCAAATACAGAGACATGTACACTATTTTCTTGATGAAAGCGTTACAAAATTCAATTAAAATTAACATATAACCACACATTGCATTCATGGTCATACACATAGCAATCATTCACGCACAAAAAGATACCTGGTCCCGGTTCAAGCGGGTGTAAACTTTATGATATGCATCCAAAACAAAAGACACCATACAAAGCTTTGTCACAGTTGAAAAAGAAAAGCAAAAAGCGAAATGCCCGAACACAATGCCTAGCGTGCAGGTGAACCTAACTAGTCACCAAAAAAAGTAAATAAAAAACCTACGCTGACTGACCAATTTTGAAATATAATCAAGCGCATAAACTGTTACAACCGACCAAAGGTTAGAAAAATTGGGAAGCAGATACAAAGGCCATGATATGCATTCAAATTAACAGGAAACCAATACAGCAAAGCATCCTTACAGTGAAACAAGTTAAAAATCAAAACATGAATGCCCCAGGACACTACCTCACGTGCAGGTGGACATTTCTAGTCACGTGACACTCCCCTCACTACGAAAAAAAAAAGAAAAGAAAAGAAAAGAAACTCTGCCAACACAACCAATGCTCAAGTCCTACGTAACTTATGAAGTGTACAAACACAAAAAGTCAAGGACCACCCCAGTTTCATAGAGGCTCATCAAGGTGCGCGTTTACTGGTAATTACTGGTATTGTACCGGTTCATAGGACTGAATTCAGAGAAAACATTAGCTACCGGCATTGTGTACCGGTTTAATATTTGTTTATCCGTGTGCTGGCGGTAGAAACGTGGCATTCATGGCTCTTACCTTTTACTGACTGTTACAATCAGTTTGATCAATTTGCCTTTACTGTGTTTGACCAGTAGCGGATTGACCGGTACCAGTGTGAAAAAATGGCTAGCACAATCACTACGCCAGTGAAGGTGGACGCTTCTCAATCAGAAAGACGACCATCATCGAAAGAAAAAGCAAAGAATATGATGTCGGCAGACACAATGTCACTGGCAAAAAAAAAGAGAAAAAGAAAAGAAAAACAACCAATGCTTCTTACTTCACAATCAATCGTCTGGACAAGGGTTATACATTATTGTGAATAAAAGTTTCACGTGGGCTAAAGAAGGATTCAGAATCCTGAATACACTTTAAGCTGCTGACAAATGTAAACATTTTTTTTAAACATAATAAAGTCAGCAAAGCAGTCTCAAAGAGGCTACGAGTTCAAGTCAGCATTCTTGTGTGCACTAGTGATACTCCTTGGGGTGCCCAGTGGCCAACAGAGCTGGCCATTGCACACATTTCGTGTTCATGAAAGTGGCAGAGAGGACACACACACACACAACTCTTCTTCGCGCAGTGTTCATCTTTATTCATTCATATTGCAAGGTCTTTACTACTGTTCGCACCTAGGGCCCAGTGGAAAAGCTTATGACTGACATGAGCAACTTGACTGTCACCATGGTGGTGTTCTTCAGCGTTTTCATTTCTGTGCTTTAAGACAAGGTCCCGAAGTTTGCGATTTAGGACACGCACAACGACCCCAAAGAAGGCTGTCTTCAACACAGCGTTACCTTGCTGTTCACTCCCACCAATCAGCCCACCGACACTGGCAGTTATATTTACATCTGTGGTATGTGTTTTTCCTGTCAAGTCTGTGTGCAGCGTCGATCTAGTCAAGTTCGATTTCCACGTGTTTCAAACAGCTGACGCATTTGTTTCACAGTTTAGCCTTCCCCGCCACCACCACTCCTAAGTCTGAGTCAGTCTTGTAGACTTATCATTTCAGGCTGCAGATTGTGACATTGCTGTGTCTACTGTATTGATCACCAACCGTGCTTTGCTCTGTCCAGTGCCGCTACCGTCAATGTTTCTTCTTTCTTTTCTTCTTCTTTCTTCTTCTTCTTCTTCTGCTTCTGCCTCTTCTTCTTCTAGTTCTTCTTCTCGGCTTTCTTCTTCTTCTTCTTCTTCTTCTTCTTCTTCTTCTTCTTTCTGCTTCTTCTTCTTCTTCTCGTCCCTTTTCTTGTCCAAGAATGACAGCCCCAGTGTACTTTCTGCTGCTTTTGATGGACGGCGCCAGGGTAAAGAAGGGATGTGGAAAAGGAAACCTGAATCCATAGAACTGAGCACCCCATGACCTTCCTCCTCCCTGTCCTTGACATTTGCGAAACCATTTCATAGACTCTTTTTCAGAAATACGATTCAAATGCAACTATGTTTGTGCTTAGGGAGCAGAAAGAAACATCAGCTTCAAATATCAGAAACTGATGGTGGTGGTAGTCATTGTGGTAATGATGATGATGATGACAGTGGTTATACAGATGACAAGGCCAATGGCGTTTATGATAATAATGACGATGATACTGATGCAATCACAATAATGCTATTTCCAATTTACGAATGGATACTGCTATATTTCGAGGCGTTCTAGAACTGTTACTGTGTACATTCTACTGCCTAAGAGAAGACCTCAGAGGAAGAAATGACAATGTGATAACGTTGTTAATCATATCACAATAATGTGGTTGAAATGGCTCAGTTTTTAGGGCACTGGACTCGTAATCCGTGGTGATCCGCGGGTCACGAGTTCGAATCTCCGCCGGGCCGTTTTGATACAGGGGAGATTTTCATTCAGAGTTTGATATTGGTTCTGACTCCATTTTCATAAAAGTTCGAATAACATTATAAAACGAGGTTTCGTGAGTGAAGGCACGCATAAACACTTACACACACGTAAAGTCCCATACCAACTTTGACAGGAGGTGGTCAGATTGTTCGTTGGTATGGATGACGCATTACACACAACATGCACCCTACGTGAACAAATCGAAAGATAGAAGGGCAAAAACTGGACGACGAACTTTGATTCAATGACACGGGAAAGGACTGAATAAAGCACCAGGAGGTAGCCGTTCAGTTGGCTCTGACCGTTGTGTAAACGAGACCTGGGATTGTAAACCACTGAGAGTTTGGTCTCTAACCAAGGAAAAGCGAGATATAAGTACTCTTGAAAAAACTGATAATGATAATCATAATACTAACAATAATGACAAATTAACAAATTAATTAATTAATTAGCAACTTACAATAATCAGGTTGCAAAACTAAGTGCCCTGTGCATTAGAACACACGTTTTCATTGGCACTGTACTGGGACCTTAATTATTCATTTCTCAGCCTCAATTTCAATAGAACTGACGGTCTACCCACAGCCAACCACTGTTCTCAGCTTTAAAATCAAATACAACATCCTTGGTGATGCCATGCCCGGCCCAGATATTTTCTGTTCTTATTTATCTCGTTTTGTCACTTTGATTTTCTATTTCTGACCTTGACTTCAGTGTCAGTAAGATGAAAGCTCTCACCACAAGCAGTCACACTTTTTTTTAGTCTGAAAATCAATTGTTGCGGGACCTACAGGCTACCATGCTTTCAAGCGTTTTCCGTGCTGAAACGCATTGATCTTGACCTTTGATATTTGATCTCGATTTCCGGATCATAGTCCTTGTTTCACAAATTTCAGTCAGTATACTAAGGTTGCCGTTTTTGGAAGGAAGACATGGAAACATGTGGTTCAAAAATAAAATAACATAAAAGAATTAGTGCAGATCGCACGTGCAACAAGGAGACATACATTCAATTTGCTGAAACTATCAACCTGCGTCAACAACATTCCCTACTGCTATCCATAAGAAGAAAATAAAAGCATTGAAAGGCACATGTAATGGATGGACGAATGACACATTAGAAATTAGAACTGTACACTATCACCTATTACCGTCCTCTGGCGTTTGACCACGCGACAGCGTAAGTTTTCTTTCCATTTGTTTTCCTCCTTAGCAAACGCTGCACCAGTTGGTAACTGTTTTAGGGACTAAAGATGACATAAAGGCATGGCATTAGCGTGACAGAAAGGCACGGTACTATTTTCATTTCTATCTTTAACGACAGGAAACATGGCTCATCACATTCTGGTATCAGCAGAAACTGGCTGTTCACAATTCCAGGCATCATGTCCCACTGTTGTCTATTTTCCACGTCTGAGATTGGTCACCTAGCAGCCGACGCTTCACTGCCTTTCGCTCTTCCTCCTCCCCTCCTCTTCATCCTCTTTATCCTCCTCTTTCTCCTCCTGATTCTCCTCATCCTCTTTCTTCAGCTCCCGTTCCGTAGGCCTGGAAAATCTTTGGTTTCTGATTTAAGAGAAAGAAAATAAAAAGAAAGAAAAAAATGGAGGAAAAGGGAACAATGAAAGGATCATGTACGTATTAAACACTTCTATCTTGATCATAGTTTGTCATCATCATTACTATAAACACAACTACTTTAACAATGACACGTTTGAAAATCACCGACAACAGCTATAACTGTTTCTGTTTCTACTTCTAAGACAGTGAAACGAATCAAAAGTATTTCTATGTCTAAGACAAATCTAAATTCTAGTCTATATTTCAATGCAAGTTCTGTTATTTCTACCTCTACTGTTGCTGCTGCTGCTGCTGCTGCTGCTGTTGACTCCACTATCGCTGATGTCATTATTACCTGAGTGAGAGGGGAGGGAGAATGTGAGAGAGAATAAGGTGGGGTGTCGGGGGAAGGGTCGGTAAGGATTGAGGCATGGGGACTCCTTTCACCTCATATTAAGCACAAGCCATGGTGGTTTTCGTTTCTCAAATAACTGTAAGCTCAGATTAGCTTGGTGTCCATATCTTTGACAGAACGCAGAACAATGCAGTGATCATCAAACATGTCAATTACAAACACGTGTCCAAGGTGCGTAACAGTTTCATGACGTTCAGTAGCAAATCACCAAGTCTCTGAGTCAATCCAAGGGTAAGCGACAGCAGGCGGGACTTCGGATTCATGCACCAGTCGCAATGTTAGAGTCTATTCTGCAGAACTGCACAGCTTTCGAGCACGTGCGAGCGAGTAGTTTTTCTCTTCCGGATTCAAATCTATCGGGGCCTGTATTGTTCAAGTCTTCCCCTAATACTTCCGCTATCATGCTCTCCCTAAAGTTTCTTCCTACCATACTGATTTTTTAAAGTCATTATTTGGAAGTTCCACCAGGAAATGGTCATATGCGCCAAAACCACGCAATTTCCCTCTCAAAATCAGCCAAATAGTTATTGAACAAATGGAATGCCCTATATCAGTCGCAGCTTACTTTTGTTAAGCATCAAGTTGGTAAGTGGAGGCTTTGCAGTAGGCAGATAAGAAAAGACAGCAGATCAGACTTAACTGGGGAGTGTGGTGGGGTGTTGACACTGCAAAGATTAAAGTGTGGGCGAAACGACCAGCCGCCGTGGTGAAGTGGTTAGTGTCGCGGACTCCCGGCTGGGAGGTCGTGGGTTCGAATCCCATCAGAAGTCATGTGGGTTTTTCTGCCCTGACCGGCTCCTACCCAGAGTTGAGTTTGCTGCGGACTCAGTTGGGAAGACTGGGACCACACAGTCGAGTTTCATCCACTTAATGGATGCGTTTCTGAGAGTGTTGCTCAAATTTCCTGACCAACACTGCATGTGCCTGTATCTCTCGGGCCTGGTTGACGCCGGGATATATTATGAAAGGAAGCGTAGAGTACAGCCCTGTCATGTAGTCTCAGACCGAAATGGAAATCCGTAGCATCATCTTAATCATCCTCATTCTCATTGATCAGCATTAAAAAAATGTCTCAAATTCTGTGGCCCTTCATGCCCTGCTCTCATGGTGACCTCAATTTCGATGTCCTCTCCACGTCTGTGGCCTTGGTTTGGTTCCGTCGGGGTCACCGGTATCGGCAAGTCCATAGGGGCTGTCGTTGGACGGACGTGGTGGCGCCCTCCGGAGGGAGAGCTCACTCGCGCCGGCTCCGCGACTAAGCAATTATTGTCGTCAGTAGGAGGCTTAGTAGGTGGTGTCCTGCGTATGTTAGATCAGAACAGGCGCCACTGAACACCACCGAAGTGACTCGGCAGAAGTGCAGTGTCTCCTCCGGTGGGTTGCCTCTTAACGACTTGACATTGACTGCTCCCTGTGGATTGCTGGTGCCGGGGCTATGGCGGGACCGACCGGGCTGTGGCTGTGGACGGGGTGTCGGGGTGTCGGAATGAGCCGCGTGGCGTAGAGGTGGAACAGCAAAAAAAAAAAAGTGTGGGCGAAACAACTTTCGGTGAAACTGTTAGCCACTCAGCGCACACAGAGAGCACTCTGCTCGTTTAGTCCATTGAGTGCCAAGCGTCGTCTGTCCCCAGGAGTAGAGGGAAGCAACAGAAGTTACGGCGTGGCGTTTGATTCTTTTTTGCACTTAAATATGTTTTCTGAGAGATGTTTTAATGTCAACGACCCACTGCTAGCAGAGAAAGAAAAAGCAAACTCAACCATTTGGAGAAGGAGAAAGAACAAGATATGTTATTGTAATGAGAAAAACATATGGTTGTATTCCCATCACTGAGTCAAGGTTACATTCGCTCTAGATTTTTTGGACAACTTACCTTTTCCTTACATTACATCTTTTTAAATCGTTCTTCAATTTTCAAAGTGTGTGTGTGTGTGTGTGTGTGTGTGTGTGTGTGTGTGTGTGTGTGTGTGTGTGTGTGTGTGTGTGTGTGTGTGCTCTTTAGTGCACAAATAAAACTTTAACATTAAACTTTGGTTACAACATTTTTCAGTGAGTTAATCCTGGTGGCTATTAAAAAAAACAAAAAAAACAGTGCCTTTCATCACTCCTGCCATAACCTCACAGTCACGTGCCAAGTCACAAACAGCACAAGGCGACATCTTGATTTGCTCTGTTTCAAATCTGCTTTTCCTTTTTCATTCCGATATCACATAACCCCCTGTTACCTTTGCTCAACCAGTGTCAAAGATGACGTTCCGCTTTGAATCAAACAACCCTGAAAACAGACCTGTTGCCTGCAGCCTTGATCAGGGGACAGACAGGCTGCTGTGTCTGCTGAGTTGCAACAGAACGTCACCCAGTCACATGCAGAGTGCCTGTTGCATGCATGCTGTGTGGCTGGCCATATTGGATCTTGTGCCTCGGGAGTGATAACAAGTTCTGATTGGTTACAGTCAGAATAAAGTGCCATCAGTAAAAGCGAAACAGCGCAGCGATCTCTGCTTCTTAACACTCTCACCTCCCATTAAAGATTGGCAACTCAGGTAAGACTGTGACAGACTCCCGTGAAAGATGAGCAGTGATCATTTGCATCGTTCGTGCAGTGCTTGAAAGTAGTGTGTTTGTCTCCTTGTCACAAGTTATTCTGAACATCGTCTATCAACCTGATTCCCCGCTTGCGCGATTTGTCTGTGTGCGAAGAAAGTTCGTTTGATGCGGCTGTGGCAGCCTCCCTCTTATCTGTTGGCTTACTGACGTTGTGATGAGGCCAGTGTATGCATGGAGAGAAGAGGAAGATAGCACAGAGGGTAGGTGAGATGACAAAGCCTGACCCATCACTGAAGTTGGCACACTGGATGGTATCGGTGTGTGATGGCTATGCCCACCAGGCAGCAGAGGCATAACAGCAGATGCCACGGCTATGCAGGGAGCTAAACTCACATCCATGGTCTGGGCCTGCATGGCTGAAGCCGTGGATGTGGGAGAAATGGCAGCCCCTATGGGGGTAGGAGAGAACACCGGGCCTGGGGGCTGCATTTTGGCATGAAACTGCGACATCTGTCGACACACCACATCAGAGATGGCCTGTAGCTGTCTGTGGCTCAGACCTGTGTCGTCTGATCCACTCGCTGAAAGTGGAGTGCCCACTGTAGGCACAGTACTCACATCAGCAAGATCCATGGGGTCGTGTGAATCTATTTCCGACCGAGCAGGCTGGTCAAAGCAGCTATCCGTGTTGGCCATGGTATCCGATCAGGCGGGCGAGTATTACAAAAAGCGAAATTCAGCCAGATAGCGGCTTATATGCGGGACCGTGGGGGACGCTGGGACCTGAACGGCCAATGGCATAGTGTCACCCGACTTGACCAAGCCTCGCTTCAGCATCACGCCCCCCCCCCCCCCCTTCCCCCGCACAGGCGCACAGGGCCACGCGCAGAAAGATTTCCTTTAGCCATACAGAAAACAGAGTATCACAAATACCCATAAGTGAAAGCCATTGCATAATAGTGCATACATTCTAACTCCATATCGTTGTACTCTAAAATTTATCAATTTCTTCCTATCCAGTTTTGTATCAAGGCATAGGTAGTGCCACAACACACCCTAAGTGGAAAAAACCGCAACTTATGGGTAAAAAAAAATACAAATACATTTTCAGAAATGTTCTGTAAGCAGGTTGTGATTCCTTTACCGTCTGTGATGGAACGCGTCAGCGGCACCACAGTCGAGTGTGTGTGTTCGCTTCTGAAGGTCTTTCCGGGAAGGCAGCTATACTCCACGTACAGAGAAGACTCCTTTCTGGTGTCAGCCTGCATATCGCTCAACACTATCAAGTGACAGCTGTGCACATCCCTGGCTTTCAATGTGTTGTTCAACGAGCACGTGGCTGTCACGTAATACATTTTTGTAGGTATTACCCATTTCGTCTGTAACTTTGGGGAGGAGGAGGGAGGATGCATTTCTGACCATGTTAACCCTTTTCAAGACTCGTCATTGTTCTTTCTGTCAAATACTAAGACTCAAGTCTGAATGTAGTCACCATGTATCAGCTTTGTATTCTTCAGGAACGCACATGTCCTGTAACATGGCATATCAATAGCCTGTATTCAACAAAACCCGCTACCTTCTTCAACAACTTACCCAGAGTGAGGGGTCTCTCGCTGCTTATGTTTGTTCAAAGCGTGCCTTCAATGTGTTCACGCCATGTCTAGTAGGATCTTTTCTGGATTCTTCCAATCTGTCAGAACAAAAACAAAGTCAGTGACGTCTTTTTATGTCAACTTTCTTTGGTTAGGTGCCAGCACAGCTCGCGAGACATGGATGTCCGGTTGTTGGGGTAAAAATAAAAGAGTAAGAAAGAGAATTGACAAAGGAAACAGAAAAACAACAACAACAAACAAACAAAAATATACATGTATGTATGGATGTATGTATGTATATATACACAAAGAAAAAAGTTAAGCACCCCCAATGTTTTTTAGTTTGGAGAAACTGAAATTCTTTTTTGTACTAAATTGTTTAATGTGGAACATTTTTTTCTTTTGTTTTTATTAAATAAAGAGATTGACAACATGAAAACACAACAAATGATATACAAAATCATAAACAGAATGTGGTATTGCTAAAGAAAGATCAATGACATTTTCCCATGAAAAAATACCCATGAAAAGTATGGTCATTACAAAATCATAGTGGCAATTTCATTTGAAAACATTGCCATTAATCTCCATAAACCAAAGAAAAATGAAAATGTTCAGTAGCGCATGAATCCGCCCTAAGCCTGGATGACCGCCTCAACCCTGCGTCGCATCCCTCCAGTCAGTCGCCGGATCTGTTGCATCGTCAGTTGCTGCCACTCCTGATGCAGTGCAGCTTCCAGTTGATGCAGATTTTGTGGAGGAGGGTCCAAGGTCTGCAAACGACGGCCAATCATGTCCCAGATGTGCTCCAGTGGATTGAGGTCTGGGCTCATGGCAGGCCATGTCAGGGTCTGCACTGCTTCTTGCTGGAGAAAGCCTGTAACTGCTTGAGCACGATGAGGCCTGGCGTTGTCATCCATGTACACTGGTCTGGTGGCAAGTGGGTGGTTGTCAAAATGGGGCACAACGACCGGCTCAAGAACATCTCGGATGTACCGTCCGCCTGTGAGAGTTCCTCGAATGGTAATCAAATCCAGCTTGCAGTCGTGTGAGAGGCACCCCCAGACCATTATGGAACCGCCACCGTGAGGAACAGTTGCTTGTATGTTCCTGGGCGCATAGGCTGTATTTGGGCGTCTCCAAACCCTTGATCTTCCATCAGTGACGTGCAGCAGGAATCGGCTTTCGTCCGTATATTTCTCCAGTTCCTCAGGTTCCACCCCCGCCGAGCGAGACACCAGTCCAAACGCCGTCTTCTGTGGTGGTCAGTCAACAGAGGGCGCTTGATAACCCTCCTCGCCTTATATCCGTGGGCTTTTAAGCGGTTCTGCACTGTTCTTGTGGAAAGTTGTCTGTTAGGCATCCACTGTCGTTTCAAGCTGGTGCTTGTGGCGAATGGCTCATGGCGTATCATGCGAAGTAGAGCCCTCGTCTTCGCGCTGTGACGTTGCATGTGGTCGGCCAGATCGTGGGCGGTCCTGCACATGGTTGGTTTGCTGGTGTTTCCTCACCAGCCGGCTGATGACAGTGCAGTGGAAGCCCAATTGACACCCGATTGCTTTGAAGGACATTCCAGTGGAATGCATGCCAATAATTTGCCATCGTTTGGCCTCTGCTATTCTCCTTCGCACCATATTTCTTTGCAAAGAATATCTTTTCTTAAAACCAACTGTGATTGCTAAACTGGATGACTCACCAAACCTCAATTTTAACCATTTCAAAAACCGTAATGCACGTGCATGCCACACCATGACTACGCTTCACATACACGCCTGACTGGTTTTATCCTTTCAATGACACACCATTCTTGACAAAATTGAAAATTTTGGGGTCATACATTGTTGTTGTCAATTCTGACAGTTGAAAATATAAGGGGGTGCTTAACTTTTGTTCTTTGTATATATATATATATATATATATATAATATATATATATATATATATATATATATATATATATATATATATAATGCTGAACAATTAAGTAGTGGGGGAAAACAAGTGCAGGTTAACAATTCTTCCATCATTATAATAATGACTTGGCAAAGATTAAAAAATATATATATATATTATTTTTTTTTTTTTGAAGATGAAGAAAATGGGAAAATATATGTTTTAAATTAAATATAAAAACCCTTCACTAGCTGCGTGGGGAACCATCACAATCCCTCTCGAAGGCAGATTTATATGCATCGCCTGCTCCTAGGCCTTTCGTCCGCTGGATCGGACTCATCAGGGAGACATGGCTGATTGTGTCTGTGCTCTTGGCATCAAATAGAGACACACCACAGTCCGTAATTCTATGGTGTTCTCACCACCAAGGGGTTCAAAAAAGAATCCAACAGCACCCCCAAAGCAGCCAGCGAAAGGTAGAAACTAAAGCAAAACGAAAGTGTGGGGAGGAAAAAAGTTGCTGAGAAACTAAAAACATTATGTAAACAGAATAAAATGTAGGGGACAATCTTTGAGCCTATGCTTGAGGATCCATTTAAGGATGCAAGGGAGATCAAAAGATCTGGAACAGTCTGAGTGGTCAGCTCTGCTGTTCAATAACCCAAGCATTGTCAGCGGCTAAGAATTGTGCAGAACAACCTTTACTTGGATCTCCTAAGAGCAATCGCCCACTGATTGACCAAACAATATAATGCTGAACAATTAAGTAGGGGGGGAAACAAGTGCAATATATATATATATATATATATATTATATATATATATATATATATATATGTGTGTGTGTGTGTGTGTGTGTGTGTGTGTGTGTGTGTGTGTGTACTTGCAAGGTAAACAGTTGATGAGTGGAAAGTGAGCTGCAGAGTGTTTTGTCTTTTACGTCGAAAGGCAAGGGAAAAAGGAAATAGAGGTGGAAGAAGGCCAGTGAAGGGGGAAGGGGGGTACTTTCTTTCTTTTCTTCTCAGATCACGTGTTTGATATTATCTTTCTCAGAAGAATAAGGCATGGAAGGGGAGGGAGGGGAGGGGGAGGGGGAGGGAAGGTGTTGCAGTTCAGGACTCTTAGAAATCGGCCCATATTATAATCTGCTCTAACATTAATTCGTGGAGATGTTTAAAAAACATATTTAAAAAAACCCTGGAAAGTGGGCTGGGGCGGCAGGGTGGGGCTGGGAGGCATATAGATGTATAAGAGCAGAAGGGAGTAAACATATAGTTGTATTGAGAAGACACCAAGGAGGAAGGTGAAATGACTGAATTAACTTTTATTATGAAAAGAATTACGTACAACAGAGACTGCTTTTTTTTGCAGTTTTTGCCTTCCAAATCATCATGTACCAGATTAAAGAAGGCAATGTTACGGAGCCTCATTCTAGTCTGGAGCTACCAAACAGGGCTATGTTTGAGGCTTCTTTTCATGCTACATTTTGATGTCAACCAGGCACGAGACTTACAGCAGGACACCCACTGCGTTGGTCAGGAAATTCTGGATAAGTTAATACCATTCTGGGAAAGAATAATGGGGAGATAACAATTTATATAGTTTTCGAGCTGGGCAAGATTTGGATATAACAGAAAAACTGCTTACTAATGTGCCAGCACAGTCTGAAAATACACTATTACTGGAGGACTGATGACTTACAATGAGTCACCAAGGACCCTTAAACAGACGGGAAAAAGTCCAGGTCCACATGGTAGTACTGTAGATTTTTTTTTAATTGTTTTTGTCTCTGATTCAGTTAACTTCTTCGTGCGCTCAGTAAGTGGGTGGTTTTAAAATGGAGAATTATATATATGCGGCACCGCACTATTGTTTGTATTTTAAAAGATCGAAAACCGAAGCTCTTCACAAAATTTTGGCGTCGGAATTCTCTGTTGAAAACTGTTTAAGATTGCGTCTACTTGCACAGCCAAATGACTCAGGTTGATGTAACTTACTATTATTCATACGAATCCAAAAGGGGTTTTTGAAAAACTGTATATTGGTCAAAACATTTATCTTCTTTATGGCGCTGCTGGCTGATTCTGAAAAGGAAAATATTTCTGATTTGATCTTAATGTTAGGTTATGAAAAAGCATTCGACAGCGTAACTTTGTACCTTTTTGCTTAAATGCTTCAAGCTTTTCATTTCCAGTCTTTTTTTCTTCTTTTTTGTTTCTTTGGGGGGGAGGAGGGGGGGGGGGTTAAAATGGATAGCGCATTTTACACCAATATTACATAATGCTTTTACATGAATGGCTATACTCTAAACGGTTCTCCATTGAACGAATGGTCACAGAGGGTGATCCATCTTGCCGTACGTACATTTAATACGAGCAGAAATGTTGTCCTTAACGATTCAACGAAATGCACCTATTAAAGGTATCAAGATTAAAGCGAAAGAAAACTTGATTCGCTGTTTCCTGATGAAATTATGTTTGAACGGAAGCGAAAGATCTTTCAATGAAGCCATATAAGGTACATTAAAATTTGCACAGAATTCAGCTTAACATAGACAGGACACAGATTTTGTGGTTTGGGAGAAAGAAAAACGGTCAATATATTTTATGTGGGAGACAGAAACTTTGTTTTGAATCCTGGATTTTTTTAAGAATTAGGTATACAGATCTCAACGGACATAACAAGTACAACTAGAATTCACTTTGAAGTCGAAGTATTATCTATAAATAGAATTCCAACGTTTCAAGAAAAAAAAACTGACTCCGTCGGCTAGATTACAGTTATAGAGACAGATGCTCTCTACAAGCTTTATTAGCCTGATCCACCAGATCGATTTCTTTAAACCATAGAAAATGGAGTATACCACTTCTTTTGGTATGGAACACGTAGCAAAACTAAGACAGTAGTAGAATATAAAACAATATACGGTCGGTAGTTTGAAGAAAGTTGACGTGAGATCTTTTATGTCATCAATAAAATCAAACTGGTTAAAGAGATTTTTTTTCTTTTCTTTTTTCTTCTTCTTTTTTTGACTGCTAGAAAGAAAATCATAAATATGTGCACTAAGATTGCAATATTGAGAAATTTGCAGTCGAGTAAGCTAACTGTTTTGTAAATGTAAATTCTTAACAATCTGTTTTGGAAAGACGTAATGAAACAGTTTAAAGAGGTTTTTTTAAAATGCTTTCTTCTAAATACTCACAAACTGATGGCAGGATGTATCCAGTTCTGAAGATAAAGAGATGAGTCATATAGGATTGGTGCGTTTGTCGTATGTTTTGGCTTAGACAACTCAATTTTGAGGAGTTTATGGCAAAGTGCTTGGCTAAAAGTAAAGACAGGTACATATGTACACCACACCCACACCCACACCCACACACCCATATATATTTCTTCAATCTAAGACATAAGAGCAAGCTTTGTTTATAATTCAATATTTCTTGCAGTCATTGCAACACCAAGCTGGTCTGTAAGTTGCTGGAACGGTGCTCGGTACTTATCCTTGGAATTTATTAGTTTGTTGTATTTTAGTCCCTTGCGGATTCATTCCAAGAACTGGCCCTCAGCACTTGTGTCTTAGAGGATATCTTTTTATATTTTCTACTTTTCACAAGAAAATGTAGCTTGTTTTGCTCTTTCATGGTTTTCTTTTGCTTCTTAGATGGCACCTTTGGTTGGTTTTTTGAAAACTCAACAAACATACTACGGTATTGCACACCAGCCTTTTCTGGGATTGCATTCTTCTTAAAACTGAAAAGGCAGAGGAGCAAATTGCCACTTTCCGCGGTCACTGAGGAGAAACCACCAAGTTTCGAAATATCGGTATATGACCAGGAGTTATAATGTTAGTGAGTTTCCCTCCCTATTGGAGGATGTCTCTCTCCCCCTTGGAGAATATAAGCTTGCTGAAGGCTCATTTTGAGAAGCATTTATTTTTTTTTTCCCCATCCACCCACTCAAGCACATACTGTTAGTTAGGCAGAATCATCTGCCACTGCAGGCATGAATGCGTATCTCCCCCTATTTCTTCAATCTAAGACATAAGAGCAAGCTTTGTTTATAATTCAATATTTCTTGCAGTCATTGCAACACCAAGCTGCTCTGTAAGTTGCTGGAACGGTGCTCGGTACTTATCCTTGGAATTTATTAGTTTCTTGGATATATATATATATATATATAAAGAGAGAAGAGAGAGAGAGAGAGAGAGAGAGAGAGAGAGAGAGAGAGAGGTGTTATAGATGCGGTAACAACATACCGGTCAAAATAGTAAAAAGCCATTACAAATTACTGGTCACGAAAGTCTAGTCTTATATCTTAAAAGGAACTAATCCTGTAGAGCTGTGTGTTTTTTAACAGAGGCCACATTGCTACTGCCACCAGAAGTGGAATAGTCACTTCAAAATTAATTTGAACTAGAGATTAATGTTGTCACATGGTCACAGGCACGATTCATGAGGGGTTATGTGCATCTGATGTGTGCATAGCCAGAGATTTTTTTTTCTTTCTTTCCCTCCTTGTATCCGGTGTGAACATTACTCACCGCCGAGCATTGACCAATTCGGGTACAGTCCGCAATGCCACGGGGCCATAATGCCACGGGGCTGCAATGCCACGGGGCCATAACGCCACGGGGCCGCAATGCCACAGATCCTATATGCTACATCAGAGCTACGGCTCTGGGTCTCAGTGTTTCTTGATCTATATCTAAACAACATCGCTCTTTCTCTTCGTTTTAACATGAGCTTGTGATATAGAAGGCCCATGGCATTGTGGCCCCGTGGCATTGCGGCCCCGTGGCATTTCGGCCCTGTGCGTCATGTAGCAGGCATGTGGCATTGCGGCCCCGTGGCATTGCGGCCCTTTGTGTGGTATTAGCAGGTCAGTGGCATTGCGGCCCTTTGTGTGGTATTAGCAGGTCAGTGGCATTGCGGCCCCGTGGCATTGCGGCCCTTTGTGTGGTATTAGCAGGTCAGTGGCATTGCGGCCCTTTGTGTGGTATTAGCAGGTCAGTGGCATTGCGGCCCCGTGGCATTGCGGCCCTGTGGCATTGCGGCCCCGTGGCATTGCGGGCTGCCTCCGACCAAAATTCAACCGACACACTTGCTCAGACCGAGTATGGAAGTGGAGGCAGGCACATCTGCTCCATACGCTCACTGTCCCCGCTTGTAGGTCGGGTAGTGCTCGTTAATCCCCTCAGAGGGTAAGAACATTTTTTTCTAACATGTCGATTCATTGTACGGTAGTTGTAGTTAACTCATAGCGCTTCCTTTAATCATTTTAGATCAAGATGTATAGACTTTGTAATATTTGCGTTTGTTTTCGAAAGTGCTTAGGCAGTTTGCTCGTTCATGTCTTTTTGCTGAGTTGTACAGGTTTAGTAGTTTCGATTCTGCTCTTTTTAATATATCAGCACTTTTGATGTTAATTATTTGGTAGATTGGTATTTGTGGTTTTGTTCACTTTGTAGGGATTTTTCGTCTGAGGTGCTGGCCTGGCTGGTTGTGTGCTCTGGTGGGAGTGTCTGAGCGGCCCTGCTTCCACCTCCTGTGGTGTAGTAGCCTTCTGGGAGGCCAGGACTTGCCTTCTCTTCCTCAGTGCCTTCATCTTTGACTGCCGTTGGCCTGCCTACCTCCTGAGCAGCTGTGTCTTCCTTCCAGATGGCTGACAGGTGCTCTACATGTGACTTTGCCCCCTGTGCCCAGTCACAGGTGTGGACCAACTTCATCTTCCCCAGTGCCCAGTCGCAGGCATTGGACTAGTTTCTTCTTCTGTGCCCAGTCATAGGTGTCGGACCAGTTTCTTCTTCTGTGCCCAGTCATAGGTGTCGGACCAGTTTCTTCTTCTGTGCCCAGTCATAGGTGTCGGACCAGTTTCTTCTTCAGTGCCCAGTTGAAGCAGTGGTATTATGTGGACTGCCTTCAGCACATCCAAAATTGAGGTCAGAGTGGTTTCTTTTATATATATATATATATATATATATATATATATATATATATATATATATATATAATATATATGTATTTGTGTGTGTGTGTGTGTGTGTGTGTGTGTGTGTGTGTGTGTGTGTGTGCAAGTCAACCCCAGCTTGGACTGCAACACACCTGACTTGCGACGTGATATTCGGAACCATATCCAGAAAGACTCGAACGATTATCTTCTGTAAGAAAGTAATTTGTTTTGTTGATGTTGGTATTGTGTCATGTCATGAGTGATGATATATGAATCCTTCTCCCTCATGTTACTGCATTGTGTCATGAGTGAAACTATGAATTATTTTCTAGCCTAACAGGGAGTGTGGGTGCACATATATGTTGATGAATTAGTTTGCACTTACATGTTGATGTTGTTCATGTACTAAAAGAAAAAAATCATTTCCATTTCATTGTTACCAAATGTCCACTCCTCGCTAGATTCCTGTTTGTGCTGTTATGTTGTAGGGTGGTGTGAATGAGTGGAAGAAGGATTGATTTGATAAAATACACAAACAACTTTCAGACATCCAGGAGACAGATATTACATATCTTTTTGCAAGCACCCCTCACTCCACTCTGTGACACACATTCTCATGAAATTACTATAGAGGAGCAGTAAAGATCATTCAAACTGCAGCTTATGTGCAGGTTACTCCCAACCAAAACACATGTTTCTGTGTTAACGTTTTGACTCGCCAGTTTGTTATTCTACGCGGAACAACCCACCACTTTTTCTGTTTTTGGTTTTGGCCCTGCCAGTTAATTTAAAAAGACAAACAAGTTTTAAAATTTTTAGGGAAAAAGTTTTTTTTGGATAAACCCTGTCCAAAAATTATTTTAAGCAAATTTTTGTAAAAAGTTTTGTTTAAAAAAAAAAATTAAATTGTAAAAACCCTTTAAAAATTTTAAATTATAAAACCCGGCAAACGGAATTGTTCTTAATGAAAACAGGGGGGAAAATATTTTTCAAACTAGGAAAACTCCCAGAAAAAACATTTGATTTAAGGGCAACCAAAAGTGTTCCCTTCTCTGTCCCTCTCCTCGTTGTTCTTTTCTTCTCTCTCTTTCCTTTTTTTCCCCCCACCCCCCCCCCCCCCCCCCCCCCTCCCCTTTAATTTCGAAGAAAAATTACACCCCCTTGACAAAAGGGCTTTGGGCCCAATTAAATAAAAATTCTGTCAGTGTCGTGTCTCTTTTCCTGTCGTACACCACATCACACTACTCACTCACTCCTCTCCCACACACACACACAACACAACACACACAACCACCACACACACCACACAATCACTCTCACACCCCCAAACACACACAACAAAACACACACACACCCCAACAAAACCCACACACACACAACATTCAAAGTATTGAGAATGATAGATAGTTTTAAATAGTAATAGATAAAATTTGTATAATAGATATATATCGAACCATTTTATAATTATAAATATTACACACACATGCACATGCACCACCGCAACCACACCACACAACACACACACACACCACACCACACAACACCAACACACAACACCACACACAACACACCACATGAAAAGCACACAAGAAACCCCACACCAACACAACACCACACACACCCACACACCAACACACACACAACACACACACACACACACACAAAAATATAATAATATAATTATATAATTTTATATTTAAATATATATATTATATATATATATATAATATTAATAAAATCAAAGTTAAAAAGCCACTCGGACGAAAAAAGTGCTAAACCATGAGGGAGCGAAAACCCAGTTTAAGATGGATTTTTAAAATGAAGAGGTAAAACCTACAAGCTTGTTTAAAGCTAAAAGCCTCTCCTCGGGGTATAAAATAAAATTTTGGGCACCCCGGTTTTTATATACCGTGGTGTGGGGCGTGTGAGTTCTGGGGTAGCAGGCCTGCCGGTTTTTTTTTTTTTGGGCGCTTTCGGGGGGGAGTGCCACGAAATGGGAATTGAAAAAGTTTTTCCATTTACCTGCAATTGGGTTATCATTTCTACTTTGGGTTTAAAGGGATGTAGGGGGGGTTTACTTTAATATCACCCACTTTTTCTGTAGACATAATTGCATTTTTAGAAATGTTGTTGAGAGAACACTTTTACCAATTCTAACTCACTTGCTCCTCCCCAATTTTTTTGGGGAAAGGGGCCCTAAAAGCCGCCTTTTCCTGTTCTCACAAGTAAGATTTCAAAACCAAAAAATAACGATTATCTACAACAACTACTGTGTGGGGTTTTCCGTTTTAATACAAAATTTAAAAAACTACTTGTTTTTTAAAACAATTTATATTTTTTGACAAAAATCCACACACTTATTCTGACTAATTTCTACCTACAAAACTATGTGTAACAGATGGGCTGACACGAGGCGAAACCAATCGCTTAATTTCGGGGGGGGCCGCAACGAGCGCCCTTTTCAAACCAGCGCACGGCTTGCTTACAAACTGCGCCCAAAAAAATCAATAAAAGGGGAGATGGGTTTCCGGGCGGGGGGTGGGGGTGGGGGGGGTGAAAATTATTTCAGGTTGACAGCGACACCTGGCAGCGCGTTATGACGTCACGTGTCCTCCCCCTTTGGGCCGCCATTTTTTCCCAAGACTACTTCAAAAAGAAGGTTTGTTTTGACTGTGCTTCGGTGTGAAAACTGGTTTTAGGTGTGTTTTATTTTAAAAGGGGTAAAGAACAAACTCTTGCTATTTGGGGCCAAAAGTTTTACTTTAACGGCATGTTAGAGTATTTTTTGAAAAGAATTAGGGAACATAATGGAAATGAACACTATCTTAAAGGTTTTTTGGGTTTTAAGGAAATGAAAACGCAAAGGGCAATATTTTTGGCCAAGATAAACAATTTCGATCTTTTTGACTATCAAAGAGGGCTCCTTACTAAGAAAGGCGCTGCATTGTTGAAAATTTGGGGCGACCTTTAAATTGCTAGTTGAGGGGCCTACCTAAGGACTTTGCACTATATTACTTACTACTCCGAACATGACGATTTTGGGACACCCAGGGCTGATGTCACGGCCGGCCATAAAAAGACTAGTAGAATAGCATAGTAGTGACGACATTTCCGCCCCACTTGTTGTTCATTTGCTGTGGTGGTGTGAACCGGGTGCTTTTTGCAGAGAAGTTTTGCATAGGCACAAAATATAGCTGCAGTTTCAGAAACAGTGGGGTTTCTGTGTTAAAAAAGTTCTTGAATCACAAATACCTTTTCAACAGTTTTTAAGTTAAAATTTTTTTGGGGTGTGGAAACAGGAATTACTACAACTTCCCAAACCCCAAGCTAAAAATCTCCCTTAAACCGCCGCCAACCCCAAGGGAAATTGTGAACAGAGAAGAAAAGAATGCTTTCATGAAAATATAAGATATTTTAAAAAAATGATTGAAGCAGCTCGAAAAGCAACGGTTAAGGGGCAGTTTTGTGAACTATGACGTTGAAGACGCGGTTTTAAAACAGAAACAGCTGTTTATTTGGTTGGTGGTTTTGTCGGTAAAGCGGTTGACTTGTCAGCAAGGTAAAGGGTGCTGGCGGTCGGGCGATGTTTCAAAGGGTAGTCAGGAAGGTTCAAAAGGGGCCAAAAATTTGGACGAATAAGTCTGCAAAAAATCCAATTCTTAGTGGGGTGTGTCTGTGGTCTGTTTCTGTTTTGTTTTGTGTCTCTGTGCGTGCGTGATTGCGTGCGTTGGTTTTGGGGTTTTTCGGCAACTTGCGTAGTATGTGCGTGCCCAGGGCCCAAAGGGCAATAGTCGAAAGGATTGAAATAAGCCGTACATGTGCACGGACTTAGATTATTGTTCGAAGCAACGGGCCAAGGGAAGAAAAAAACGAGAACTGACGTCTTGAACAAATTAGATCAACAATTACAGATGTCAAAAAATAAGATTAGAGGGGTTTTTTTAAGGCGCAAAAATTTGCGATTCTTTTGGGGATCCTTAACCACCTGCTGTTTGACCTACAAAGCCCCCTACCTTGCCCGAGACTTGACTGGCTTTTAAAAATAGTAAAGGTTTTCCGAACCGCCTGGGAAAAGTGAAGGCTCACTGTTGAGGCCACGGACAAACCCAACACGGAAGGCCTGCGGGTGGGGGTTTTGGGCTACTGAGATAGTATGACTGGTTCTAAAAAAAGTAAGGTTACCGGGAACCCCTGGCAAATTCTACTGAAAACCTGCTTTTAACGCAATTTCCCACAACCTGTCCGTCTATTGTGTGTTTGTTTGTTGTTTTTTTGTTTTTTGTTTGGTGTGGTGTTTTTGTCCTACCCCCCCACGCACGCCCCCCACCCCCACCCCCCCCCACGCAGCACTCCCCCCAACCCCCCCCACCAGACGTCCCCCCACCCCCACCCCACGACCCCTCCCCCCCCCCCCCCACCCCCAAAAGCACCCCCCCCCACCCCCACCCCCACCCCCCCCGCACACCAATCACCCAATTCTTAACTTTACCCCCAAATCACCTAAGTCATCCCAATTTTTACCAAATTCTTACTTAATTATTCTCAAATTTTCCTTTTAATCATCCTTAGTCATCCCCCTTTTCTTTTAAGTTCTTAACTGAAGTTCCTCAAATTTTTTCAATTAACCTAAGACATAACAAGTCATCCCTAAGTACAACCAAATTCTTATTCAAGTTTTCTTATAATTTTCAAAAAAATACAACTATGTTTTTTCTTAAAAAGTAGATGTCAAAAGACACACACGCCTCAGAAAACGTTCATCGTTGAGGTTTCTTGCCCCCGGGTTTTCTGCGCAAGATCGGGCACATGCTTATGAAGTTTTTACTCCTAAGCAAACCCCTTGATTACAATTCTTTGGGCTATGGAAATGCTTTTTATGACTCCATGTCTTTATTTATTTACTTCCCTCATTTTTTTAAAAACGGCCAGATCTATTTTTATAAAAAAAAATTTAAAATTAAGTTCTTAAAAAAATTATCCATCTGAAATGGATCAAAAAGATCTTTTGTTTTTGACGGGTTTGGCGTGCTTTGCCTTCTGTATTTAGCGTTTAGATTTTTTTAATTGCTTTTGTTTTGGTGCCATTGTTTTTATTTTATAACATAATAACCGCCCCACAGCAGCAAGGGCGCCAAAAATGGGAACAGTTTTAAGTTCATATACCATGAAGACTTTGGTGCTTGGCCTTTTAAACACATGGATTTTTTATAGCTGGCTTGAAACAACCTGTTCTGCTTGGGGGCGTTAAAGTTTTTTTTTGATTATTTCCCTTTCATTTTTTTTTTTTGTCTTTTCCACTCTGCTAATTTCTTCCCGCTTTTAAAACGCCCGGATAGGGGCTTTTTCCTGGGGCCCCCCAGTTCGTGTTTTCTGCTGATTTTTTGGGTTGGTTACTTTCTCCACCCGATTCAGTGTTTTTTGATTCGCTATTTTCGGCTCGGGCTTTTTTAAGGAAAAAAAATCTATATGATTTAAAAGTTATTAACCCAGTTAATGGCGAAACAATGTTCCAAAACGTAGTAAGATCACACCCCAGAGCTCCAATGACTTTTTTTTAAAACTGGATCTTCGTTTAAAACAACGTAAGATTTGTTCAGAACAAAGGGGGCAAATCTCTGACAGTTAGTGACAAACTAAGAAACCGTTTGCCCCCAAAGCTTTTTCCATTCTCGACCCCAACTGCGCCCCATACCCGTTATATATTTATAATGTCTGTGGCGACATCTGTTGAATCGTTCAAAAGCTGAATTCAGTTCCGAGGAACGTTTTTTTTTTTCCACACGCCGCCAAAGAAAAACCTCTTTCCCTTTTGGGGATAAAAATTGGCACAATTGTCATTTATAATTCAGGAAGGTTTGGCGCCTTTTCTTAGTAATCATCACTGTTTTAGTTTTTTTTTAATTTAATTATTTTATTTTCTAAAAAAAACACCCCAAAAAAATATTCCAACCTTTATACCATTTTCGTTATTTTTGGGGGTCTAAGTGTAGGTACTCAAGCTTGGGAAAGCTTTTTAAGAATTAAAACCGCAGATCTTGGCAAACTAATTTGAGGATTCAGCAAAGCAATTTCTACATTCAGCTTCGTTTGCCACAAGATTTTTTAGTAAGCAAAATAATTCCAGACAGAAAAATATGTAAAAAAAAAATACATTTTAAAAAATGGCTTCCTCGTAATGATGATAGGCGCGCTGTGGGAATGCGCTCGCTTTTAGCGGTAGTAAATTTCGCATTTATAAAAGCGGGTGAAGGGGAGAAAAAAGACTAACAAAGCTGTGCACGGCGCCGCAGGTAACTCAAGCAAGCATTAAGTTCGTCGCGTTTGCCTTTTTTACCCCAGCTAGGCGTAACCCGTCACCCCCCACTTCCAGACGGCTCAGCGAAGACGCGTACTGCTGTGTGTGTGAGTGTGGGCGCTTCGAGACCCGTGCAACTCATTAGTTATATTTACTGTGCGTTTTTTTTAGACTAAATTTCTGGGTCAGCAAAAGCCAGTGAGTACTGAGAATGGACAAAACTGGGATTTCGACCACTCTGTGAGTACCATAATTTTTGCATGTGTTAAAAACTTTCTGACAGAATTTGCGACCCGGTCGAACCCCCCGTCTGCGTCGTTGGCTGAAATTTTTTTAAGCCAAAAAGGTCAAACTTGGCAAGATCTTTGTGAACGAAAAGGGGGTTTGTAAGGGGGCGTATTACACCGTTTTATACACACATTTTTCTTTATTTTCTAATTTTTATATGTACTATGGTTGCAGTGAGCAACGTAGGGCCAATTAAAGGGAAACGTAAGGGTAAAAAAATTACTACAAGCAAAATTAAAACAAATGATAACAGTAAAAGGGGTGGCCTAACAGTAAAAATAAACATTTCATAATTATAAAATACTTCATTTCCAATCACTACTATATTTCTTTGGCAAATTCAAATTAAAATGTGCTGTTGGGATACCATTAGGGTGTTTTTTTTGTGTGGTGTGTGTGTGTGTGTTTTTGGTGGTGTGTGTGTGTGTGTGTTGGTTGTGGAAGAGAGAGAGAAGAGAGAGAGAAAAGAGGAGAGAGAGAGAGAGGAGAGAGAGAGGGGGGGGGGTGGGGTACTTCCCAAATTGACACAAAAAAATTGTGTCATAATCATCCTATGAAAGAAGAGCATTAAAATTTGTTTACCTTCCAAAAAGGGGTTGCATTTGTTTTAAATTTATAAATTTA
>CM031628.1:9491521-9521070 GCA_018398815.1 Conus ventricosus | reverse complement strand
GCTTGGCTTGTTTTTTTTTTTTTCCCCGAGTAACATTGTCTCCTTTTTTGCTTTTGTTTTTCGATAGGGTCGCTTTCTGATTGAGACGTCATGCAGTGATCAGCAGCCCTTTTTCAGACTGATACCGGTCAATCCGCTACTGTCAAACACAGCAAAGATAAATTGATCAAACTGATCGTAACAGTGAAAAGGGTAAGAGCCATGAATGCCACGCTTCTACCGCCAGCACACGGATAAACAAATATTAATCGGTACACAATGCCGGTAGCTAATGTTTTCTCTGAATTCAGTCCTCAGAACCGGTACAATACCAGTAATTACCAGTAAACGCACACCTTGATGGCCACTAAAAAAACTGGGGTGGTCCTTGACTTTTTGTGTTTGTACACTTCATAAGGTACGTAGGACTTGAGCATTGTTGTGTTGGCAGAGTTTCTTTTCTTTTCTTTTTTTTCTTCTTTTTTTGTACTGAGGGGAGTGTCACATGACTAGAAATGTCCACCTGCACGTGAAGTAGTGCCCTGGGGCAATCATGTTTTGATTTTTTTAACTTGTTTCACTGTAAGGATGCTTTGCTGTATTGGTTTCTTTTAAAATTTGAATGCATATCATGGCCTTTGTATCTGCTTCCTAATTTTTTTTTAACATTTGGTTGTAACAGTTCATGCGCTTGATTATATTTCAAAACTGGTCATCAACACATGTTTTTTATTTGCTTTTTAGATGACTAGTAAGGTTTAACTGCACGCTAGGCATTGTGTTCGGAGTTTCGCTTATATCTTTTTTTTATAAATCTGACAATGTTTTGGGTGTGGTGTCTTTTGTTTTTGATGCATATCATAAATTTTACACCCGCTTGAACCCATGCCCGGTATCATGTATCATTTCTTGTGCGTATATGATTGCTGTTTGTGTGATGTGTGTTATATGTTAATTTTATTTCAATCTTGTAATGCTTTCATCAAGAAAATAGTGTAAATGTCTCTGTATTGGATTTTATGGCTTGGGCTGTTAAGGTGTTTATATGTATGTGACGTTTTTGTTAAGACCCCATTCATAAATGATGGTTGAGTGCTCAGGCAAGAACGATAGACCGTAGTAGGAAAGTCAACTTTCGTCCACACCCTTCACTTTCTTTCCACAGATGTATCAAGAGGTTTGATCTTTGATTCAACAACTGAATTTAATTAAGTGTGAATAAAGATGATGATGATCTGCGGTGAATATGTCGTATGGTTGCTTTGTATGTTGATGTCCGTTTGTTGCCTATGAAATGAGTTACATATAAAAGAAATAAACCCATGCACATACACCAATAACGACAAAGTCTCTGTCCTTCTTCCCTTCACTTCTTGCAGTAGCACGAATATAGACTGTCTGCTCGTGCTACAAAATATCTTCCGGAGGATGCACACAAAAGAAATGCAGTCATGCACAAGATGATATATAATGTAAAAAAAAAAAATGTCTGAGTGTGTTATGGCGTGCTTGGATATGGAGGGATGTGTTTAAGCGATTGTCACTCAGCTTCACGGAATTGCGTAGCGTTCCGGAGTTCCGCTGACGTTCGCAGTCCTCTTCCAATCTCGGTAAGGTCGACACGCCAGCACGTTCCTCCCGACGAAGGATGTAGCGGGATAAGGACGTGTGCCGAAGGTGAAGATGAAGACGAGTAGTGTAAAAAAATGAAACCAGACCTGCAAGATAACAACTGTCTTAGATCTTGCACTATGGTGGCACATCACTATTCCATCCATCACACGTTCTAAACACACTTTACAATGGCACTAGCTTGCTCTATCATTTACAATTGATTTCCTTCAAAAATCGCTTTTAAACGATGAAGCTCATCAACAAAGAAGGAAAAATGTATACGAATATTCCAATCTGCCTTGACTGAGTTATTCGCCAAGGCTTAGTGCTTAAATGGATTACAATTATATTTAATCCTTGAATGGATTAAATCAAATGGCGTTAATCTTCATATATACAAATCACTTAGATCCACGAAAATGCTTCGTTCATAACTTGAACTCGTTACGATTCTTTAAATAATAAATCTGCATTCACACAAATATCACATCTTCTAAATATGGTTGCATACAAGGGTGAGCTGAAATAGAATTTACATAATATGGATAGTACATGGCAACACGATATGATGAGAGCAAACAGATGAAGATGACAGCTCTACGATCAATCATACGTGTTTGACCGTAAACCTGAAATATTTAATTCAGAACATTTTAAATGATCGTGCGCGCAAAGGGGTTATCGAATCGGTAAACGTGCCTTAATACGATTATGTTGAAATAAATTTTATTGCGCTACACGGAAAAATGATCCGATCTATTTACCTCAACATAGACTTCTTGACCACAGCTACGGACCCCGCCCACGGAACGATGAGACTCGTTCAGACTCTCCCCGAAAAAAGTTGTGGGTGTCGTCCTATGCCCTGTAGTGCCCCTTCAGTCCGCCTAGACTGATGTCTTCAAAAGGTTACTTGCTCTCCCGATAATCAGACCTTTTCTACGGAGCCAATTTCACGACCTACTGGCTGTCCAAGATGGTAGATACAACGCCACTATCTACCGCACATGCGCGGACAGAGACACTACTGCCACTTGGACAGTCGTGATTGGTCAGTACGACGGTTTTCGATGCCCTACAATTGTAAATCATTTATTATTAATACAAATGCAAGTCTGCATGATGCTTGAAATTATAAACGTACTGCCGTAAAGCAAAAACTAAAAATTAGTTTTGTCGTTTGGACATAGAAATATTAATCCAGCGCAGAGCGAATAGACGTCATGTAATCGATTGCGTCATTTTCTTAATGAAAATGAACCGAGCTTATGAATGAATGTCACAAATACCCCCCTACTTAGCGAAAAATCCATTTAAGCAAAACACTAAGAAAGGTGACAGTCCATTAATAAGTCAAATACAGGATTAAACAATCAAATTATGCAAACTCTTTGCATTTCTCAATATATACACAATTGCAGGATTCCAGAGCCCCTTTAAACTCTTCGACAACTACACTACTACTCATGTATCTCTTGAGTACGGCATTGATTGCCTCAACATGTTCCTCCAAGTCTCAGAAGCGATTAGAATACCATAAATAAAGTTGTGGACATCTTTTGATTTTATGTCACTCAATAATTTCCTCATCATCCCTATGAACACGGCACTTGCGTTTTCTCACGCCAAAGGCATACGTTTGCACTGATATTGTCATGACGATGAACGATGTTTCCCAGTTCTGTCTTCCGTTACCTGTCAGATACTCGTCACGATCCTCCCTCCTGCATAACAACTGCGACGTACTCTTTTTATTTCAAGCCTTCTCTTTCAAATATTCTTTGAGGAGATTGACGTGGTATGTCTTCTCCTTGCCGTTGATCTCAATCTTGTAATCAACTGGATTGAGTCTTCTGGAAATGGTGTACGGTCCTTTCCATGTTAACTGGAGCTTGTTATGTTTCTGGGGAAGTAGCACTAATACTTTGTTCCCAGGAATGAGATGTCTCATCTTCGTTTTCCTGTTGTAGTGCTTCGCTTGTCGTCCGGCACCTTGTCCAATTGTCACGACTATCTTGCATGTTTCTTCGATCCCTCTCCTTCAGATCGATGACATATTCCCGCCGTTGTTCTGACGTCTGTCTCCAGCTCCTCGTCTGTCCATATTGTTTTAAGACCTGCATTGGTCCACGCACGTGTCTCCCATATAATAGTTCAATGGTGAGAACTTGAGTGATTCTTGTGGTGCTTCTCGTAAGCGAACAATACTGCAGGAAGAAATCTGTCCCACTCTTTGGGTTGATCTAAACAAAGTTTCTTCAACATGACCTTCAACGTGCCATTAAATTTTTCCACGAGTCCGTTGGTCTGAGCGTGGTATGCGTTGTGGTGATACCTTTAATGTTCAAGAGTCTGTTGACCTCTTGCATCGTCCCAGAGAGAAATTGACTACCTCTGTCCGTGAGAATTTGTGTTGGTATTCCCACTCGCGTCCAGATTCCCACAAAGCTTCAGCCACTGCTCTGTGTTGATGTTACGGAGTGCTGTTGCCTCTGCGTATCGCGTAGCATAATCGATGACGTGAGAATGTATCCTCCCTGATGATGACATGGGGTTGATGGTCCGATGATGTCCACTGCAACACGATGAACGGTATTTCGATCAGCGGCATCCGCTGAACTTGCGCTTTCCTAATACTATTTCTGCCGATACATCTCTGACATGTATCGCATGACGCACAATATCTTTTGACGTCACCTTCCACTCCTGGCCAAAGAAATCATGTAGCAGACGCTCTTTCGTACGCCTTACACCGAGTGTCCAGACATAGGTATGTCATGAGCTACTTGTAGTACGTTAGATCTCAGTTTCCTGGGTACCACAACTTGGGTAGGCTGCGTCGTTGTGTACGCACCTTCCTGTATAGTATTCCCTTCTTGATCATAAATGATGTTTCAACACCTGTTTTGCTGGTACGTGCGTTGTCTGATTTACGGGCCAACTCAAACAACTCTTGAGTGATGGTCTTAGTCTGTTCTCTTTCAATTCTGCAGGAGATACAATGCTGCAAGTTGCTTCTTTGATCTTGAGCGGTCTCATCTGCCTGCCGTAACTGCTGCCGCTTGGTTTGGGATAAACGGGCACATTAATGATCCCTCCTCTTTCTTGCTTGCGGGTATTTCCAATCAATACTGGGCAAACGGGTTTTTCCATAACAAGTAACTTCATCTTGTCCGAAAAGTAGGGTGTCTCCATATGTACACTCGCCACAGGAAGATTCTGTTTGACTGATGACGATGCCAGTGATACCTCTTTTTTCTGACCTGTGTAACAATGTTCTGGAACTAAGTTTTTCCTCACGATCGTCATGGTAGAGCCTGTATCTCTCACAGCATCCACCGTTTCTCCTTCGACTTCTACCGTGCAATAGGGATTGAACTCGATCCCTTTACAACTGTCACACAACTGTTGATCATCTTTTAGTTGACACTGTGCAGCCGCTGTCGTAGTGCACATCGCTGTTCATTTCTCTTTTGTGTACAATCCTTCTGGTGATGTGGTCCTCCACATCTGTAACATTTATCTGGAAGCGATAATTTCTCCTGTCGTTGCCACCCCTGTCAGGTACAGATCCCCTTGGTTTTTCCTCCTTCCGAGCTTCCTTGTGTGAACCTCTGTTATCACTGCCATGACCATACCTACGATGATCAGGTTTACTCTCACGATAACTCCTCTCCACAAGTCTCGTCTGTTCAAATAGATCTGCTGCTGCAACAGCTTCCTTCCAGTCTGTGGATCCCCTCTCCCTGACAAATCTCGCCTGATCAAAAGGCAATGCTTCCAGAAACTTCTCTAGGGTTAGCATTTCTTTTAAATCCTTTTCTGTCCTGTTGGACAAATTCAACCACCTCTCTACCACATAGACAAACGATCCCATAGTGACAATGACGTATCAGTGCTCTCTTTGCGTGCTGTACGGAACTTCTGTCTGTAATGACCAGCACTCAGTTGATACTTATGCAAAAGTGCCTGTTTGATGAGGTTATAGTCCGCCGACTCTGCCGCGGGTAGTTTTACATACGCTTCCCTAGCTCTGCCCTTGAGTAATGGAGCTAACCTGGCACCCCATTCCTCCTCATTCCATCCATTAATGACTGCCACCTTTTCAAATTGAGTTAAATATGACTCAAGGTCGTCCTTGTCTTCTAAGTAAGGTAACTTGACCTTAGCCGACACTACAGTCTGAAGAATGGATTGGGGGCTAGCACTTGGTTGAGCATCACCACTGCTTCCTGCTTTAACTCTAGCTAACTCTAGCTGTAATTGTCTCTCGGCCTCTCTTTCTTCTCGATCTCTTTTCCCTTTTCACGTTCCTCTCGTTCTTCACGCTCCTTTCTTTCTTCTCGATCTCTCTCCTCACGTTCCTTCTCTCGTTCTCTTTCCCCACGTTCCTTCTCTCGTTCTCTTTCCTCACGTTCCTTCTCTCGTTCTCTTTCCTCACGTTCCTTCTCTCGTTCTCTTTCCTCACGTTCCTTTTCCTTAATGTAAAGAGCGAGTTCTGCTCCTTTTAGGCCTAGCTCTAGTGCCTCGGCTTTCCATTGTCGGAACTGCGCACTAGTCTGAATTTGTTGAGACTGACTTTCGTCAGTGGCAGATGCCTGACGTCGGGACTTTCCTGTCGGCATGTTGCCTACCACTGCAAGTCCTGATGTCTTAACAAATTTAACAGTACAAATAACGCGGAAACCGAATACCGTCACGCGTTAATGCCAAATGATATTGACACACGTTCCAAAACACAAAGTGCAAGGAAACAACTTTCCCACCACGACTGGGAAACACACTACACAACCCCGTGTAGTAAAAAATGGGGATAACAACACTCGAAACCCCAAACACGTGTATTCAAAACACGTCAACAAACCAAACCACGGTTTGCACACACAGCTACGGAACGAACGTGCTAACTGACGAACGGACGTGCTGAAAAATATATCTCCAATATCGTACGTACGAAAACAATACGGCGCCCGCAAATAGCCGTGGTGCCACGTCGCACCCACGTTAATAGCTTACGTTGAAATGCCGCTTTAGAGTATCAATACTTTACTCTAATCACTGTGTCGCAATCCGACACAAATACAACACGACTGCACAACACCAATGCAGTAAAGTCAAGATTGCACTAACCTGGCAACTTGAATCAAATCTTCTTCTTCACAATGGATCTAGTACAATAGATCTAATAAGAAGTTAAAATATGTCATGGTAAATATGACGTGAATTGGGCCAAGGTCGTTTACTTTCTCTGTAAATGTGTTGAGGCCTTTTCTAAAATTTAGGAAAAATGAACAAATAGCGTCGCGACTAACGAAATGAATACAAATGATTTATGAACAAAAAAATGTGAAATTTAAATTTTTCTATTTATATGTTTAGATGGTCAACACATATAATAGATCATAGAGCACACCGCCCAACCTCCCACTGGAAAAAGAGTGAAGGTTGCGGTCTACAATCCTTGCCTGCGTCACTGACCTCCAGGTACTTCCAGATCGAAAGATCCCCGGGACGAGCCCCCAATAATATGTGACGTTTTTGTTAAGACCCCATTCATAAATGAAGGTTGAGTGCTCAGGCAAAACGATAGACCGTAGTAGAAAGTCAAGCTTTCGTCCACACCCTTCACTTTCTTTCCACAGATGTAGTCAAGAGGTTTGATCTTTGATTCAACAACTGAAATTAATTAAGTGTGAATAAAGATGATGATGATCTGCGGTGAATATGTCGTATGGTTGCTTTGTATGTTGATGTCCGTTTGTTTGCCTATGAAATGATTACATATAAAAGAAATAAACCATGCACATACACCAATAACGACAAAGTCTCTGTCCTTCTTCCCTTCACTTCTTGCAGTAGCACGAATATAGACTGTCTGCTCGTGCTACAAAATATCTTCCGGAGGATGCACACAAAAGAAATGCAGTCATGCACAAGAAGATATATATGTAAAAAAAAAAAAATGTCTGAGTGTGTTATGGCGTGCTTGGATATGGAGGATGTGTTTAAGCGATTGTCACTCAGCTTCACGGAATTGCGTAGCGTTCCGGAGTTCCGCTGACGTTCGCAGCCTCTTCCCGATCTCGGTAAGGTCGACACGCCAGCACGTTCCTCCGACGAAGGATGTAGCGGGATAAGGACGTGTGCCGAAGGTGAAGATGAAGACGAGTAGTGTAAAAAAATGAAACCAGACCTGCAAGATAACAACTGTCTTAGATCTTGCACTATGGTGGCACATCACTATTCCATCCATCACACGTTCTAAACACACTTTACAATGGCACTAGCTTGCTCTATCATTTTCAATTGATTTCCTTCAAAAATCGCTTTAAAGATGAAGCTCATCAACAAAGAAGGAAAAATGTATACGAATATTCCAATCTGCCTTGACTGAGTTATTTCGCCAAGGCTTAGTGCTTGATGGATTACAATTATATTTAATCCTTGAATGGATTAAATCAAATGGCGTTAATCTTCATATTATACAAATCACTTAGATCCACGAAAATGCTTCGTTCATAACTTGAACTCGTTTACGATTCTTTAAATAATAAATCTGCATTCACACAAATATCACATCTTCTAAATAGGTTGCATACAACGGTGAGCTGAAATAGAATTTACATAATATGGATTAGTACATGGCAACACGATATGATGAGAGCAAACAGATGAAGATGACAGCTCTACGATCAATCATACGTGTTGACCGGTAAACCTGAAATATTTAATTCAGAACATTTTAAATGATCGTGCGCGCAAAGTGTTATCGAATCGGTAAACGTGCCTTAATACGATTATGTTGAAATAAATTTTATTGCGCTACACGGAAAAATGATCCGATCTATTTACCTCAACATAGACTTCTTGACCACAGCTACGGACTCGCCCACGGAACGATGAGACTCGTTCAGACTCTCCCCGAAAAAAGTTTTGGGTGTCGTCCTATGCCCTGTAGTGCCCCTTCAGTCCGGCCTAGACTGATGTCTTCAAAAGGTTACTTGCTCTCCCGATAATCAGACCTTTTCTACGGAGCCAATTTCACGACCTACTGGCTGTCCAAGATGGTAGATACAACGGCCACTATCTACCGCACATGCGCGGACAGAGACACTACTGCCACTTGGACAGTCGTGATTGTCAGTACGACGGTTTTCGATGCCCTACAATTGTAAATCATTTTATTATTAATACAAATGCAAGTCTGCATGATGCTTGAAATTATAAACGTACTGCCGTAAAGCAAAAACTACAATTAGTTTTGTCGTTTGGACATAGAAATATTAATCCAGCGCAGAGCGAATAGACGTCATGTATCGATTGCGTCATTTTCTTAATGAAAATGAACCGAGCTTATGAATGAATGTCACAATGTAAGCAGACTGATTTTTTTCATCTTAGCATTTATTTTCCTTTAGATAGGCGTATCATGCGCTTGGATACAAAAAAATATACTCAGTACTTATATGGATGAACGAAATCAAAATACATGAATTAACAAACTGACATGTAGAACCTGTGAAAAAAAAAAAAACACCACCAGTTGTACCGCTTTCAAACATAGCACAAAACAAAAATAGCAATTACCTCATATTGTACGTTAACTTCAACCAATTTCTTTCAAGTTATACCATTTTTCTTGGATTTTGTGATCATCGTTTGCAGACACTAGACACAATTTATTTTAGTTCGGGCACCAACTTTCACTTTCCATATTGTAAATTATGTCTCAAAATGTTAGATATTGGACCAGCGGTTGTTACATCTGTTGTTCTGAGAACGGTGCCTGAAAAACGTTGGCTACACACTGAGATCTTTTCTTTTATCTTTTCATTTTTGAAAGTTCTTCACCAGATAAGGGCTTACATACTATTTTTATTTTGAATTTGCCAGTACAAAACAAGATTTGAGCCATTTTGAAATATCTCTCCATATGCCCACCAACCTAGAGACTGACAGTGGTAACACTTATGTGTGTGTGTGTGTGTGTGTGTTGTGTGTGTGTGTGTGTGTGTGTGTGTGTGTGTGTGTGTTGTGTGTGAGTGAGTGTGTGGTGGGGGGGAGGGGGTGTTTGTTTTTTTTTGGTTTCTTTTTGTGTTCGCTTGTTTGCGACTGAGTACACCTTTTGGAATTTCTTAACCATTAAAATATTTCTTCCAAAATTTGATCTATTTGTTTTCTTCTTTTATTGCTTGTCCTTTTTGTGCACTAAAAAAAACGTGATAGATGGAGCATGTAAAACATATGTATTTACAATACTGAAATTGTACTTTCGTTCACTCACAGATCATTAGATTGTGATACATGAAATTGTTTATTCAGTCGTAGACAAATAAGAGGTTTATAATATTATTATTGGCACAAATCTTGGATACAGATGTGAATTAATATGTACATCACAAGCTTTAAAAAGGGTATGTTGTAGACAGTGACTGAAGGTGAGAGGAATTTTTGGTTGTTTTATGATTTAACATGTGTTCATATGATCCTGATGATCTTGCTGAAGGAATTAAAAATATTTATATAATATATATATATATTTGTTAAGAATATTTTTTAAAAAAATAAAAGTATTAAAATCAACAAGCTTGTTTCGAACCTCTCGCTCTCCTCAGGATATTCTTTTGGGGCACGCTATCTGTCTTTTATAGCGTGCGGGACCTGATTCCATTTCTGCACGTGCGAGTCGCTTCACGTGTGGTCTGTGGTTCTTGTTGGGGTCTGTTCAGGTGGCGTGCGCTAACAAAGATTTCCATTTGTGCCTGCAATTGTTTACTATTTCTACTTTTTTATTCAAGGCTGCTAGGGGTGGTTTACATAATATTAACCATTTTTCTGTGGAGCATAGATTGCATCTTTTTGAAATATTGTTGTGATGTTCTCTTTTTATGATTTTCCATGATATGTTGTAGTCTATTTTTTTATCTTTGAGTCTCCAAATGTATTTACTCAGCTCTGTTTGATTTTGTATTTTTTCATTTTTGAATGACTGTTTGTGGTTTGCGTATCTGGTTTTGAAAGTGTTTTTCTGTGATCCCTATATATGTTTCTTTTTCATTTTCTGAAGTTACCGTAGCTTGGTATACAATGTTGCTGTGAAGGCATGTGTTGCTTAGAGGGCACTGTTCTTTTTTAGTGCAGTTGCAAGATGTCCTTTCAGCACCCTTCTCTTTTATGCTGCTTTTCATTTTGTTAGATGAATCAATTATGTTTTGAAGGTTTAGGCATACATGAGTATGATAGTTTGATGGTGTTTTTGTTGAATATTTTGGACAGTTTTTTGTTCTTTTGGAAATGATGTTGCCAAGATTTTAAAGAATTCTTTCCTACATTTGTTTTTAACTTGTCCATCGTATGGTGGGTTGTACCATATGATCTTCTTTTTCCTATTTTTCTTATTTCTGTTCATGTTATTGTCTGGACTGTATTGTAGTTTGTAATTGTAACCACTTTTTTGTAATGCTTCTTGATATTCTGTTGCTGCATCACTGAATGCGTTTTCAATGCACGACAGGTTGGATAGTCTCTTGTTTATACCATTGGGTATTGTTTTTAGTATGGATGGTGGGTGGTTGCTTTTGATATTTACGTAGATTGGTATGTCATTGGGTTTTTTGTATGGTTTGTACACGTGGTCATTGAGGTCTAATGTTATGTCTAGGTAATTCACTACTTTTTTGTTTGCTTCTATTGTGATTTTTAAGTTGTGGTTTTTTAAAGATTTTACATAATTCTTTTTTCTTGTTTTCAATGGTTCTTGGATTATTGTTTAATGCAGCGAGGCCGTCGTCTCTGTATAAACCGACCTGTTTTCCAAGTTGTTTTTGGATGTTGGATAGCATGAATAGTCCGACTAGTTCACATGTTTCCGGCGCCATCATACGATCCCATGGTTACATCAAATGTGGAGTTTTTGCTCGTTTTTTTATTCCAAGTTTCATTTCTGCTATTGAGTAAGGTTTTCTTGGTGTGGAAAATAATCTCCATTTCTGACTCTGTTATATTTGTGTATTTGTTGGCAAATTTCAAAGCTTTATTGAGTAGTTCTTCATCTATGGATGGATAGAAGTCTACTATGTCAAATGTAATGAACATTGTATTTCTCTGTTTATTGAGTTTCTTAAACCATTGTATGACCTCATAGCTGTTTTTCTTAACAGATGTTGCTCACCCAAGGGGTTGAGCACCTTCAGATTTTTAAAGAACACTTTTATATTGTTCATATATATATATTATATATATATAAATATATATAATATATATATATATATATATATAATAAAATATATATATATATAAATAAAGATTAGGGCCAATAATGCTCATGTTCACACTGTTTTCTGTCTTTGGTGTGTGTGTGTGTGTGTGTGTGTGTGTGTTGTGTGTGTGTGTGTGTGTGTGTGTGTGTGTGTGTGTGCTTCGTCTTTTTGTGTCTACATCATTTCCTCTGCGGTCTTCCCAGTGCATTCAAAACATCCTTGAACGGGTTGCAAAGTGAGACGACTGCAGGCGGTAATCAAACAAATCTGAAATAAATGTTTGCAAACCTCCCAAGAGAAACGTGGTCAAACGAGTCACAAGACAAAACACGACGCGTTTCGACTTCTTAGATCTTCTTCAGGTAAGACACAAACAAATAGGACAACGAAAATGAACGAATTTGTTACTTAGCTTAGATATAAAAAAAAATCAAGAATGTCACCTGAAAGGTTACCACATGAAACGTGTGAACCGTTGGTACAGCCAAATGCGAGAGATAAGAGCAACTGAGCATCAAGAGCAAGGCTGAAATTATAAAACAGATTTTGACCGCAGATCTTCTGTAAACAATACAAATATCTTTGAGGATGCTAAGAAGATTCTATAAAAAAAAAAAAATAAAAAAAAAATCTGCAACGCTTCGGTCCATTGACCGTTTTCAGGACCGTGACATGAAAAGAAAAACAAATAAATACGAAAGGCATGAGGTATGAAAACATTACATAAACGTACGAATACGTATTTAAAGGTGTGCGCGCGCGCGCGTGTGTGGTGTCTGTGTGTGTGTGTCTGTTGTGTTGTGTGTGCGTGCGCGCTGCGCGCGCGTACCTGTGCGCGCGCTCACTTGTGTGTGTGGTGTGTGTGTGTGTGTGTGTGGTTTGTGCGAGCGTGCGCGCGCGCGTACCTGTGCGCGCCCCTCACTTGTGTGTGTGTGTGTGTGTGTGTGTGTGTGTGTGTGTGTGTGTGTGGGGCGGCGCCGCGCGTACCTGTACGTGCGCTCACTTGTGTGTGTGTGTGTGTGTGTGTGTGTGTGTGTGTGTGTGTGTGTGTGTGTGTGTGGTGTGTGGCGTGTGTGTGGGGTGTGTGTGTCTGTTACGCGCACACACACACATATGTGTGTATGTGACCGTCTTCAGGACTGGTCACATAAAAAGAAAAACAAATAAATACTTGTAGGCAATGACGTATGAAAACATTACATTGTGTGTGTGTGTGTGTGTGGTGTGTGTGTGTGTGTGTGTGTGTGTGTGTGGTGTGGCGCGCGCGCGCACACACACACACACACACACACACACACACACACACACACACACACACACACACACACACACACACACATATGTGTGTGTATCACTGTATGTGACCGCTTCAGGACTGGTCACATACAAATAAATACGTATAGGCAATGACGTATGAAAACATTACGTAAAGGGACAATTACGTTTAAAGGGCGCGCCCCGCGCGCGCGCGCGCGTGTGTGTGTGTGTGGTGTTTGGATCCTTTAGTAATGAAGACGTAAAGCACGGTGACCATGCCAAATCCCCCTCCTCCCATCGCACCCCGCCCCCTTTTTCTTTTCTTTCTTTTTTTTTTTTTTTTTTTTTTTTAAGTGCCCCCTCGCCTCTTGGATACCTGCGTGAGCGCTTGACGCGTACCCATGTTTCAAGTCACTTACAATGCGACACGAGATTTTTACATTTTACCTTTGGTGCATGCCCCCTTCGCTCGTTTGCGGTGGCCAAGCAAACATCATCTTATTTGGGTTCTTTTTGTTGTTGTTGTTGTTGTTGTTGTTTTTTGTATGATAATTGTAGTGATAATGGTTTTTTTTGCTTTTTCATTTTGACATTGCTTTCCGTTGTTCATGGGATATGTGTTTGTGTGTTCAAAACGATTGTAAATTCTTCAGTTTGACTGGTTGGATGGGCTCATTTTATGCTGTCAATTGTATATGAGCTTGGTGACCTCTTTTGGGTCGATGTATTTACACGTTATTGTCTTATTCAAAGCCATCTCATGAATAGAAATGGACAGTAGTGTGTCTATTCTCTCAATTAACTGTCAGGGCCTCAATAGTTTGAAGAAGAGACGTGATATCTTCCATTATTTAAAAGGTAAAAAAATTCAGTGCACTTCTTGCAAGACACTCATTTTGAAAAAAAAAAATGGAACAGTATATTCAGTCTGATGGGCTATAAAGGCGCACGCGCGCGCGCGCGCGCGTGTGTATGTGTGTGTGTGTGTGTGTGTGTGTGTGTGTGGTGTGTGTGTGTGTGTGGGGTGGTGTGGTGTGTGTGTGCGCGCGCGCGCGTGCCTGTGCGCGCGCTCACTTGTGTGTTGTGTGTGTGTGTGTGTTGTGTGTGTGTGTGTGTGTGTGTGGTGTGTGTGTGTGTGTGTGTGTGTGCACGCGCGCACGTATGTGTGTGTTTTGTGTGTGTGTGTGTGTGTGTGTGTGTGTGTGTGTGTGAGTGTGTGTGTGTGTGTTTTGTGTGTGTGTGTGTGTGTGTGTGTGTGTGTGTGTGTGTGTGTGTGTGTGTGTGATTGAAAGAGGAAAAAAAGGCAGATAGAGGGTTGAAATTATACAAAATGGGTTTTGGGAGAATCAGGGTGTAGAGACATGCATATTTTGACCGTGTGTTTTGGCAAAGATTAAAACGATTGTAAATGGCAGACATGGAATTGCCAATTCATGACAGTCCCCCGATTTGAGATTTACACCGTGTTTAAATCTTGCACATTGAATTCCAAGGCAATAATCTATGTAACTAACAGAGATACCAAATATATATTGTCACAAAATTCGGTTTGAGTGTTTTGATATTTGTGTACATTCTCACCGTTACAAGCCTTCGAATTAACATGATTTACACAAAGATGACGAAAATGAAGTTAGTTTCGTTCTCACTTTTCCTGAACTGCAAATTATTTGACAGCAATTAATCCCACCAGTTTATTTAAGAAAACCTTGCTTTTTGAAACTGTTGTGAATGCATAATCGAATTACAACACTATTAAACGGTTTGCTTTGTATTTGTATTTGCCTAAAGCATTTAGAATGCGAAATACTGTGCTGAAATAGTACACTATGTGTTAAGCTAGTTAAACTGCACAGTTTGCATTTACCCTCTTGCATTAATAAATGTCTGCATCTGCGTCTCTCTCTCTCTCTCTCCCCTCTCTCTCTCTCTCTCTCATCCTCTCTCTCTCTCTCTCTCTCCTCTCTCCTCTCTCCTCTCTCTCATCGTTTTCACTTGCCTTTCTTTCGCCATGTACATACCATGTCTATATGTATGCGTTTTTCATGTTGGTGGATACCTTTTATCCAGTTTTGGCAAAATAGAGATCTGCTGTTGTGATTCTGCGATATTTACTCTCTGTTATTAAACGAATCTGACGAAACGTCCAACGTTTCCATTTTCTCTTTCTTTGTCCATTCAGTTGAGAATGCTGGTTATCATACACACCCCTTTACCCACGCACCGCACTTACACACACGCGTGTGATCAACACCAGTGAGGATCAAAAGATCTGGATGAGAAGTGGCATGTAAAAGAACGTCAGAATGCAGCACGGCAGTGCAGAGTCTCCTGCGGTGGATGGGTTCACGCCAGCCTGACAATGACGGTTCCGTCTGGATGGCTGTCAGTGGACAAGAGCAGAATGTGTCTCGTTAGGGCCAGGTCCGGGAAAGCCAAACGTACACTATGGGAGTAGTGTGACTGAGAGTGAGTAGAAAAATCGGTATAACAGGAAGAAAGAATTGAGGACAGGAAGGCAGAGAAAGGGAAGGGACTGGGGAATTGTTCTACCGACTGCAATAGATAACAACGAAAAAAGAAAAGAAAATGCAGTGATGATAATTACAACACCCCCTCCCCCCCCCCCCCCCCCCCATGCCTTCTTACTTCATGAGAATCCTTACACTCCTTTGCCTTCCTATCCATCCCCCCTCTTCCTCCCCGTCACCCCCTGGTGTTCTACCCCTTTTTCTCTCCCCCCTTCCAGCCCAACCCCACTGTTTATAGTGGTGCCGATCTTCCCTGAAGTCTTGCACAGAAACCGGCTGCCCAAATTACTGTTACACATCCAGCTAACCCCTCACGATGGGGACGGATGTCTGGATGGTCCAGCGATAAAGGACTGAGTTTGCAGTGCTGAAGTGCCGCGAGTTCGACTCTCGACGGCTCCTGACTTTAAAAGTAACGTCATTTTCGTCGTCCATATTTATGTATTGCCGCTCTGGGGTCAGTTTAGTGCAAAATAGTCCGTCCCTCTGTTGGAATGATTAATGTCATCTGCCCTGTAACCATAGATAGGTGTGTGAATGTTAAACCTGCACGATACAAAAACAAACAAACAAACAAACATCAAACCAACAAAGGATGAAGTTTGACGTCAAGGTAAAGAAGAATTGAAGTGGCCCACAGGATAACTAGTTGATCTTTGAAGCCAGAGAATCCCAGACAGACCTACATGGTTCGAGGCTTTTTTCTCTTCCTTTTCCCTTTTCCTCCTCCCCTTCTGTGCCACTTCAGTGGCAATACTCCCATGCCGCTCATTCCGGCTTCCTGTCCATCTTATCAATAATCTGTGTGAACTCTACATTGGAAGCATCACCAACTAAGCAAACAGAACCCGAACTTCAACAGAGCAACATCAAGGTTTCAAACAAGTCGTTGGAACAGTCAGCCCACTAGACGCTGGAACGCTCTGTTCCAGAGTTTCCTAACCTGATATTAATCTTAACCAGCAGGCTGATACTAATTTCGAGCGTCGAGCAACTCGCTGAGTTTCCAACTGTTTTTTGCCCGACATCCGGCACACACGCTGTGGCACCCTGGCTACACGGAGAAGGAAGAGCAGGACTCGCTGCCTTCTCCAATGGTTGACAATTCATCAGGTCAAAACATCTCTCCACCCCAAATCACCAAAGACCACACCCGCCAGTCCCATCCGTTGTCCTGTGACATTCCATCCACAGGGACCACGTACAGGCAAAGGAGCTTTCTGTCCATAGACATTTAGACAGGAACAGCCTGCTGCATGACACAGTAACCACGCCATCCTTGCGACTTTCCAGTGTTAAGGTGGATCTCCTGTAAACTGCCACAATAAGGGATAGGAGAGGGGATAAACTGCATCTCCCTCCCCCCTTTCCTCTCTCTGTCTGTGTGTATGTCTGTCTCTGTCTCTGTCTGTCTGTTTGTCTGTCTGTCTGTCTGTCCTCTCTGTCCTCACTCTCTGTCTCTGTCTGTCTGTCTGTCCTCTCTGCATATGCTTTCACTCTCTCTCTCTCTCTCTCTCTCTCTTCTCTCTCTCTCATCTCTCTCTCCCTCTCTCCTCTCTCTCTCGCTCTCTCTCTCTCTCTCTCTCCACCAGAAAAGTATTTATCGGTAGTAACACGAAAATGGCACAGGGATTCATTAGCACGCTTTCGAACAAGGACCCTTGGTCTATATGCTAAAGAAAGATGGTATAGTATATTTAATAATGAACGTAACTGTATCTGTCCAATTTGTAAAAAAAATAATATAGAAGATGAATTTCACTTTTCTTTCAGTGTGAGTGTATGAAAAGGTAGGGGGAAAATGCGATGTCTTTAAATCATGTTTAGCAGAAGAACGTGACTTAGTCACTCTGTTACAGAGTGATAGTGAAAACAACTTAAAATCTATCGCTAATTTATCGCAGAAGCAAAAAATTCTCGAAAAAGGAAGCTCTCAATACTTAAGTGAATTAATGTTCTTTCTTGTTAAGTCCTATTGTCCTGCCGACTGACTGACCAGGCCTGCTGGTCGCTTGCAAATTATGGTGTTTACAAATTTCTCTTTGCTTTCTGATTCTCTTTAATTTTGATTTTTCTTAATTTTGTTTAAGCAGTGTCCCCATGTCAAATAGCAGTTTGCTGATGACATTAAACTGTATTCATTGTCATTCTCTCTCTCTCACTCTCTCTCTCTCTCTCTCATCTTCTCCTCTCTCTCTCTCTCTCTCTCTCACTCATTCTAAAGATAGGGTGCGGCAGCGTTGAGCCGCTGGGAACTGCGTTAGGATGTGCCTGGGGCTTTACTAGGACCCCAGTTTGTGATGGACTGTGCAAAGTATGTATTCAAACACAAGGAAACTGAACCACTCTTTACCCAACTTTCGGATGACACACCCGTCCCTTCAACCCGACCCACCTCCCCACCTCTCTTCCCTCTCTACTCTGTCTGCTGGTGTGTGTTTTTTTTTTTTTTTTTTTTGTTTTTGTCGTTGTTTTCTTCCCGTCTTCTGCAGCACAATACAATACGCTTTCGTATCACAGGGAAGGTTTCGCATCATAAGACAACGATCGACAAGGACACGCAAAGAAATAGCATGTGTGCTCTCTGATAGGACACACAGATGCGCTTTGTATTACAGTGTCTCGTGATGTTTTTTTGCGGGAAGCTTTGAACGCAGCTTCTAGTGAAGAACGAAACAGTCACACTTATTTTTTTTGTTTTTATTTTGTGCTTGTGTACTATTTTTATTTTATATATCCGTGTGTTCGTCTACCGCATGCAGCTAGAACAACTCCAGGCTTGACTGTCGTGGGATCGTCCATATATGAGTTGTAAGCTGCACGTACAGAACTTCGTTTATCATCTAGTCTGAAAGGCTAGCACTCATGCCACCATGCCACATGTGTGAGGACGTGAGGAGAGGGGGGAAAGTGTCTCGAGAGCTTTGAATCGCTGACCTGAAATCTGTCTTTGGCTGGGCGAGTGACTTACCTACCAGGCCACACACCTGCACCACACCGTCGTGAAGGAGAAGGGAGACAGAGATCAGACAGACTGCGGGTGGTCTGTGCTGTCCAGTGTCAATAGTGTGTGTGACCATGATGGTGTGTGGACGGGGGAGCGGCCGGCACATCCTGCTGTGGTCACTGCTCCTGATGAGTCTTCTGTGCTGGGAGGCTGCGGTCAATGCGCAGTGTGAGTACAATGCAAAGACACTTCAGTGGAGGTGATGTAGCACACCACACTACATTACACAACACTATGATACAGTACATCATATTATGCTACACTACACTGCGGTACAACACACTGTAGAACAATACAATACACAACGTAATGCAATACAAATTAACACTATATAAATGCGCCCCAATACACAACTGTTCAATTTAGTACATTACAAATACACTACAGCAGAAAGTAATGCAACTGAAAGTGATGCAACATAGTACGATTCAATACAACACAATAACGTACAGAATAAAAAGCACACACACGTTTATGTTCAATATTCATGTTGTTACTAGGTTAAACTACAAGGCGTGACTCATTTTCTTCCTTCCCTTCAAGGTCATCACAGTGACAAAGGTCGTTCTTACTCTGTGCGGGCTTTCACAGCATGAGCAGCAGAACAAAAAAATGCAGGTGTCCATGAATCAATTAAACCAGAAAACAAACAACAGAAAAACCTTGTTGGAAGGAACGGGTATCAAGGCCACCATCCGATAATTTGCCCCTACTTTGGTCCAGACCCTGTCCTGAAAGTAATTGCTATATAATGAACGGTCATCGGGAAGAATGTGACAAAAAAGTCAACAGTTTGTTGCCCCCACAGTATCCTGAGTTCCATTCTTCGGCTGTTTCTAGAAGGAGAGAATCTTCCCCATCCCAGTATCTCGTTAAAATGAGGCTGAGCTCCAACTGTTGGGGTGACACTGTCTAGACCATGGTGGAATCAATATGGGGTTTACAACGGGACCGTTGAATTAGACCTTTATTGATTTTGTGCAACATCCTAAAACGTCAAGTTTTATTAGCCATCCACATGAGATTGTCACTTAAGTGTGTCCAACATGCGATGTATAAATGAAGTGTTGTGATAATGTTTAGCCTAAATCAGGTGTGTTTCTTGACGCTGCAAACTGTGTATACCTATCCGAGTATAAAGGTTCATCAGCAATGATGCACTTTCTTAAAGAAGTCTGGCAAAATGCCTTATAAGCTTTTCTCGTCCGTGATTGTGCTGTTTAGGGTGTGAACGAGAAAAAAAATCTATCAAGTACTTTTTTCCTTCGCCATGTTGTTAATTGTACTTATGCCATTTAATTTCATTTTTTAAATACTCAGCCCACTGGAGGACGCCCTATCAGGGTTTTTCCATACCTATGTTTCTGTTATATGATGGTACTAAGATACCAAGCTGAGGAGACTGATTTCTGAGCATAGCAGAGCAACACATGGATATATTTCCTGGAGATTTTGGCAATTGATCAGATGGAACGTCACTTTCTAGCTCTTTTACTTCTTTTTGTTTTAGATTCAAGCTAGTTTTAGTATACACCGTCATTGCACTGATAAAAGTGTTGGTTGGTTGACTGGCTGGAATATTTATTGATTGTCTGTTTATTTATGTTAAATGAATTTAGGGTCCAAATAAATGCACTCAATATATCAATGATGATCAGTAAACTAAACACAAGCCAGAACCAAAAAAAAAAAAAAAAAAAAAAAAAAAAAGAGATCAACACAGAAAGGCAGACACGGAAATAAAAACATGGGGAGAGTCCACAAATACGGACCATTTTCCAATCAACAGCCATAAAATCAAAACGAAATGACAGACAACAAAGAAACTCGATGTGGTTTTACTTGTCACCGAATGGATGTTATGGTAAAATCTTAACAACATAAATAAAATAAAATCGACACAGTTTTCACTTTAAAAATCTTTTTAAATCTGGTCCAATAATACTGGACATGGTTACAAATTGGACCACTTCTGTCCTGAAATACGGACCACCACAGAATAAGATGAACTGATTCTTTTTGGGCAGGTCATAAATCATTATAATGGTCTACAAAAGGCAAAAGAACAGGGGAAAAACAGAATAAGATAATCAAATGTATGCACCAGAACAGATAAAGCAAAAATCCTTGAGAAAAATAACAAATACAAACAAATAGATACAGAATAGAATAACATTTCTGAAGCGCTTGTCAGAAAAAAATTAAAGCAAAACGTTGTGACAAAAGATTATAAAGACAAACAAAAATCCAACAAAATAAAATTATTTGAACGTGCTTGTCAAAGAAAGAGTAAGGCCAAATGATACAACAAAGGTTTACGACAACAGACAAAAGAATTAACGACCAGACATTTCTAAAGCTGCTTGCCAGAGAAAAATTGAAGCCAAATGGGACAAAAGGCCAAAGGTCACCACAGAAGACTACAAAAAGACAAACAAATGGATTCAATAAAAAAAAAATGTCAGAAGATGGTTGCCAGAGAAAGGCTAAGGTCACAAGTTACAACAAAGGACTACAAAGATAAAACAATGAACACAATAGAATGAGCTTTCCTCAAGCTGCTTGCTGGGGAAAGTATGGCCAAACATTCTGACAAAGAATTACAAAGACAAGCAAATAGATATAACAGAATAAACTTTCTGATCTAAGGCCTAAAGTCATTCTAATGTTTTACAAAGGCAAGCAATTATAGACATTGCTATGACAAAAACGTTCCTTAATCACTGGAGCAACGAGACAATAAATTTCTTTGATCAAAATCCATTCTCTTGCAAAAACGCAACAGCTCACAGACAAAAAGCGTCATTTGCCTCACAGCGTCATTGTCCCTGCACAGCGTCATTTGTCCCTGCACAGTCTTCATGTGCCCGCACATGCCATTCTCTGCACTAAATCCTGTTGTAATCCTGCTCTGGTCGCACACACAGCAATACCAGTCATTTAGCATCAGCTTGTTGTCTTCGCGCGGCACAGGCTGCACGTTTGGTCGCGTTCTTTTGACCTGTTCCGTTCTTCGTGTTGTTCTTTCTCATACCCATTCCTTCCTCTTCTTTTTCCACTGCTTGCTGCTTTTTTCTTCCAGTGTCTTTTTTATAAGGAGCAGAGGTGAAGATGTCAGAGCCCCTCCCCTTTTTTCTGTTATCCTTTTCTTGCTGTGCCGGTGTAACGATCCATTGTAACTCCCCCTCCACTTTTTAACCTCCCCGGGAATTAGAATTAGCACGTGCCAATTTCAACTCCTCAAGGAGTTAAAACAAACCACGCCAGAATGACTCCTCCCTGTTTCAGATTAACTCCCCCCCACCATAAAACATTCAGTTTTATGTGTTAGTCACGATATGAGAAATAAACATTTCATATACACCCCCTCCCTCCCTCCCCCTCTCTCTGTCTGTCTGCCTGTCCCGTCTGTCTGTCTGTCTCCCCCCAAACTGTCTTTCAGTCTCTCGCTCACTCTCTCTCACTTTCTTTGCTTGTCTGTCTGCCTTTTTGCTTGTCTGTCTGTTTGTCTCTCTTAATCTCTCTCCTCTCTTTTTGCTTTTCTCTCTGTCTGCCTGTCTACTTGTTTATCTATCTCAGTGGGCTCTGTCTCTAGTATCTCCCCCTACTCCCCATCTGTCTGTCTGTTTTTCTTTCTTTCTTTTACCCCCCCCCCCCTCCCCTCTTTTCCCTCTCTCTCCTCATCTCCCCCCCCCCCCCACTCTCTCTCTTCTCTCTCTCTGCATGGTTCTAGTCAGCTTTGTTTACTATTACTAGTGTTTATCAAAGACAGATTGGATTAATAGGCTTTTATGTTAGCCTAAGAGGTTTGTCCTTGTCAATTAAAGTTTTCAAGTGTCATGTGTCAAGTGTCTCTCTGCAGTGTGTGTGTGTAGTGGAGGGGGGGGTGCACAGTCCAGGCATAAGGCCAAAATGGCCCCCCCCCTCCCCCCCCCCCCCTCTGTTTTTTAACTTCCCGGGAGTCAGTCCTGGATCAACATTTCTTGGGCGAAAGTAACTCCCCGGAGTTAGTTTAGGCACGTGCGTATTTTAACCCTACACCTGGGGGTTACACCTAATGGAGATAGTAATTTTCATATCCCTTTGTGATGCTCATTTTTAATCAATGGAGTAACGATTTAAGTATAGGTTGAATATAGATATGCCTAACCCCTATCTTTACGCTAAACAGTCTGTGTAACCATGTGTTTATTATGGCGTTTTCATAGAGATTGCAATCTTTTTTTGTCATGTCTGTACCAATGAAGAGAGAGAGAGAGAGAGAGAGAGGAGAGAGAGAGAGAGAGAGAGAGAGAGAGAGAGAGAGTCATCGTAATTTTTTATCCAAGCATTTTATTGTAAAAAACAACTTTATTTTCAACATGTTCATCGTTACGAACAACAGTATCTATCTATCTATCTATCTATCTATCTATCTATCTATCTATCTATCTATCAAATCTATCATCTATCTATCTATCTATCTGTCTGTCTATCTATCTACTATCAAACTATCTATCTATCTATCTATCTACTATCTACTATCTATCTATCTATATCCTCTCTCTATAAAATAATATATTATGACAAAAAAAGATTGCAATCTCTAAGAAAACGCCAAATATATATGTCTCTTTTGACACCAAGAGCACAGACACAATCAGCCGTGCCCTCCCTGATAGTCCGATCCAGCGGACGAAAGGCCTAGGAGCAGGAAATATAACAAATGTGGCCTTCGAGAGAGATTATGATGGTCCCTCAGGCAGCTAGTGAAGGGCTTCTCATAGTTATAATATATTCCCCCATTTTCTTTCATCTAAATTTTTTTTTTTAAGCTCAATCTTTGCCAAGCCCTTACTAAAACGACTGAAGAATTGTTAACCTGCACTTGTTTTCCCCCACTAATTAATTTTCAGCATTCTATTGTTTGGTCAATCATGGAGATTGCATCTCTTAAGAGATCCAAGTAAAAGGGTTTGTTCTGTACAATTCTTAGCCACTCACAATGCTTGGGTATTGAACAGCAGAGCTGACCACTCAAAACTTTTTCCATATCTTTTGACCTCCCTTGCATCCTTGAATGGATCCTCAAGCATAGGCTCAAAGATTGTCCCCTACATTTTATAAATGTTTGAATAAGCTTTTAGTTTTTCAGCAACTTTTTCCTCTCCACACCTTTGTTTTGTTCCATTTTTCTACCCTTCGCTGGCTGCTTTGGGTGCTGTAGGATTCTTTTTTTTTTAACCCTTGGCGGTGACAGCACCACAGAATTATGGACGGTTGTGTCTCCTATTGACACCAAGAGCACAGACACAATCAGCCGTGTCCCCCTGATGTGTCCGATCCAGCGGACGAAAGGCCTAGGACAGGCAATATAAATAAATGTGCCTTCGAGAAGATTATGATGGTTCCCTCAGGCAGCTAGTGAAGGGGTTCTCATAGTTATAATATATTCCCCCATTTTTTTTCATCTTCAATTTTTTTTTTAAAGCTCAAATCTTGCCAAGTCATTACTATAACGACTGAAGAATCGTTAACCTGCACTTGTTTTCCCCCCACTACTTAATTGTTCAGCATTCTCTCTCTCTCCCCTCTCTCCTCTCTATATAATATTATATAATAAATATATATATATTTTGTTAAAATTATTAAAATGAAGTGCTAATATTAATAATAATATTAATAAATTTTAACAAATGTTGCTCCCCAAGGGTTGAGCTTTTTCAGATTTTTTAAGGACGTTTTTATACTGTTTATATATATAATATATATATATAAATATATACAGAAAGTGTGTGTCACGCTAAAGGACATACGTGCTTCGCGTTTGTATATATGAGAGAGAGAGAGGGGGGGGGGGTGGAGAGTGAAAGAGAGAAACAGAGAGACAGAGACACAGAGACACAGATAGAGACACAGACACAGACGAGACACGGGAGAAAAGAAAGAGAAATATTCAAGCATTTTCTCCTCCCACAGGCACCAGGTTTGAATTTCCCGACTGCCCAAAATCCGAATGATACAACTGAGGAGCCCATCGTGAGACAATGAAAATAAGCCTGCCAACATCGTTTTCAACATGACATCCACAACTGCAGCGACACAGCCCAATCTCCATTATTATTTTCCAAGATGAACCAACAACAACTCATGAGACTTCGCAAACTGCAAGTGAACGCCGGAAAGCAGATGTATTTTACCAGGAGGACAAATGCCGAAGCGGAGAGAGCCAGGGAAGCTACTCTTGAGCAAACATGTGGACCGAGTGACGATACTTTGTGGAATGGAGGGCCAGCTACAAGGAACAAAAATCACAGCGGACAGTCCGGATGCTTGTGCGATGTGAGTTTTGATTTGTTGGCTTTGTAATTTGTCTGTCTGTGGCGTGACTACACACACACACACACACACACACACATGCACACACCAATGCGCGCCTCCCCCCCCCTCCCCCCGCATCTCACACCCCACACACACAAGGAGAGAGAGAGAGAGAGAGAGAGAGAGAGAGAGAGAGAGAGAGAGATTATAACCATATTTCAAACTGCATGCGTGTCTAAATGTTGTCGAAACCGAAAAATTTTAGGGCCAAAGGAAAGAATTGTGCCCGTATCACTATTGCTTTTGTATTAGTGTTTAAATGATATTTCCTTGTTGAGGGACCTCTGTGTGTGTGTGGTGTGTGTGTGTGTGTGTGTGTGTGTGTGTGTGTGTGTGTGTGTGTGTGTGAAACGCGCACGTGCGCGTGCGCATGCGAACGCGCTTACGCTCGGCGTGGGGTGGTGTTCTGTTACAAAACTCTTATCGGGTATGACTGATGTGACCAGATCCATTTTAAAGACCATCACAACAGGGAAAGACACAAAGGGGGAAAAATTGGAGTGTGGATTGGACGGGGAAACGGAAATGGAGGATGTTCGTCGGGGAGATGAGAAGGGGGATGGTTGGTTGATGGGGGGGGTAAGCGGTGTGTATGTTTTTGGATTCGGATGGTAAAACCAATAAAAATTTCACTGAAAAAGCGATTAAACGAAAACGCAAAGGTTCAAATCAAGTAAAAGAAATATTTTGGGGCAAAATTGAGCCAGTCATTACCCATGGAGCGAATGGAAGAGCGACAGATGAATAGCGGTTTAAAGCATGTGCCCAATCAAAAGGGAGGTTGCAAAATTTTGACGAATGACAGAGCCTGACGCATGTATGTACAACATTAACTGGATGAGAAATGCTCCAGTGGACATTTGAGGTGGGGGTAGCGGGTAGCTTTCATCTCCCCCTTTCCTTGATGTCACCTGAATTCGAGTGTTCGTTTTCCCAAAGCTTGAGATAGCCCACGTTATAGTCACTAAAAACGAGTGTCTTAACTCGTGGTACACAAAAGCTTGTTTCCGTTCTCTCTCTCTCTCTCCTCTCTCTCTCTCTCTCTCTCTCTTTTAGGTTTGACCGTAGTTTTTCTCAATAAAGTGGTTTCATTTCCTGTCATTGTAATTTCCCGAAGAGGGGTGGAGGAGGGGAGGGGGGGATGGTTAAGCGGTTGCCACTACGTATCCATTAGCCTTGTTGGGCTGAACATACACTAGAAACTGATGTGGCGTTGAGTATGCAAATCTCATGCAATTAATGCATCCCGCCAAAAGATGTAGGATATAAAGGGCACACCCACCCAGACAAAAGCACAAAAAAGAAATAATCTTAACACTCCCCCTCCCCACCCACCAGCACCCCCCATTGCAATACTCATGGTAATTGTAAAATTAAAATAATGACAGAAAACACTGTTACAAAAAAATCACAACCCCTTGGGTGTTATTACAATTCAAACTGGTTCAAATAGTGAAACATTATAGCTGGAAAGTAAAATATGTTATTGTGACATTTTAACTATTTGATTAATTGCTCTGTGGGGTGTGGTGTGTGTGTGTTGTGCGTGTGTGTGGTGTGTGGTGTGTGGTGTGGGGTGTGTGTGTGTGTGGTGTGGTGTGTGTGTGTGTGTGAGTTTAATTGTATTAATAATAGAATTTACAACTTAGGATAAAAATGTGAATGCTATTAATACCTATTTCCCAATTATCCACCATGAAAGAGAAAAAGAGGGCCGCCCTCTATGCTTTTTGAAAATATCCGTCCTTGAGAACAAAACGGGAAAAGGGAAAGTGGGAAAGGACAAAATGGGAGAGGTCAAAATTGAAAGGGCGAAGCAGGGCAAAACAAAAATGGCGAAATGAAAAAGGGCAAAACCAAAAGGCAAAAGAAAGGGCAAAACCAATGTCCCCAGGCAGTGCTGTGTTCTACTCCACCATAGGAAGCACCACAACTGACAGCATCGTCACCAGCAATGCTCACGAGTCGGCCGCACGTTGATCAAGACCACCACCACTCTGACAGAAGACAGCCACCCTGTGGCCGCTAGACAGCTTGTACAGGGGACCAAGGCACTGGACGCAGACTGGAGAACGGACAGCCACCCTGTGGCCGCTAGGACAGCCTGTACAGGGAACCAGGGCACTGGACTGCAGACTGGAGAACAGACAGCCGCCCTGTGGCCGCTAGGACAGCCTGTACAGGGGAACCAAGGCACTGGACTGCAGACTGGAGAACAGACTGGCACCTCGCCTCCTGTCTGCATACAAGAAGTATTTTAGAATGGAATAAGATCAGACTTAATCTGGTACAAGATCTGGAAATAACGGTTCAAAAACGCTTTCCTTCGTACACACATCTGGCGTGGAGTCATCCCAGTCTGGGCAGACAAAAATTGATACTGCCGTAAGCCACGAAATTTCCCTCTCATGATGAATCAATCTATAGACTTTGACTGAGCTTCTGTGTCCTCACGAGCCTCCAGCTGACAGGTCTCTAATGAGCCATCAGCGTCAGAGGATGAAGAACTAAGACAAAGCTTCAACAATCCAGGCTTCAATTCAGTTCTTTCCATATAAAACCCACTTTCTTTTGGATGCAGAGAGTTTAACGCTGTCTTAAGGGCTAGAGATTAAAACAGACGTGTTTTTCAGATTATGTACCACCAAAGGTTTTTTTCCTTGCATCATAATTTAAACGTTCTGTGACTTGTGCGTAAAATTACAGAAATTTCTGTTCTCCTTCTGAAAGATGGACGAGAAAATGGACATGTTTTCTAATCATGTACCACCATTTTTTTCATGCACCATGATTAGTAATGTTCTCTGACTGGTCCATACAATTACAGGAATTTCTGTTCTCCGTCTGAAAGATGGATGAGAAAAAGGACATATTTTCTAATTATTTTTTACTATGCACAACAAATAATAACGTGCTCATGTGCATACATTATATGTATTTCTGTTCTCTTTCTGAAAGAGGGATGGAGAGAGAAGAGAGAGAGCGTTCATTTGACTGAGCACCGCGAAGGCAAAATATTTACTCTGTATTGTGCTTATTGCATTGGATTCACCTTCAAAACAAATTTATTAGAAGTGTTGACCCCATCTCCCCTCCTGAAAAGTCTGTACAATGGGTAATCCACCGCCGCCCCTCTCTCTCTCCTCTCTCTCTCCTCTCTCTCTGTCTCTCTCTCTCTCTTTGTTTTTGCCTATGCTGTTAGTTTATTTAGTCAAACGGAATTTCTGAATTTCTTTGGCAGTTGCAGTGGGTCCTATGATGTGCGCAAACTGTAAAGTTCAAACCTCGTCTGGGATTTTTTTTTGTATCACTCACAGTACCACTTGAGGTTAAATGGAAGGGGGGGGGGGGAGAAGGAATAGGGAGAGGAGGGAGAAATGGGGTGGGGAGAAAAACACTTGAAAATGCTGTACTCTCTTTGTGATTATTGTTACCAAAGGCAGGCATCACCACACTTACCTACTCACGTCCCTCTCTTCCCACACCATAGAGTTACCTGATCACCGTTGTTGGTTCCAGATCCCCCGAAATCACCCAGCTTTCCAAATCTTTCCCATCGCTGCGGAAAAACCCCGGGTTTTCCTCGCCACGTCTCGTCTGCAATTATGAGAGGGGAAAACCCCGGGATGTCTCACCATTTTTTAAAAGACGCCAAAAGGCAGAGAACTGAAGGTCACCGGGGGCCAGGGGAAGTCACGCACACGATCCATGACGTCAAGTGTAACGAACACCGGCAGGTTCTCGTGTGAAGCGCCCGGGCGATGGAGAATAAAAGCTTGGTGTTGCGGTGGAGTGTGAGGTTTCATTCGTTCGTTCGTTTCTTCATTCGTTCATTCCTTCCTTTTTTTCCTTCCTCTTTCCTTCCATCATTTGTTCTTTAAATCTTTTTTCATTTTTTTTTATCTCTGTGCAATTAAATTTCCCTTAATTCTGGGATGCCAGCATGTTTAATTTGTTTTCTTCTCCGCTTTCTTTTTCCTTCTTTTCCTTCCTTCCTTCCTTTGGGTAGTCGTTCATTCTTTTCGCCTTCTGTCCTTTTTTCTGTTTGTTTTTTTGTTGTTGTTGGGTTTTTTTTTACTTCGTGATGCTGCTTTTGGAAGACAAGGAATGATTCATGGAGATTCAGATCAGTCCCCTCTCTCCTCTCTCTTCCTCCTCTCTCCTCCCTCTCTCCTTCTCTCCCTCCTCTCTCTCTCTCTCTCTCTCTCTCTCTCTCTCTTCTCTCTCTCCCCTCTCTCTCTTGTGTGTGTGTGTGTGTGTGTGTGTGTGTGGGGTGTGTGTGTGACGCTGGGTTTTGGAAGACAAGGAATGATTCAAGAGATTCAGATCAGTCCTCTCTCTCTCTCTCTTCCTCTCTCTCCTCTCTCTCTCTCTCCTCTCTCTCTCTCCCTCTCTCTCTCTCTCTCTCTGTGTGTGTGTGTGTGTGTGTTTCGTGTGTGGTGGGGTGTGGGTGGTGTGTGTGTGTGTGGTGTGTGTGTGTGTGTGTTGTGGTTGTGTGTTGTGTAGTGTGTGTGTGTAAGTTGGCTTGCAATGAATGATGTG
>CM031628.1:9418106-9480606 GCA_018398815.1 Conus ventricosus | reverse complement strand
GATTCAGTTTCTTTCCAAATAAAACCCGATTTGTTTTGGATACAAAGAGTTGAATGTTGTCTTTAAGGGCTAGAGATTATAAGGGATGTGTTTTCTGATTATGCACCGCAATTAGGTTTTTCCCCCCCTCGCATATTATGTTTTAATGTTCTGTGACGTGCGTAAAAGTTACAGAAATTTCTGTTCTCCTTCTGGAAGACGGATGAGAAAATGGACATCTTTTCTAATTCCACTGCCTGCCCTGTCCCCAAGAAAAGAAACCATACAACATTGAATGATTATCGCCCTGTAGCTCTGACCTCTATAGTTATGATGTGAGTGCTTTGAAAAAACTTGTTTTCCGTCACTTACCTTATGCTGGTCAGCTTTTAGTTTGCTTATAAACCCCATAGAGGTATAGATGATGCTATTCTAACTCTCCTTCATAATGCTTTCTTCCACTTAACAAACCCAATTCTTTTGTGTGTATTCTTTATATTGATTTTTCTTTCTGATTTTACTACTATACAGCCACCTCTCTTGGCTATGAAACTGCTTGACTTAGGTGTTGATCCAGAGCTTACTTTATGGATTGTCAATTTTCAGCGCAATAGGACTCAGTCTGTTCGTTTTCAGTCTGCACTATCCTCTGAATGCTCGACTTCTACTGGTGCACCTAAAGGCACAGTTCTGTCTCTAGTTTTGTTTACATTACATACTAATGACTGTAGAGGCACAGAGAAAACTCCACTCATCAAATATTCTGATGATTCTGCTATTCTAGATATGTTAAACTCTGATTCAGTTTACTTTGACGAAATAAAAAAGTTCTGTAGCTGGTGTAAAGATAACTTTCTTGACCTTAATGTGCAAAAAACAAAAAAAGTCTTTATAGATTTTCGGAAGAACCCAGAACCTGTGCCAGACCTTATAATTAATGGCGAAGCTGTTGAACGAGTGAATTATATAAATATCTGGGAATGATTGTCGATGATAAATTTATTTTTGATAACAATGTTACTAAAATCCATAAAAATTACCAGTCATAAATATTCTGTTTGCAAAAGCTACGAACTATTGGTGTTAACCCTGTGATCTTACAAACGTATTACAGATGTTGTGTTGAGTCATTGCTCACTGCTTCTTTTATGTGCTGGTATGGAAGTTTGGGTGTGAAGAGCAAGTGAGTATTGATGTGATGATGTGGTGAATGTGTGTAGTAAAGTGATTGGAAGGAAGCAAGTTGGAATTCAAGAATTGTATGACAGACGAGTGGAGAGGAAAGCAAGAAAGATTGCCAGTGATGATAGCCGTGTCTTAGCAAAATATTACGAATTTTACCACTGGGTGTCGTTTTAGGACCCTTAGAGTCAAATCTAGGGCACAACATTTTTATACCCAGGTTAATCCATCTTTTAAATTCATGATGTCTTTGTACCACTTTTCATGCTTAGTGGTGTGAGGGTGTGGGGGAGAGAGAGAGAAGAGAGGAGAGGAGAGAGAGAGAGAGAGAGAGAGAGAGGAGAGAGAGACGGAGAGACGGAGAGAGAGAGAGGGTGGGGGTGGGGGGTAGGGGTGTGTGTGCTTGTGTGAATATGTGTGTATTTGCTATGATATATGCTTGTGTGTGTATGTGTGTGTTGTGTATACAACCACACACACACACATCACACACACACACAACACACACAACACACACACATATATTATATAATAATATAATATATATATTGTATTATAAAATATCTTATTTATATATATAATATAATATATATTATATTATAATATTTATATATAATATATTTATATATAATAATAAAAAATGTATGTGCTTGTGAGTGTAAGCCTATGAGTGTGCTTGTGTGTGTGCATGTGTATGTTTTTTTAAAAATGATTATGGTGCGTGAGTGCGCACTCGCGTGCGCGCGCGTGTGTATGTGTGTGGGGTGTTGTTTGTGTGTGTGTGTGTGTGTGTGTGTGTGTGTGTGTGTGTGTGTGTGTGTGTGTGTGTTGGAGGGTGGGGGTGTTGGACTGTACTGTAAATTATATAAGTTGCGCGCTGGTGACCTACTCATTTTGAGTGAACCAGTATTTTAGAAAGAAGAAGAAGAAGTGGCCTCTTGATTGTGATGATTCTTGTATATGGATGTTGCCTCCTGATATGGATGTTGCGATCCTGATACTGTTTATATAACCTATTTTAATTTCTCATCTTAGATAATAAAGTATTCATATTATATCATATCATATTATATCATGTACCGCCATTTTTTCATGCACCATAAATAGTAATGTTATCTGATCTGTGTATACAATTACAGGAATTTTCGTTCTCCCTCTGAAATATGGATGAGAAAAAGGACGTATTTTCTAATCATTTTTCACATTTCACCACAAATCGTGACGTGATCAGGTGCGTACATGATAGGCAATTCTATTCTCTTTCTGAAAGATGGATGGAGCAAGAGTGTTCAATTGACTGACCATCCTGAAGGCAAAAGATTGTACTCTGTATTGTGCTTAATGTATTGAATTCACCTTCAAAACAAATTTCTTTGTGCAAAAATGGAAATGCTGACCCCATCTCCCCTCTGAAAAGTCTGTGCAATGGGTAATCCACCGTAACCCTATATTCTCTCTCTCTCTCTCTCTCTCTCTCTCTCTCTCTCTCTCTCTCTCTCTCTTCTCTCACTCTCTCTTCTTTTCTTTCTTTTCTTCTCTCTCTCTTCCCTCTCTCTCTCTCTCTCTCTATCTCGCCGATGCAAACGCCAAACGATTTAGTTTATGGGGAGACCAATAGGTATCCAATCCATTTACTTTCTGTGGTAAGGTGCATTCGTTACTGGCTAAAAATAACCCGGATGGAACCTAGTAGACTACCACATAAAGCATATAAAATGTTAGTACAGCTAAATGCTAGGGGTAAGAGTAATTGGGCCTCTAAAGTGAGATTAAAACTGTACGAATTTGGGTTTGGCTTTGTGTGGGAGAATCAAGGTGTAGATGACATAAATAGTTTTATTTGTATGTTCCGGTAAAGGTTAATTGACTGTAAACTGGCAGAGATGGAATTCTCATATGGAGGACAGTTGCCGATTTGATGTTTACAGAGTGTTAAATCCTGCACATTGTATTCCAAAGTACTTAGCAATGCAAATTAACAGACATATTAAACATATTGTCACTAAATTTAGATTTGGTGTATCGGATATCTGTGTACATTCTAACCGTTATCGGCCTTTAATTGATCGTAATTTTACATGTCCGCTCTGCCATGAGATGATGAAAATGAAGTTCATTTTGTTCTGTATTGTCCTGTATTACAAGTTATCAGACAGCAATTAATCCCATTTAAGTATCTAAGAAAACCTTGTTTCTTCAAACTCATTATGTTAATGGCATCATCAAATGAAAACACTACCAAACAGTTCGCTTTGTATTTGTATAAAGCTTTCAGAATGCGAAATGATGTGCTAAGATAACAAATGTTATGTTTCTCAAATTGAGTTTGCATTGATGAATTGCGCGATTTGTCATTTATTTACCCCCTTCTAAGGGGCTATGGCCTTTACGAATAAACATCTGCATCTGCATCTGCATCTGCATCTCTCTCTCGCCTATGCTGTTTGTTTATTTAGTCAAACGGAATTTCTGATTTTTTTTTTATGGCAGTTACAGTAGGTTCTATGATGTGCTCAGACTGTAAAGTTCAATCTGCATCTGGGATTGTGGTTTCTTGTATCACTCACACCACTACTTGAGCTTAAATGGAAAGGGGAGGGAGGTGGGGCGAATAAAGAGAGAAGGGAGACACGAGGTGCGGAAGAAACACACTTACCTTACTCTCTTTGCAATCAAGACACAGGCGTGCACTGCGTTTAACTACTGACGTCCCTCTCTTCCCACACCATACAGTTACCTGATCACCGTTTGTTGGTTCCAGATCCCCCGAGAATCACCCAGCTTTCCAAATCTTTCCCATCTGCTGCGGCAAAACCCGGTTCCTCGGTACGTCTCGTCTGCAATTATGAGAAGGGAAACCCGGATGTCACGCCATTTTTGAAAGACGCTCAAGGCAGAGAATTGAAGGTTCACCAAGGGCCAGGGGAAGTGACGCACACGATCCGTGACGTCAAGTGTAACGACACCGGCAGGTTCTGGTGTGAAGCGCCCGGGGCAAAGGAGAATAAAAGCTTGGTGTTGCTGGTGGAGTGTAAGGATTCATACGTTCGTTCGTTTGTTCGTGTCTTCATTCGTTCGGTCTTTTCTTCGCTCATTCCTTCCTTCATTTCTTCTTTTAATCTTCTCTCCTTCTTTTATCTCTATGCAATTATTCCATTACATTCTGGGATACCAGCATGCTATATTTGCTTTTCTTTCTTTGCTTTCTTTTCATTTTCCTTCCTTGCTTCCTGTGGCTAGCTCTTCATTCTTTTCGTCTTCTGTCCTTTCTTCTGTTTTTCTCTTCGTGATGCTGCTTTCGAAGATAAGGAATGATTCATGGAGATACAGATCAATCTCTCTCTGTCTCTCTCTCTCTCTCTGTCTCTGTCTCTGTCTGTCTCTCTCTGTCTCTGTCTCTGTCTCTGCTCTCTCTCTCTCTCTCTCTCTCTCTCTCTCTCTCTCTCTCTCTCTCTCTCTGTGTAAGTAACATTGGCTTTGATCTTGAATTTCTGTTCGAACTATTATGCTAAGACATACAAGATTATGCTACTTTAGGCATTGTTAGCAAATGATGAAAGATCTGTCCCCGTAGCGGCCATACTACAATGGAAATTTCAGATTGGATATTATCTATACAGGATGGAAATCTACTGGACTCATTACCGAAAGGCTTTGTACACTTCTTACTATCCATTATTAGGCCAGGATGGTTACAGTTGAAAGGGCAAGAGGGGTTTTCATGAATTGAATTTCCACCTCCTTTGATATAGAAGCAAACATGCTCCTCGTCCTCCTAACATTACCCACCTCTGCGTGAGATTTTTATATGTAGTACTTTGCTCTTCTAAGATTAAAAAAAAGCATGTTGTGAAGTTTGAATCATGCATGCTTTTTTGGTTTGGGGGAACAGTTTCAGGTTTGACTATAAGTCTGGCAACCGCCATCAGCTGGTAATCGAACTGTTTGCTGTGAACACGGCACACCAAGTACCCATCCTCCCAGAACCCCACTCCTTACACCTTTATTGGCCACCATTGTTGCAGTCCAGGATGCCTCTTGTTACCATTATGATTTCTCATTGTTATTATTATTATTATTATTATTATTATTATTATACTGTCATTATTACTGCTGTCCACATTAGTGCTAGTAGTAGTGGTAGTGGTAGTGGTAGTAGTAGTAGTAGTAGTAGTAGTAGTAGTAGTAGTAGTAGTAGTGGTAGTAGTAGTAGTTAATAGTAGTATAGTAGTAGTAGTAGTAGTAGTAGTAGTAGTAGTAGTAGTAGTATGGCACTAGCAGTAGTAGTTGTAGTAATAGTAGTAGTAGTAGTAGTAGCAGTAGCAGTAGAAGAAGCAGTATGATAATTATTAATATCACATACCTTATCAAAAACCTTCTGTTCAGGTCCTCTTCAGTTCCGGGAGGAGGCGGGAACACGTAAGCAGTTCGTGGTGGAAGCCAACCAACCCGCGAAGCTGAGGTTTCAAATCCGTTCTCACACCACCAATCTCTCCGCGTGTTGGCTGTCCCCATGGTCAGACAGTAGGAGATCGTCGCCACAAGCCTCGGAAGAAAACCAGATAAATTGTTTGAGGTCTGAAGGAGAGAGAGAGAGAGAGAGAGAGAGAGAGAGAGAGAGAGGTGAGTGGGGGGGGGGGAGGGCACAAAGAGGCGCTGTGAGTAGAGAGGGAGGACAGGGGAACGCCGGTTGCTGAGCATTTTGAATGTCATGGGCAAGAATGGAAAGAGGAGTGTGGAATGTTGTGTTGGAAAGGTATGTGTGTGTGTGTGTGTGTGTGTGTGTGTGTGTGTGTGTGTGTGTGTGTAAGCGCGCGCATGCGTGTGTGTGCATGCGTGTGTGTGCATGCGTGTGTGTGTGTGTGTGTGTGTGTGTGTGTGTGTGTGTGTGTGTGTGTGTGTGTGCGTGCGCATGCATGCATGTGTGTGCGTGTGTGTGTGTGCACGCACGTGTGTGTGTGTGTGTGTGTGTGTGTGTGTGTGTGTGTGTGTGTGATACATTCGCTGTATTTAGGTAAATGGAAAGCAGTGGGGGTGGGGGGTGGGGGTGGGGGTGGGGTAAAGTGAACGAAGGAAAGAGACAGAGATTCAGGACTCAAAATGATTTATTCATCCAAGGTCAAGGCCCCATATGAAAGAGGGACAACAACATATTCTGTAATCATTATTATAATGAACTAAGCAGGATATGGTCCTTCATGATGGCCATATTATGAATAGTCTCACGTACCTATAGCGCCCGGTACAAATACAATGTCAGATTACGTGTAATGTTTTCATTCGTTGATGTTAATAGCAAACATGGTCTTTATAAACTTAGCAGAATATTAATGGGGAAAAAGTTAGTGTGAAGACTGCCCAGAACAGGACATTGCAAAATTTAGAAAGAGAGGGGGTTAGTTACCGCCAAGGACATAAACAAAGTACAGGACAAGATACAATGCACTTCGACCTCTTGGGTCTTCTTCAGGCAAAAACAAATAACATTTAGGACAGTGAAAACGATGAATGAAAATGCATTTTCATTGTGCGCCGAATATGAGGAAATCAGTGGTTTTTCGTTCTTAGTTTTCACTGTCCTAAATGTTATTTGTTTTTGCTGACAACTGACTCATGTCAAAGACAAAACGGACCCCCTCAAGCAGTGTGATGTAGTGCTCCAGGTAGGTTGTCAAGAATGTGCCCATACGTACATTGGCGAGACAGCAAGACCTCTCACCACCCGCCTACAGGAACACGAAAACCGATATACTTCTGCCATACACGAGCACCTACAACCCACAGGCCACAGTTTCAGCCCTCAAGAAACCAAGATCTTATCTACAAAGCCATATCTCCAAAAAGAAAAGTTAAAGAACCCATCGAAATCAAGTCCAGACGCCCCAGCCTGAACAGACATCAAGGCTTTGAACTTCCCCCCATCTACAATCAGATCCTGACAACCGTTCACCCCACACAAACAGTCGCCCCACCAGGCCTCGCTGCCACAGCAGCAACAGTGAGCTGATGAAGACAGGGTGACCCTGTCGAAATATTCTCCAAGTAAGTTTTGATTCTGAGTCCTTAACTACGTTTCTAATTTTCTAACTTTTTGTTTTGGGTTTTTGAGGAGCGCGGCTCCCCTATTAAGCAGTCATTACCGTCAGTAGCGGTCTTAGTAAGCGGCATCCTGTGTATGGTGGATCAGAACAGGCACCACTGAAAAACGAAGTGACTCGGCAGTGGTACATTGTCTCCTCTGGTGGGTTGTCTCATGGCAACGCTGATTGCTCTCTGTGGACTGGTATTGCTGGTGTGTGGGAGGACAAGCCAGCTGTGGCTGTGAGAAGGGTTGGAATGAATGGCATGGTGCAGTGCCATTGAAGTGAAACAGAACCTAGGACAGTGAACAAAAAACACTACGCCTGTAAGTGCAGCTGAGCTGAAGGCATGGTAAATCTATCAACTTTCCACTGTTACTTGTTAACAAATGTTAAGTACTTAGACACACACATCCTAATTGAAGAGAGAGAGAGAGAGGGGAGAGAGAGAGAGAGAGAGAGAGAGAGAAGGAGAGAGAGAGGAGAAGAATGAGAGAGAGAGTGATGGGGTTGGGGGACAGATACAACTCGGTTAAATGAAAGATGGTGTGTGTGTGTGTTGTGTGTGTGTGTGTGTGTGTGTGTGTGTGTGTGTGTGTGTTTTTACATTTTCTATGTAGATACGTACAGACTTTAGGGCACCCCCCTGACATGATTCTGATCCTGAAACGTGCCCAAAATGACGTCAGGCAATCTGGGCACGTGGCGGCTGACCATTGGCAATAATGCAGGCTCTGATGACGCCATATTCGGCATCGATTTCTGGTCGTTCACGGTAGGTGCCTATTTATGCACATTGCAACATGAAGCCAAAAAATGCGCGTATGCACACGCACATTATGCAAAAGCACACACACACACACACACACCACACACACACACACACACACACACACACACCACACACACACACACACACACAAAGTAAAACAACACTCATGGCCGAATATGCTATCATGCATGTGAGCTCACCACCCAAAACACACACACACACACACACACACACACACACACACACACACACACACACACAAAAACACACACACACACACACACACCACCCCACACACACACACACACACACACACACACACACAGAGTTTCCAGTTTCAGTTTCATCAAGGAGGCGTCACTGAGTGCAGACTAGTCCATATACGTTACACCACGTCAGCTAAGTTTTGAGACCACGCTTCCGCATGATTTGAAGCTGATGGATAAATGAATTAAAAACAAAGATGAGATAATTAAAGAAGGGGGATTCGGGGCTACGACCAGCGGATGTTGACCTACGATTACCCCAACGCGTGGTCAACCTTGAATCCTCCCTACCTTTTTGGTTGTTGTTTGTTTTGTTGTTGTTGTTGTTGTTTTGTTGTTTTTTGTTTTTTGTTTTTTTGTTTTGTTGTTGTTTTTTGTATGGATGTACACGTGTGTGTATAATGTGGGGTGGGCTCATGTGTGTGGGTGGGCAATGTGTGTGTGTGTGTGTGGTGTGTGTGGTGTGTGTTTTTGGTGGTGTGGTGTGTGTGGGGTGTTGGTTGTGTGTGTGTGTTGTGTTGGTGTGCAGAGTGCGTGTGCATTTTGTTGTGTGTGTTGGGGTGTCGTGTGGTGTGGTGTGTGTGGTGTGTGTGTGTGTGTGGGGTGTGTGTGTGTTTTTGTGGGTTTGTGTGAGCACACGTATTGCATAATAGAAAATTTGTGAAAATACTGTGTTATGGTGTGTTTTTGTATGGGGGCGGGGCGTGCGTATGTTTGTGTTTTTGTGCGTACGTGTATGCGGTGTGTGTGCGCGCGGTGTCGATTGGACTGCACACCAACACAACAAAACCACACACACACACACACACCACACAACCACACACACACACACAAAACCCCAACACCACACAACACACAACAACACACACACACACACCACACACCACACACACCACCACACACCCACACCCCCGCACTGCAAATTAACAAGCGCTAAAAAATATCGTGGGGTATGGGTGGTTTTTTTTTTCAAATAGAAAAGTTTGTTTTGGCGCTTTAAAACTGTAATCAAACCAAACAAAACCGAATACAAGAGAAAGAGGGATGAAGAATGTGGGGTGTGGAAGATTGAGTGGAGGAGGGGGGGGGGGGGAGGGTCAGAATCCAACCGAACCCACCAATTATCCAAGCGAGTAAACAATCAGCCAGTCAACCATTACACCAGCCAACCAAGCAATGAACTAACCAGCTGATCAACCACCACCCAACTAAACGACCCAAATAACTAAAACCCTCTGCTTTTGTCAAGGACAGGCTTACCAGGAACTGTGCGTACCACAGTTACTTCCCTTGACAAGCCCTCCTTCACCACCACCAGAGAGCCATCTTTAAGTAAAGTTTCATCAGGAACGGTGCATACCACAGTTACTCCCCTTGACAAGACTCCTTCACCACCACCAGAGAGCCATTTTCTGTCACAACCACCCTACGATGTCGAGAAGGGCGATGAAGAGGAAGAGGAACGTAATAGTCATATCCCTGGCATCGCCATAGCCACTACCGTCGTCTTGATTATTGGCGGGGCTGCGCTGGGCATCTGCTTTTATTTTTGTCCAGACAATGTAAGTAGCTGGTCCTGCCTGGCTTGTCTTTCCTTTTCCTTATAGGTGGCGCTGATCCTCAAGAGAACAGGTCGTAGGGGTACCAAGAGGAACTCTTTGGCAGAAATGAATCTCTATGAGTCTCTGTCCTCAGCCAGACACAAGCAGGGTAGTAGTGCTGTAACATAACCTGCAGGCCAGTACGTTTCGGGGCATGAAGGGTCCAGGCACTTGGTTTCAACCATTGGCTGGATCTGTCCGCAACCTTGGAGGTGGCACGTTGGCAAGTTGGAACCACTTCTGGTCACCTTCCCATCAATTTTGCTCATGAAAAATTTTCCCAGTCAGTGTTCAGAGATTAGGGTTAGATCAACCATGTGAAGCTTACCTCCCTTTAAAATGGCGGAGCGTTTGCTGAGGCTGTTTATAATAAAATCAATCATCCAGCGTATTTGTTGGGGCTAAAAGGCAAAGGAATGAAATATATGAAGTGCACACGCATCACACATAAGTATATTGGACAACATACAATCACTTGAATGCGGAAAATGTGAGAGAAACTGTCTTCATCAAGAGTGAGCTTGTGTTAGAAGTATGGAGACGAATAATAATGGTGCATGTGTGTGTGTGTGTGTGTGTGTGTGTGTGTGTGTGTGTGTGTGTGGGGGTGCGTGCGTGCGTGCGTGCGGCGTGCGTGCGTGCGTGCGTGCGTGCGCGCGCGCGCGCGCGTGTGTGTATGTGGTGTGTTGTGTGTGTGTGTGTGTGTGTGTGTGTGTGCAGAATTGAACACCAGAGTTTATAGACACATATTTATGTCAGTATCAACGCGGTCTTAAGGTATTATCTTTTATTGTTTACGTACAGCTGCTTCCAAAGTTTTGTTCCGTAATGATCTTGCAATGACTTCGATTTCTTTGTTTAAGTGGCAGGCACGTATGTCATCAAAGCGGAGTCGAAGCAGAATGTGTTCTTATAAAGCAAGGTGAAAAGTCAGTACAACCTTGAGTTAATCTGACAATAAATTGGTTTCAGTCAGTCAGTGAAAAGTAAGGTATGGAAATGACTTCATAATGTATCTGTCCCATGGCTATCTACATCTGCGGGTAAGGGTATTTGCAATATAGGTTGAATTATACTGACTCAGCACTGCACATCTGTAGTTCGCCTAACACTATATTCACACTGAACGCAGCCAGTTCCTGGCAAGTCGTTGTCGTCAGCTTGACACAGCAACTCACATGCATTCAGACACAGCCAGTTGCCACAGGCCACATAGTGTCAAACAATTGAAGAAAGAAGCATACACACTATTTTCACAACAGTAGAGACACCCTACTTAAAATTTATGGATACTTTTCGAAAGTCGACCGATAAAAACAAAAAGAGAGCGAAAGAATGACAATGCCCGTGTGTTACTTTTAGTCTGTTATCTATCTGAAAAGTCAAACTTGCAGCCTACCTGATTTCTTTGTCTATGCATTACTGTGTAATGCTGATAACATTTTTCTGGAAGTAATTTTATCATTGCTCTCGAACACCTCTTTTGAAGGAAGACAATGTTGGGGCTGTCTTCGCCAATGAATCAAGAGCGTTAACTATTAGTCTTTTAGAAATTAAGTCCCCTGGACCAGCCAGCCATGCCTTTTGTATGTGTCTGAAAGACAAATCATATTTAGTGACTGGCGCGGGCCAGCATTGGCTGTGTTCTGCATGAACAGGTATCGTCATCACTCATGGAGGGAGAGAGGACGATGACATGGGCACGATTTAAGCCAGCAGCTGACAGCAACTTGTTGAACTCAGTATAAACATATCCATGACCTGTCCAGCCCTTCAGCTTATCCGCCTATCTCTACACGCAGGATATGCAACCCCAACTGCACCTTATAGAATGATCTCGCACAGAGACTCGTGACAAGTCAATGGCAATAGCAGGCCCAACCTAAGGTGACTGTGAGTTCTTGTCTCCTAGCATGTGTTGATGTGCTGCCTTCGTTTTGTGTTCTTTTAATCGGAGAACAGATTTGCTTGAAACACATTTCATGTCAAACACCAGTTTTAGTCCTTTTCATGCTTTCCTTTCCTGGAGATCTGAAAGGAAGAAGTTCGTGTGGATCTGATTGTGAGCCTGACAATATCCCAACAGGAGTAGTGACACAATCAGTGTAGTCACTGTCTTCAAGTAAGAAATGTTGGTTCACCATGGATCAACCGTGTTTGATACAACGAGGCGAGGTCCCCTTGAGGGAAACTTACTCCCGCTGGCTCTGGACTAAGCAATTATTGTCATCAGTTGGAGGCTTAGCGGGTGGTGTAGCTCTGAACATCACTGAAGTGACTCGGCAGCAGTGCAATGTCACCTGCGGAGGGCCGACGTTTGACGACTTTACCGTGATGGTGCCTGTGGCCTGCCAGTGATGGGCTTGAGCACAAGCCAGGCAGTGGCTGTGGACTGGGAGCTGGGATGATCAGAGAGGGTGCAATGCCACTAAAGTAGCATGGAAAACCAGACAGGGGAAAAGCGGCTTTCTCTAACTATCTTAAACTGATTTTCTTCAATTTTCTCTTTGAAAGACATTCTTAGTGCGTACGAGAGACAGAACAACTCAAAGTACGGCGAACGTCGTGCAGATCCTAGGAAGCGAGTACGGACGATGTAGTGGTATATCGCTTTGTTCGTATCTCTCGCAGTTGTGAAATAATCCTATTTTTAAAAATGAAAATGATTATTTCCTGTAAAGTTTTACCAGCTTTCTTTTTCTTTCAGGCCATCCTTTGTTAAACTAACGGTAAAACATGTTCAGCCAAGACAACGTTCAGAGTTTGACTACGTTAGGATCATGCAGAACACTGCAATCAGTTCAGAACTTTGAATGCTGACCGCTCTGATCAGGGAGGGCTGTGTGATAGTATCAGCTGAGAACTTTCATGTAAGCAGTAAGCATTTCCCCTTCATTTCTTCTTTTTTTCCCTCACACCAAAAAAGGTGTAACTGATAACTTGGAGCTGAATTTTTGAAATGCCCGCTTCCTGTGTCGCTGTCTTATCCACAGTAAATCAAATCTGGACTGTTGTTTATTATGAAATCCATTCCACTCTGTTTACAGCTGTATATCAAAGGTATTCCAGAGTGTGCCAACTGGGCGATGATTGTTTTAAGCGTTCTGTTTTTGCCGACTTTACGCAATAGATATCTGGTCATAAACTGGAATTGAACATGTAATATTTAAACGCCTGACGTCAATACCTTCTGTCATGGTACATTAGGTAATTTCAGAGAAAACGGGAGTCTACATGCTCCTGAAAGAAATTGTCTCCATCCCTCCCTCCAAAGGTGTTTGATTCAGCTACCTCTGTGTGTGTGTGTGTGTGTGTGTGTGTGTGTGTGTGTGTGTGTGTGTGTGTGTGTGTGTGTGTGCCTTCAAGCAGATGGCAGATGCATGTGTTGTGTGTGTGTGTGTGTGTGTGTGTGTGTGTGTGTGTGTGTTGGTGCATGGCGTATTTTGTTTTCAGCTATAAAGGGTTCAATGTCCTGTATATGCAGGTGTTGCTAGCGGAGTGGGCAAAGCATTGTTATCCTAACCAAAGCGCCTGGGTTCCTTTCCCCCGTCACATCCAGGTTCCACACCTGTACAGGCCCCAGCCTCTCCCACGTCCTGCGTACAAAACTTTACACAGAGGTGTCGCCTGTGGGTGCCTGCATCACAAAGGACAAACCAAATCCGCGCACGTTCAAAACCATTCCATTGTGTGCGGATGAGCAGGCCACAGTGAAATTGTTCAAGACATTGGTAGGGACAACAGCAAACGTACGCTGGCAGTGTCGTGTTTAAGCTTCACTCAAATAGATGGATAGCAGCGATCCTAGTTGATCCCCTCACACACTATTTCTTCTTTGTATGTTAATCCCACCAGACGGTCTTTTACCTTTGTATGTTAATCCACCAGACGGTATTTTCCCTTTGTATGTTAATCCCATTAGATAGTATTTCCTCTTTGTATGTTAATGCCAACAGAGAGTATTTTCCCTTTGTATGTCAATGCCATTAGACAGTATTTCCTTTGTGTATGTTAATGCCATCTGACAGTGTTTGCTCTTGCATGTTAATGCCTCAGGCAGTATTTTATCTTTGTATGTTAATGCCATCAGACAATGTTGCTCTTTGTATGTTAATCCATAGACAGTATTTCTCTTTGTATGTTAATGCCATCAGACAGTGTTTGTCTTGATGTTTGTTATATCCTCTTAAACCATATTTCTCTACGTTTGGTTAATCTCACAGACGTATTTTACCTTTGTACGTTTGGTTATATTCTTAAAGTGAGGGAAACTGAATGTCCTCGCATCGGGGAGCATGACTCACTGAGACAGCCTTGACAGGAATCAAGGAGCAGAAGAACCGTACAATCAACCTCAACGCAGCACTCTACCGAGGGGAGACAGAGAGCCATTGTTACCAGGGCTGCAAACACTCTCCACCCAGGAGCAGGAGAACACTACGATCAACCAGTCAACAGCAGAACTCTACTAGAGGGAGGGAAAGGGGCATTCATTGTTGCCAGGTGCTGCAAACATTTTCTCCACCTCCTAGCAACAGTAAGTCAGATTTCACTTTTGGAAAATCAAGCGTCTCTCGCTAACATGGTTTGGCGCATATCTCTGTGTGAAAAGTAATTTTTGGTGTAAAGGCAACTCAGCTTTTGCTTCACGGGACCTGCACATTTCGCTGAGTAGGTGATTAGTTGAGTTCTTCTTACCGTTAGGCCTCAACCAATGAGATCAGCAGGAAAGCTTGAACTAGATACACCTACGAAAGACAGGGCCAAGGTCCATCCTAACAGATATATATTTTCTTCAGAGACCTTTTTACTGTGTTCGTTGGTTCTTTTACATGGGCAAAAGAATCACTGCCACACGCAGGACCTCGATCTATTGCCTCGCCCAGAAGACTAATCCTCAGGCTATCTCTTGAACTTTAGTAAAGAGGAAGAAAAAAAAACAAATAGAACCATGCCAATTGTGGATTCAAATCAAGGGCTTGTGACGTGCATCCTCATTCATGGCTGGATGCATCAACTACCAGGCCAGCAGTCCACTCTTGCAGTAGGGTTGGAGGTAAGCAGAGCTGAGAAGGAGAAAAAGCGTCACAATTGATTTCCTTGTTAGTTCAGTTATCACACTTAAACAGAGTGGAAAGGTTATTTTCGTACTACTTCGGACGTCTTTCCAGTTGTTGCGGAAAATTTGTGTCCCACTGGGATGAAAGGATGCGTTGTTGGCATGTTTACGTTTACGAAGATCAGGAGAGGAAGGAGTACGGCAGGAAGCGGGAGGGGATGGGTGGTGAGATGGGGTATGGGTTGAGAAGTTTGAGAGAGGGAGGGAGAGAAGAGGGGAAAGAGAAGGGATAGGGATTCCGTTTCCGTCAGATTTATTGGGCAGAGAGAGAAGAGAGATGAGAGAGAGGAGAGAGAGAGAGAGAGAGAGGAGAGAGAGAGAGAGAGGAGGAGAGAGGGTGGGGGTGGGGAAGGTGGGGTGGAGTCCAGGGTGAAGTAACGTGATCAATTTTCGTGTATGCCAGTCACGAGTTTATACGTGCTGTTGTATAGGTATGCCTGTATCCATTTGGGGAAAACAACATTAATGGTGATCATCAAGCTGGTCTCAAACAAAGGCTTTCGACTGTTGACTACGTGTTTATTTTGATGACTCTTGGTCAGAAGCAGTTTTCACATAATCAAAAATTGTATGCCACTTTTATAGATTTTGAAAACGCGTTTGATTCCATCAATAGAAATCTTGTTTGGCCATTGATGATTAAAAATGGTATTAATGGAAAACTGATGTATTGAAGCATGTATGAGGTTGTTAGAGCTAAAATTCGTTGCGGTAGTAAAGTAACAGATTGCATTAACTGTACAGCTTGGGGTTAGGCAGGGGATACTTGCAGTCCTGTTCTAGTTTCCCTCTTTATCAATGACCTAGCAGTTGAAGTGATCACAAATGGAAAACATTGGGCTTTGCTTTGCTGACTTTGCTTGCTTTTGAGTTATTTGTTCTGTTATTAACTGACGATGTGGTTTTGATTTCGGAGACTGTTGTTGGCTTACAGACGCAACTGTGTAGATTTGCAATGCGCAGCTGTCCAAAAGTAACATCATTGTCTTTCGTAAAGGTGCTTATCTAAGTACATTGGAAAGGTGGTTCTATGATTGTATCCCCATGCCTGTTGTGAATGTTTAGAAGCAATTGGGTATATTTTTCTCTACATGTCTGACTTTTGTTAGTGCGTGGAAGGCTCTTGCAGGCTGGGCCAAATATGTGTTGCTCTGTATCACCAAAACGTTTGTATCCTCAATGATATGTCTTTTAATGTGTTTATCAAGTTGTTTGATAGTCAAATACAGCCAGTTATACAATATGGGTCGGAATTATGGGGATTAGACAACACTGCCGTATACTGTAAATCTGTGCGCCTTTTCGCTTTAAAGAGATGTTTAGGTGTAGACAGGCGCACGCCTAATGATCTTTTTTCATCATCATCATCATTCTCTTGCCCATGATGGGCGTAGAGGAGAATGAGAGACACTCTCGAAGCCAGGCACCGCCATCCGGCCCTGTCCTCTGCCTGCCGCATCAGCGTAGGGCCATCCATCCTGGTCCATTCTTTGATGTTGTCCATCCAGCATTTGGCTTGTCGTCCCCTTCGTCTGCACCTTCCAGCGTGCCCTGGATGACTGTTTTGGGCAGTGAATTGTGGCGTATGACATGCCCAAACCACGACAGCTTCCTCTTCTTGACTGTTGCCAAGAGGGGTTCTTGGGGGCCTGCAAGTGATGTTATTTGGCTCCTCACAAGGTCGTTTGTCTTCCGGTCTTGCCAAGAGATCCCGAGCAAGCGCCTGACGCATTTAGTTTCAAACGTCTGGATTCTCTTGGTGGTCTCTGCTGTCATGGTCCAGCTTTCGCAGCCATACAGCAGGATGGACAGCACCAGGGACTTGTACAGCTTCATCTTTGTAGGAAAGCTGATCTCCCTGCTCTTCCAGATCTTGTTTAGCTTTGCCATTGCTGCTGTTGCGATCGCTAGTCTGGTCTTGATTTCTGTTGTAGAGCGACCGTCTTTGGTGAGAGTGGCGCCAAGGTATTTGAAAACGCCCACTTCTTCAAGCTGATTTCCGTTCATGTAGATTTCAGCATGGGTGTTGGTTGTGCTGTTGACCAGGACTTTGCTTTTTCTGTGCTCACTTCCATTCCATATGCACCTGCCCTTTCTTCCAGTCTCTTTGTCAGGTCTTGTAGTTCCTCGTTGCTGCCTCCCATCAGGTCGATGTCATCTGCGAACCTCAGATTATTGATGGTTCTTCCTCCGATGGAGACAGTGGAGTGGAAGTCATGGAGGGTTTCAGCATGATATTTTCCAGGAAGAGATTGAACAGTACGGGAGATAGCAGCAGCCTTGACGGACTCCAACTGTGGTCTTGAAGTAGTCCCCTATCTGGCTGTTGAGGAGACTGCGCTGCTGGCGGTGTTATACAGCGCCTGGATGGTTTGGACGAGACCCTCCTCTTGCCAAACTTTCTGAGCACCTGCCACAGACCCTTGTGCCACACCCTGTCAAACGCTTTCCTAAAGTCAATGGAGTTGTGGAACAGGTCTCGCTGATGTTGCAGATGTTTCTCCATCAGTATCTGGCAGGTGAAGATCTGTTCTACTGTGCTTCTGCCTGCCCTGAATCCAGCTTGTTCTTCTGCCAGGTGTTCTTCCGCCTCTTTCTTCAGTCGATTCAAGATGACTCTGAGCATGATTTTACTGGTGTGGCTAATGAGATTATTGTTCTGTAGTTCTGGCATTGGCGTAGATTTCCCTTTTTGGGCAGGGGGATGATGAGTGATTGAGTCCATTCTGAGGGCCACTGTTTTGTCTCCCAGATCTTCTGACAAATCGATGTTACTAGAGTGACCAATTCCTTCCCTCCATGTTTGAGCAGCTCTGCTGGAATATTGTCTGCTCCAGGTGATTTCCCTGCCGGAAGGCTGCCGATGACTTCTTCCACTTCTTCTCTCATCACTGGTAGTGGTGATGGGTTCCCTTGATGGTGTTGAGTCCCCCTCAAACAGACTGTCGTCTGGCTGAATAGGGTAGTTGTAAAGTTCTTGCAGTACTGTGTCCATCTGTTCAAAACAGCGGAGCTTTCTGTCAGCAGCTCGCCTGAGGTATCCTCGATGACTGACGATCTGTTTTGCTGTGTCTTGGTGAGGTTTTTCAGTGTGGTGAAGGCATGTTTGCTGTTTCCCTTTTCCATGCCTTTCTCGATGTTCTCGCACTGATTATTAATCCATTGTTCTTTGGCTTCAATCATTTCCTTCTTTACAAGGTGTGGTTTTTCGATACTGTACGGCTTGTTCAGGGCTGGAATTTTTCGTACTCTTCAGTGATCTTCTTTTGTCGCAGAGGTCAAGGATGTCGTTTGAGATCCATGCTTGGTTTTCTTCCTCTGTCGCCCAAGTACCTCCTCTGCTGTTTCGCAGACTGCCTCATTGAAGCTGTTTGTGAGGTCGTTGATGTCATTGTCCAGGAGGTTGAGTGCCGCGAACCGCCCCCCCCCCCCCCCCCCCGAGCTGTGCCTGGAATGCCTCTTCTATCTCTGGGTCTTTTACTTCTCCAGGTCAAACTTGATGGTGGCTGCGCAGCTTGGTACTTTTTCTTCAATTTGATCTTCATTTGATCTTATTTACAGTGAAACAAATAGAGTCCCCTTGTACGCAGATTCAGCAGTAAAATGTATCCAATGTTGGCTGGATTTCCTTCACATGGAGAAGCACTGATTACCACAGACAACTTATAACATGTTATGTTATCTCGATGCTAGAGGAAAAGAAAAACAAATGGGAATATAAAGTACGCCTTTGTCTCTTTGAACGTGGTTTTGGTTTTGTATGGTTACGTCAATGTGTTGGCAATATTAAACAATTCATATGGTGCTTTCGTCAAGTCAATGATTAATTGACTGCACTTGGCAAAGATAGCCAAACCATGTGCAGTGTAGTGAAAGGTTTGATTTTTGTAGAAATGTTTGCAATATTCATGGTGTGAAACCTAATTCAACTTTAGAAATGGATAGACACTTAAAGTGTGTCATTACCAAATTCAGATTTGGAATATCAGAACTGGCAGTTCATAAGTTTTGACACAAAGCCACTCTTGATAACAATGATTTGCTGTGTCCGCATTGTAAAGAATCTCAAGAAAATGAAATCCATTTTGTTCTTTACTGTCCAGCCCTAAGGAATGTTAACGCTGGATTTCATTCAGCTAAAATCTTATAGGCAGCTTTTCCTGTTTAAATTAACCACATTGATGGCATCAACCTCCACAGAAGTTGTTCGAAAGTTGTCCTTGTTCCTGCACAAGCATTCAGATTTAGAGAAATAGCTACCGTTGGATGTTCTGAATTACTTGTGTTTGGTATGCTTTACAGTTATGAGTATTTGTTTCAGATGCGTAGAATCATGTGTTGAAATTGTTATGAATAGAGATGTTAAAAGTGCTCTTACAAAACTGAGATTTGCTGTGTCAGATATAGCCAGCCACCGATTTAGATACAGTGAAAAAAACAGGCAGTTATGTGTCGCTTGCATCATGTTTCTGAGGAAGATGCCACTCATATCATACTCTGCTGCCCTGTTCTTCATGATTTGAGAATAAAACACATTTACCCTAAGTAGTATAATGATCCATGCCATTTCAGGTTTAATTCACTTATGACATGTAAAAATGAGAGTGTATTATCTAATGTAGCTCTATTCGTTTACAAAACTTTGATACATTTGTGTACTTCTTCAACATAAAAAATGTATTTTTGATGGAGCAAATACAAATTAACTTTTTGTTTTGTTAGCCTTACTTTGTTCGGTTTAGTGCATGACAAATGCTTTATGACCAGTGTCTAAATTCCATGTTATGTATGTAAATGTGTGTGCGTGCGTGCGTGCGTGCGTGCGTGCGTGCGTGCGTGGTGCGTGGTGTGTGTGTGTGTGTGTGTGTGTGTGTGTGTGTGTGTGTGTGTGTGTGTGTGTATCAGATTATATGAGTCGTTGAATGATTACCCCCCTTCAGGTAGGGGGCCTAGGCCTAAATCTGAATAAAACATTTCATGTTTCGTATTTCGTGTATGTATATACAGGTACTTCAAAAAGCAGAAATGCAAACAGCCTTATCTGCAGATTCAGTTCATGTTGATAGCTGATTGTATTGCATTGCTTCTGTCATGTTACTTATTTTGCAATTAGCTGTGCTTTAAAAGCATCAGAGCGAAATAAAATGGATTAAAGAAATCTTGTGTGTGTGTGTGTGTGTGTTGTGTGTGTGTGTGTGTGTGTGTGGTGTGCGTGCATGCATGCTTACGTACGTGCGTGTATGTGTGCGTGGCGGGGGGGGGGAGAAGGGTGAGAGAGAGAGAGAGAGAGAGAGAGAGAGAGAGAGAGAGAGAGAGAGAGAGGAGAGAGAGGAGAGAGAGAGAGAGAATGGTTAAAAAAAAACTACAAACACCCGGAGTAAGTGCAAAATGTATTTCGCTTTATTCAAAGATTCTTCAGCTGCAACCATGAACCGAACTGAAAGAATGAAACACCGAACTTAAAACGTAAACAACTAAATTAAAATCAAACACTAAGCTTATTTAAAATGCACGGGTTTTTCAAGCACAAGAGTATTGGAAACAGAGAGAGAGAGAGAGAGAGAGAGAGAAGAGAGAGAGAGAGAGAGAGAGAGAGAGAGAGAGAGAGAGAGAGAGAGAGAGAGAGAGAGAAGCGGAAGCACAAGCACAAGCCGAAGTTTATTCAGTATAGGCCATATTCCCTTCTGAAGAGGGTACAATAGATTGACAATACACTTCTGAATAAACAATGAATAGTTAGACAGTTATACAACACGACATGGCAATTGAGCATTACTTCATCCTGACTGTGTATCCAGGAATACTTAAATGAACTGATCAGTACAGAACGTCATTAAAATACTTTATATAAATATACGCAAACATTCTTCAATATTACTTCATTTCGATTTGCTATGAGCAATACGACCTCAAACAGACATGGGCTTTTCAAATGTTTTGGGAGGATAAAATAATTTTACACATCTTGGAAGGCAGGACAACACAGAAAAAAAAAGAAAAAAAAAAGATGTTTTCGGTATATTTACACAATAAGCACATAAAAGCATTTTCAACAACATTAGCGTACGATGCTTCTGCGCGAATATATTGGCAATTTCGAATATCCTTTTTGTCATATAATTCTTCAAATGTCTGTCGATGGCAAGCAAAAGATATGCTTCACAATTCCTAGACGATTTAAATGTTCCATAAAAAGCGCACCTGTCACTGTTCAAACGTGTTTCTTCCATTTTTACCCTCGGTTATCAATCAACCTTTGACGAGAATCTTCTTCAAAAAATATTGACGTCTTCCACACCTTCATCGATCCAGACCAACCCAAAACCATTTTGATAAAAATATTCTCGAACCTCAAATTTCTTAACTCTTAATTTCAACATTTTATATGCTTTATATGGTAATCTTTTCTCATCCATACGCAGAATGTTCAACCAGTTATTGATATATTGCAAAGATGAGTTAATGTACATATGACCTGTATCCTCATATACAAGACAATATGACGTTTTAGGTTCCACGTCCAAGAATTTTTTTCAAGCAAACAGATGATTTTTCTCTATTTCAGCAACAGCTTTATCCTCATCCCATAACTGTGCTCCACACTGATCAATTGGTTGAACGTGCGGATAAAAAGAAAAAAATTAAGTAACACAACCAAAGAGTTATTGTTGAGCATACATATACAAATTTCTCTACGTATGTAGTAACGCACGTCTTGCTCTACTCGCAAGGTCCTGACAGGTAGGTGGAAAATTGTTACGGGTATTGAAACACGCCAAGATATTTGTAACATATCACAGCACCCATAGCCTCGCCATTTAAAAAGCATCTCTGTCTTTCTGCTAGATACCCCCTTTTCAAAGTGAGAATAACGAGAAGAGAGAGAGAGAGAGAGAGAGGAGAGAGAGAGAGAGAGAGAGAGAGAGAAGAGGAGAGAGAGAGAGAGAGAGAGAGAGAAACACTTCTGCAAACACTAACGCTTCTGACGCAATAGCGATCCATGCAGACAACAACAATTTCAGAGCATAGGAATAATCACCTGAATGGATTTCAAAGATGAGAGATATATCACCTCATGCAGCAAGTAAAAAACCCCACCAAAACAAAGAGAGAGAGAGAGAGAGAGAGAGAGAGAGAGAGAGAGAGAGAGAGAGAGAGAGAGAGAGAGAGAGAGAGGAGAGAGAGAGAGAGAGAGAGAACTGTGCGCAGTTAGTACTGGTTGATGGACCGGCATCTTCACTTTTTGGAATGTGGCTGCTCAGTCAGTAAACAGCTGCCCAAAGGCCAGTCACAAGGTCTGTGCTATACGAGGGCTGAAGCCAGGGCAGCTATGAGGCTTGAAGGACACCCAGACCCACAAGTATTGGTGACCACATCGAAAGTATTTCGACGACGACGAAGTCTGCAGTGTCTGCAGGCGTGTTTGTATCTGTGTAAAACACACACACACACACACACACACACACACACACACACACACACACACACACACACACACACACAACACACACACACACACACACACACACACCACACGCACTCTCTCTCTCTCTCTCTCTCTCTCTCTCTCTCTCTCTCTCTCTCTCTCTCTCTCTCTCTCTCTCTTCGTTATTCTCACTTTTGAAAAGGGGGATATCTAGCAGCAAGACAGAGATGGATTTTAAGGTGAGTGAAATGTCAAACCTCGATGTCAACAATATCAACATTGCAGCGCAAGACAACGCTGAACATGTTCTAAGATTGAGAAGAAGAAATGACTCAATTCAAGTGAACACATCAAAATATACTAACGCAACCTGTATGTGTTAGAAAGAAAAGTATTCTGAAAAGCCTTTGAAAAGTACAGACTGCAATAGAAAAATGCATTCCTTTTGCAGCGAGACATTAGTATACAAAGTTTATATCCTTGTCAGAGCTCTAAGGAAATATACTTGAAATTGTGTTCATACCCACTCTTTGATATAAGAAAATAGAAGAAAAGCGTGTTGGAAAAATAATTCGGTGTTCATAAACAACAAAAGATCGCAACACTGTTATGTTCGAATGAAAGTTCTCACTGCAGAATTGAAGAACCAAGCAACAACAACAACAACAACAACAAGAACAGCAACAGGAATTGTTCTACCAAACTGGGAACATGCTGTCGTGAAATTGATAGAACAATCGCAAAATTCAGAACAACTCAGAAGAGATACTCTGACACAGTTAATGCGTTTTGTACAAAGAAACTTGATGAAAAGCAAAACGCTCAAGCAACGGCGACCTAAACAATCTTACATGCAGAATCAACTGCAAAATGTAGAGCAAACACGCAATACAATGATGCCTGCACCTACTTCCATCATGACACAGTAAAACTCAAGTACAAGAACAGGGGAAAAAACAAGATATCACTACAGAAACAGAAACATAAAGCTAATCTTTCAACAACAATGTTTGCAGGCGGTTCTTCCACAGAGTTGGACAGAGACACCTCAAGCATAGACAATAAAAAGCCATGTTCTGAAAGTGACAAACAACGACCTCCATCTTTATATCATCCATGACTAAGTTCTCGCAGGTATGGATGGAGAACGTCTTGGGAGATCATACGGGTTTCAGAGCACAATGAAAAAGTGCTGACGATTGATGACTGCAGCAACTACAGGTGCCAGAGGAACACGATCCAGGTGTAACACTCCTGCACCCCGGAATCAACAACCTGAAGACAACTTCAGCTGAATAAGCAAGCAAGAAAATGACCAAACGTGTCACAAACGTTTCACATCAATGTAAGAAGCCTCATGTTGTTGTAAGCAATGTTATTCCAACACTGGATTTAAATGCGGAGTTAAAAAAAAAGAAATTTACCACGCTGTTGTTTTTTGGAAAATTGAGACAGAAAGCCAGCCAACAAACAAGGAAACAGGGAAGGAAACAGACAAGGAAACAGACAAGGAAACAGACAAGGAAACAGACAAGGAAACAGACAAGGAAACAGACAAGGAAACAAACAAGGAAACAGACAAGGAAACAGACAAGGAAACAGGCAAGGAAACAGACAAGGAAACAGACAAGGAAACAGACAAGGAAACAGACAAGGAAACAGGCAAGGAAACAGACAAGGAAACAGACAAGGAAACAAGGAAACAGACAAGGAAACAAGGAAACAGACAAGGAAACAAACAAGGAAACAGACAAGGAAACAGACAAGGAAACAAACAAGGAAACAAGGAAACAGACAAGGAAACAGACAAGGAAACAAACAAGGAAACAGGCAAGGAAACAGACAAGGAAACAGACAAGGAAACAAGGAAACAGACAAGGAAACAAGGAAACAGACAAGGAAACAAACAAGGAAACAGACAAGGAAACAGACAAGGAAACAAACAAGGAAACAAGGAAACAGACAAGGAAACAGACAAGGAAACAGACAAGGAAACAGACAAGGAAACAGACAAGGAAACAAGGAAACAGACAAGGAAACAGACAAGGAAACAAGGAAACAGACAAGGAAACAGACAAGGAAACAGACAAGGAAACAAACAGGAAACAGCAAGGAAACAGACAAGGAAACAGACAAGGAAACAGACAAGGAAACAAGGAAACAGACAAGGAAACAGACAAGGAAAAACAGACAAGGAAACAGACAAGGAAACAGACAAGGAAACAGACAAGGAAAGAAACAAGAAACAGACAAGGAAACAGACAAGGAAACAGACAAGGAAACAGACAAGGAAACAGACAAGGAAACAGACAAGGAAAGAAACAAGGAAACAGACAAGGAAACAGACAAGGAAACAAACAAGGAAACAGACAAGGAAACGGACAAGGAAACAAACAAGGAAACAGACAAGGAAACAGACAAGGAAACAGACAAGGAAACAGACAAGGAACAACAAGGAAACAAACAAGGAAACAACAAGGAAACGGACAAGGAAACAAGGAAACAGACAAGGAAACAGACAAGGAAACAGACAAGGAAACAAGGAAACAGACAAGGAAACAAGGAAACAGACAAGGGAAAAACAGACAAGGAAAGAAAAAAAGGAAACAAACAAGGAAACGGACAAGGAAACAAGGAAACAGACAAGGAAACAGACAAGAAACAAACAAGGAAACAGGCAAGGAAACAGACAAGGAAACAGACAAGGAAACAAGGAAACAGACAAGGAAACAAGAAACAGACAAGGAAACAAACAAGGAAACAGACAAGGAAACAGACAAGGAAACAAACAAGGAAACAAGGAAACAGACAAGGAAACAGACAAGGAAACAGACAAGGAAACAGACAAGGAAACAGACAAGGAAACAAGGAAACAGACAAGGAAACAGACAAGGAAACAAGGAAACAGACAAGGAAACAGACAAGGAAACAGACAAGGAAACAAACAAGGAAACAGACAAGGAAACAGACAAGGAAACAGACAAGGAAACAGACAAGGAAACAGACAAGGAAACAAGGAAACAGACAAGGAAACAGACAAGGAAACAGACAAGGAAACAGACAAGGAAACAGACAAGGAAAGAGACAAGGAAACAGACAAGGAAACAGACAAGGAAACAGACAAGGAAACAGACAAGGAAACAGACAAGGAAAGAAACAAGGAAACAGACAAGGAAACAGACAAGGAAACAAACAAGGAAACAGACAAGGAAACAGACAAGGAAACAACAAAGGAAACAGACAAGGAAACAGACAAGGAAACAGACAAGGAAACAGACAAGGAAACAGACAAGGAAACAAACCAAGGAAACAAACAAGGAAACGGACAAGGAAAGAAGGAAACAGACAAGGAAACAGACAAGGAAACAGGAACAGAAGGAACAAGAAAAGACAAGGAAGCAACAAGGAACAGACAAGGAGGAAACAGACAAGGAAAAACAAGAAACAAGGAAACGCAAGGAAACAGAAAGGAACAGACAAGAAAACAACAGGCCCCCCTCAGACCAGACAGACAGGAAACAGACAAAACGGAAACACACAGGAAACAACACAGGAAACAGACAAGGAAACAAACAAGGAAACAGACAAGAACAACAAGGAAACAGAAAAGGGAAAACAACAAGAAAGACAAGGAAACAAGAAAAGACAAGGAAACAGACAAGGAACAGAAAGAGGAAACAGACAAGGAAACAGACAAGGAAAAGACAAGGAAACAGACAAGGAAAAGAAAGGAAACAGACAAGGAAACAGACAAGGAAACAGACAAGGGGAAAGAAAAGGAAACAGACAAGGAAACAGACAAGGAAAGAAACAAGGAAACAGCAAGAAACAGACAAGGAAAGCAGAAAGAGAATTGACAGGAAAACAGACAAGGGAAACAGACAAAGGAAACAGACAGGAAACGACAAGGAAACAAAAGGAAACAAACAAGGTAAACGGACAAGGAAAAAGGAAACAGACAGGAAGACAAGAATGTACAAGGAAACAAGGAAACAAACAAGGAAAAAGGAAACAGACATGTAACAACAAGGAAAGAAACAAGCAAACAGACAAGGGAAACAGACAGGGAACAAACAAGGAAACAGACAAGGAACAGACAGGAAACAACAAGGAAAACAGGAAACGGACGAAGGAACATATGAAACAGTAGGTAACCACTAGAAAGCTCAACAAGGAAACAAGGAAACAGACAAGGAACAAGGAATAGACAAGGAAACAAGAAATCAGACAAGGAACAAGGAAACAGACAAGGAAACAGAAAAGGGAAAAACAGGTAAGGAAACAGACAAGGAAAACAGACAAGGAAACAAAAGGAAACAAACTAGCAAACAGACAAGGAAAGACAAGGAAACTCCAAGGAAACAGACAAGGAAACAGACAAAGGAAAGAAACAAGGAAACAGACAAGGAACAGACAAGGAACCGAACAGAGGAAAGGAAGCTTCAAAAACAAGGAAACAGACAAGGAAACAGACAAGGAAACAGACAAGGAAACAAGGAAACAAACAAGGAAACAGACAAGGAAACAGACAAGGAAACAAACAAGGAAACAGACAAGGAAACAGACAAGGAAACAAACAAGGAAACAAGGAAACAGACAAGGAAACAGACAAGGAAACAGACAAGGAAACAGACAAGGAAACAGACAAGGAAACAGACAAGGAAACAAACAAGGAAACAAGGAAACAGACAAGGAACAGACAAGGAAACAGACAAGGAAACAGACAAGGAAACAGACAAGGAAAGAAACAAGGAAACAGACAAGGAAACAGGCAAGGAAACAGACAAGGAAACAGACAAGGAAACAGACAAGGAAACAAACAAGGAAACAAGGAAACAGACAAGGAAACAGACAAGGAAACAGACAAGGAAACAGACAAGGAAACAGACAAGGAAACAGACAAGGAAACAGACAAGGAAACAAGGAAACAGACAAGGAAACAGACAAGGAAACAGACAAGGAAACAGACAAGGAAACAGACAAGGAAACAGACAAGGAAACAGACAAGGAAACAAACAAGGAAACAAACAAGGAAACAGACAAGGAAAACAGACAAGGAAACAGACAAGGAAACAAGGAAACAGACAAGGAAACAGACAAGGAAACAGACAAGGAAACAGACAAGGAAACAGACAAGGAAACAAACAAGGAAACAGACAAGGAAACAGACAAGGAAACAGACAAGGAAACAGACAAGGAAACAGACAAGGAAACAGACAAGGAAACAAGGAAACAGACAAGGAAACAGACAAGGAAACAAACCGATGAAAAAAATCATCAAACGAATAAACAAGCAAACAAAGATGATTTTCCTGCAGCAAGATAACATGAAGGACAAAACAAATACCATGCAGGAAGAAATTCATTCAAATGAAAGAGGTTCAGGAGTTTAGCGGGAAACATAACACAGCTTATCATATACGGTAGAAAATACAATATCATATTATTTTCTTGTTTAAGAAGTTCAGCATGTAAGTGTGCGTGTGTGTGTGTGCGTGTGCGTGTGTGTGTGTGGGCACGCACGCGTCCGTGAGAGCATGCGTGTGTACCTGCGTGCGTGCTCACATGTGCGCGCGCGCAGATCTGTGTGTGTGTGTGTGTGTGTGTGTGTGTGTGTGTGTGTGTTTGTGTGTGTGTGTGTGTGTGTGTGTGTGTGTGTGCGTGTGTGTGTGGTTTTGTTTTTGCATTTTGTGAGCCTTCTCGTTGATGTGAAGAGATGATGAAAGCTGAAAAGACATAAAGCTTCTCGGTACAGATTAACATGAAACTTTGGAGGCGAGGGATGGGGGTATATCACGTTCGGAACATTGTAAGCAAGCGGGAGTAAGGAACAGTGGGAGGGTTAGGTGAGACCATACTGTACCAATCCTTTCCCCCTTCGCTCCGTTCCCACGTTTCCAAACAGCCCCTACTGTCTTATACACCATCCTTACCCCTTCCCCCCTTCCTTACACACCATCCTTCCCCCCTCCCCCCTTCCGCTCCTTCTCTACTTTCTCATTCTGCCTTTCCTCTTGATTATTTAGTTTTTGGCGAGTGTATCGGCAAAAGGAGAATGAGTAACTTTGGACATTGTTTAACAACGTTTTGGCCACCTGAAACTCCTTAAAATGAATTTAGACCACCCCATCCCCCCACCCCGCCTGTCCTGGACCGAGTGTGTGTGAAAAAAATGTATATAGAAACATAGATAGATAGATAGAGAGATAGATATACTAATACAGATATACACTCTTCACCTCCCTGTCACTATGTCTGTATAGACCCCAATCAGATACTCAGTGCCGCTGTACGTTTTGCTGCAGCCGGGGCTGCTGCTGCAGCAGCTGCTGCTCAAAATGGATACAGCTGATGCGTATTAACATGATGATGACCAACATATTCCTGTTGACGCGTCTAAGATTTCCGGTGACGTAAGAACGGGGTGACCTTTGACCTTGTGTTTACGAGGGATAGGCACGTCTTGGTGGTGGGGGCACGCAGTAGAAGGATGCTTCCTTGGGCACATCGTAGACTGCAAGTACACACACACACACACACACACACACACACACACACACACACACACACACACACACACACGAATATGAGAGAGAGAGGCAGGGAGAGAGAGAGTCGAGACAGGAGAGAGACAACACACACACACACACACAACACACCAACACACACCACACACCACACGCACACACACGACGCACGCGCGCGCGCACGCGCGCGAGTATGAAACAAGAGAGAGAGAGAGAGAGAGATAGAGAGAGAGAGGAGATAGAGAGAGAGAGAGAGATAGATAGAAGTAGAGAGAGAGAGAGAGAGAGAGAGAGAGAGAGAGAGAGAGAGAGAGAGAGAGAGACAGCGCGCGAGAGAGAGAACACACACACACACACACATGCTCTCTCTCTCTCTCTCTCTCTCTCTCTCTCTCTCTCTCTCTCTATCTCTCTCTCTCCCCCACCACACACACATACACACACACACACACACACACACACACACACACACACACACACACACACACACACACACACGTTCCACACAAGTAAAGAAGAGAGAGAGAGAGAGAGAGAGAGAGAGAGAGAGAGAGAGAGAGAGAGAGAGAGAGAGAGAATAGAGAGACAGACCAACAGAGATACAAAGAGCGAGACAGAGACAGAGAAAGAAGGAAAGACAGAGAAAGAGAGAGACAGTGAGAGAAAGAGCGCGCGCGCAGACGAGAGAGAGAGAGAGAGAGAGAGAGAGAGAGAGAGAGAGAGAGAGAGAGAGAGAGAGAATTTGATGAGACTAAAATGAGCACGGGTATGCCCACCCAATAGCACGCACGAACTCATGACTGGCATACCGGAAAATACGTTTATGAAACAAATCTTCCTCAACAAATCAAAAGATGACGAATCAAGACGATTACCTTGCCATTCTGTTAAAAGGTGATGACTGGACTAATAAGGAAATCAATTTGTGACGCCTTTTTCTCCTTCTCAGCTCTGCTTACCTCCAACCCTACTCCAGTGGTGGAGTAGTGGCCTTGTGGTTGACGCATTCACCCGCTAGCGAGGATGAACGTCACAGGCCCTTGGTTTGAATCCATATGGGGCATGGTTCTTTTTGTTTTGTTTTGTTTTCTTCCTCTTCACTAAAGTTCAAGAGATGGTCTGAGGAATAGTCTTTCGGACGAGGCAATAGGTCGAGGTCCTGTATGTAGTAGGGATTATTTTGCCCATGTAAAAAAAAAAGAAGCGTAGTGAAAAAGGTTTCTGGTAAAAATCTGAAGAAAAAAAAATCTGTTAAAATATACCTTAGCCCTGCTTTCGTAAGTGTATCTAGTTCAAGCTTTCCTGCTGATCTCATTGGTTGAGGCATAACGAAGAGCTCAACCAATCACCTACTCAATGAACTCTGCAGTTCCCGCAAAGGGAAAGCTGAGTTGCCTTTTCACCAGAAATTACTTTAAAAAGTTGTTAACGACCAATCTGTCGCCCCTGCCCACTTTGTCGCCCGGCGACAGATTGGGCCTCAACACCTGGACCAATTGGTCGCCCAGGCGACAGATTGGTCCTCAACACCAGGACCAATCTGTCGCCCATTGTAAGTTTTTGAGGGCGACAGATTGAGTCGCACTTCACTGTCCAATCTGTCGCCCTTATCCAATTATTGCCAACTACCTTGCTCTCAATAAGTTGATGTTGAGCCACAGTTTCTCTCATTCCCACACTGTCTCTCACTTCCTACTAAGAAGAAAGTGCGGGATTGAGAGAAAGTGTGGTCCTTCCCCTTTCGCACTTTCTCCCATGTGACAGAAAGTTTGAGGGCGCCCCCACACTTTCTCCAATTGTGAGAGAAAGTGTGGGAAGTGCCCCATATTTTTATTTATTTATTCGTTTTCAATTTCGTTATTGTTTCTTGTCTTTCCTTAACATCACACTAAGAGCCAAATGATAATAAAATCTAATAAAAAGTGATGGAATGAGACAGGAGTTTTTGTGTGTTTTCTGTTGAATGGTCACATTGAGAAATCTTCAGAGTGCAAAACAATCAGAAAAATCAAACATGCAAGCACCAAGTAGTTAAATCAATTTGTTATCAAATCCAAATAATATAATTCTCGCTGGAAAGTAGGCAAACACACAAAAAATGTTGATTATGTTATTTTGGCAAGTTTATATGGACATGGTATTAAACATTGCCCATAAACGTTACCTGTCCAATACTCTCCCTATTGAATGGGGTGACCACGAGTAGTTCAGTTTATTGTAAAATCCAAATGTTCACTACTTAGGCTGCGTATGCTCTAATGGTAATTTTATAATATTCACAACCAAAATAACTACTGGTCAGTGCCAAAACCAGTGGTCAGGTTCATGAAAATTTCACGTTTTCACTATTTCACTGCATATTGATGTGTTATAAATGCTTCTGTACAGTTTACAATATAGATGTCCGGTGATCAACAAGATTGACCAGTGGTCAGTTTCATATAAATTTAATATTTTCCTGAGTTCATTCCGTATTGATATGTTTAATGCTTTCTTTTTTAATGTAGAAGACCAGTGGTCTGCAAGAAAGACTAGTGGTTTTACGAAAACCCCTTTTAATGTGTGACATTGTTTTAGGACTTGTTCAATGTTCCATTTTTACTTTTCTTGAGTGGTGGTCTTTTTTTCGTTTCATGTTTAAATGTATTTTCACGTCATTTTTGTTATTGACGTGCGCCTGTATTCACATCGGGATAGCATGGGACCAATAGAATTTAACAGGATTTTTGGAAGAACTTCTACGCTGGCATGGTGCCAATTCTCATGCTATCGCAATGTGAATACAGACTCTGAGTGATTTTATATTGTTTTTATTTCTAGTTTTTTTTTCCTAGACTACGAAAACGTGTGCGAGAAGTGCCTGCCAGAAGTGACTACCACAAAAAGAATTGGTGCAATAAAACCTCAAACCAAATTAGAAGAGAATTGGCCCCAGTACCCTGGAGTTACAGGGGCCGCGATTCTTTATTACCCTGCCACAGGGGTAGAAACACTCCGACTTCAAAAGTAGTTCGCTGTGACGCTGCGTTTTTCTATCCACTCAAATATTCCCTCTGCAATCATGATGTCTTCCCTATAAGGTCTATCCCATTAAAATATGCATCACCCGGGCCCAATCTGTCGCCAGGCGACAGATTGGTCCTGGTGTTGAAGACCAATCTGTCGCCTAGGCGACAGATTGGTCCGGGTTTGAAGACCAATCTGTCATCGGGCGACAAATTGGGCAGGGGCGGGCGACAGATTGGTCGTTAACAACGCTTGATTTTCACAAGGAGAAATCTGACTTACTGTTGCAAGGAGGTAGGGGCGACAGCTTGGTCGTTAACAACGCTTGATTTTCACAAGGATGTATCTGACTTACTGTTGCGAGGAGGTGGAGAAGGTCTTTGCAGCGCCTGGTAAGAATGGCTGCCTCTTTCTCCTCCCTGTGGTGAATGTTCTGCTGTTGTTTGGTTGCTGGTAATGTTCTCCTGCTCTTGTGATTCCTGCCCGTTGCTGCTCGGTGGCGTCACGCCTCCTCCTAATGTGGCAGGGGCTAGCCCAGTCTTCCTTGACTTTGAGAATATTAACACGAACGAAGACAAAATACTGCTAGTGGTATCAACATACAAAGAGCAAACACTGTCCGATGGCATTAACAGACAAAGAGAAAATACTGTCTGATGGCATTAACAAAGAGAAAATACTGTCTGATGGAATTAACAGACAAACAGAAAATACTGTTCAGTGGGATTAACATACAAAAAGAAATACTCTCTGATGGGATTAACATACAAAGAGGAAATAGTATGTAACGGGATCCACAAGGATCGCTGATTTCCATCCATTTGAGTGATGTTGAAACACGACACCCGTCTGCGTACATTTGCTGTTGTCCCTACCAATGTCCCGCACGATTACACTTTGGCCTGCTCTTCCGCACACAATGGAATGGTTTTGAACGTGGCGGATTTGATTTGTCCTTTGTGATGCAGGCACCCACAGGCGACACCTCTGTGTAAAGTTTTGTTCGAAGGACGTGGGAGAGGCTGGGGCCTGTACAGGTGTGGAACCTGGATGTGACGGGGGAAAGGAACCCAGGGCCTTGTACAAGTTAAACAAGGTTTTGCACACTCCGCCAACAACCGCCATATACACAGGTAGTCTAAAGACCTACAGCTGAAGACGAAACGCGCGCGCAGTTGCACACACACACACACACACACACACACACACACACACACACACACACACACACACACACACACACACACACACACCACACAGGTAGCTGAAATAAACCCCGTTGAAAGTGGGGGGGGGGGGTAATTTCTTTCTGAAGCATGTAGACTCCCCTCTTGTGTGTAAAATACTTAACAGTACCATAAGAGAAGACACTGACGTCATGCGTTAATATTACAAGTTCGATCCCAGCTTAGCCCCGAGATCTATTGTGTGAAGTCGGCAAAAATAGAACGCTTAAGCAATCATCGCCTAGTTAGGACACTGAGGAATAACTTTGATATGTAAGTGTACATAGAGAGAACGGATTTCATAATAAACAGCCATCCAAACTCGATTTATTGTGGATAAGACACTGACAGCAAACCACACAGGAAAGCGGTGTGTGCCTAAGTCCATGAACACGGAACAGAAGGACATTTCAGATCGATAATTGTTTCCCTTTATCTGTCATGCCGTTTAATCACCGCCAACATCACTGAATACGTTACAATTCTCAACTCTATGTCATGAGGTAATGCACCTTTTTTTGGAACGGGTAAAAAGGAAGAAATGAAGGGGAAATTGTTACTGCTTATTTGAAGGTTTTCTGTTGATACAAACTGTCATACTAAAACCAAACTAATTACTCATTTTGTTTTCCCTCAGCCCACTTTGAGGCGTTCCGATGAGCTCTACTGTTCCCGGATTTACTAACTTTGACATTAATCGATCGAAATCTTTACTGGCATGATGGCTTTGTGGTTGGAACACATGACTTCGAATCTGAAGGTTGCATGTTCTGACACTGGCCAAGGTGAGCATGTCAAGTCTGCAGTAAGATTTTTCATTAAATGTGCCTAATCAAATTATGCACAGACATGGTCGGCATTCGGCGCACGTAACTGATTGTAACGTTCTATATTACCGCAACGTTGTCAAACAGTGAATGTTGCCTCAACCAAACATATTTTACCACGAGATCACAAAATGGGCACGACCTGCGGAGAAAAAAAAGCTGGTAATATCTACAGTAAGTGGTCATTTTATTCTTAAAAGAAGCTTTTAACAATGGAGAGATATATGAACAAAGTGTTATACCACTACCTCCTTCACAATTGCTGAGGACTGGCACGACATTCGGCGTATTTTGAGTTGTTTTGTTTTTCGTGTGTAAACTGGGTGTCATAAAAAGAGAGAAAATCGCATGAAAACAGTTTAATGTACAAAGAGAAAGCCGCTTTATCCCCTGTCTCATTTTCCGTGCTACTTCAGTGGCATTGCACCTTGTCTGCTCACTCCGGCTGCCTGTTCACAGCCACAAATGTCCGCCCTTTCACATCTTCAGGACAGAAAAAAAAAATGAAAGAAAAATAAATGTTGTTTCAGAAGAAATGCGTTTCACAGAAATCTGTTTTCCCTCACACAAAGAACACAAAGCAGCATCATAAGCAGACAACTATACACACGCTGGGAGACAAGAACTCACTTACCAACACGCTGGGAGACAAGAACTCAGTTACCAACACGCTGGGAGACAAGAACTCAGTACCAACACGCTGGGAGACAAGAACTCAGTTACCAACACGCTGGGAGACAAGAACTCAGTCACCAACACGCTGGGAGACAAGAACTCAGTCACCAACACGCTGAGAGACAAGAACTCAGTCACCAACACGCTGGGAGACAAGAACTCAGTCACCAACACGCTGGGAGACAAGAACTCAGTACCAACACGCTGGGAGACAAGAACTCAGTTACACATGGAGACAAACCAGTTCCAACACGTGGGAGACAAGAACTCAGTTACCAACACGCTGAGCAGACTGTCAAACGTGGAGACAAGAACTCGGTTATCAGTTTGACCTGCTACTGACATGTAACTTGCCATGAGTCTCTCTGCAGGACCGCTGTGGAAGGTGTAATACGGGGCTGGAGTCCCTAGGTGCAGAGTTGGGCAGATCAGCTGATGCGCTGGACTGGTCAGGGTGTGGTCATCCGAGTCCAGCCAGTTGCCGTCAGCTGCTCTCAATTGATGGCTTCAATCGTGTACATGTCATTGTCCTCTCTCCCACCATGAGTGATGGCGACACCCGTTCATGCTGAACACAGCCAATGCTGGCCAGCGCCAGTCAGTAAATAGATTGTCTTTCAGACACATACAAAACATACAAAGCTGGTCCAGGGAACTTAATTTTTAAGATACCAATAGTTACCGTTCTTGATTCATTGGCGAAGACAGCCTCAACATAGGCTTGATGATATAATCTCCTAAATAGAAATACCATCAGCATTACATGGAAACAAAGAAATGAGGTCAGACTGCAAGTTTGACTTTTCAGACAAAACAGGCTGACAGTGACAAATAAAACATTGTCACTCTCTCAATGTCTTCTCTCTTAGTCGACTTTTAAAAAGCATCTACAAAACGTAAGCCGAGTAACTCTCTGTCGTCAAAACAGTATGTATACTCCTTCGTTTGATTGTCTGGGACTGTCTGGCTGATAGCAAATGGCTGCGTCTGAATGTGTGTGAGTTGCTGTGTCAAGCTGAAGGCAACTTGTTGCCAGGAATTAGCTGCATTCAGTGTGAACGCAGCCTTAGGCGACCTGCAGACACACAGTGTTGAGCCATTTTTGTTTCAACCTGTGTTGCAAATATCCTTATCCGCAGACATAGACAGACACAGGACAGACAATATGAAGTCATTTGTGTACATGACCTTTCACCTTGCTCAATGCACACACTCTCTGCTGTGAAGGCACACATGCCTGCCACCTTAACAAAGAAACTGAAGTCACGGCGAGATCATTACGGAATTAAACTTCAGCAGCGGTCAGAGGTAAACAGTATGACAACAATGCCCTGATATTGCGTTAATACTGATATAGACACAGACACCTGTCCGTAAACTTGGTATCCAATCCCGCAGACACATGCATGTACTGTTGTTGATTGTTACTGTACGTCTCACACAAGTTCACATTTGACAAAAACAGGCTCATATATATATATGTGATTTTATGTAGTAATATGTGGTTCTGTAGTTGCATACACAGTTCATCGATTGTAGTAATCTTCCATTTTGAATTAATCAAAAGACTGTATGACTGATTTTATGATCAATCAGTGTTACCAAAAATTGTTGCCGTTTTAGGAGGGAAGGAAGCGTTTCATGAGTTATCCACCCTGATCTCAGAAGATTCTGACTGGAGATTGTCATGAGCTAAATTGATTGGGACATGGTTTCACCCTTCCAGCGTGCTTGAAATATTGTCTCGACCCACCATGCCCCAAAACGTACTGCATCTGCAGGCTTCGTTATAGTACTGCTACACTGCTATGTCTGGCTGAGGACAGAGACTCGTAGAGATCCATGGCTGCCAAAGAGTTCCTCTTGATACCCTGATGACCCGTGTGAACCTTGTGGAACAGCGCCACTCATGATGAAAAGAAAAACAAGAAAGACAAGCCAGGCAGAACCAGCTACTTACATCGTCTGAACAGAAAGAAGCCGCAAAAGCCCAGCGCGGCGCCGCCGATGATGACGACGATGATAGTGGCGATGACGGTGTCAGAGATATGACTGCCACTTTCCTCTTCCTCTTCGTCGCCCTTCTCGCCATCGTCGGATGGTGTGACGAAAAAAGGCCCCCTGGTGGTGGTGAAGGAGGAATTGTCAGGGGGAGTAACTCTCGTTCCTGGTGAACCTGTACTTGACAAATGCAGAGGGTTTTAGTTATTTGAGTCATTTAGTTGGATGGTGGTTGACTGGTTGGTCGGTTGATTACTTGGTTTGTAGGTTTATTGGTTGACTGGTTGATTACTTGGTTTGCTGGTTTTTGGTTGACTGGTTGATTACTGGCTGCTTGCTCCACTTGTTTGGATAGTTGGTGGGTTTGGTTGGATTCATCAGCCTATTACAAAGGGATATACTCAACTGGTTTTCTACTAGCCCCTTAGCTGATTTCTGACCCGCTTCCCTTTCCGCTCCATCTCCCCTATCCCACCCCGCACCCGTCGTCCCTCTTTTTCTTGTTTCTTGTTTGCTTTGGTCTGGTAATCTGTACCACAACTAAGGCACACAGACCTATTTGAAAACAGAAAACCCAGCTCCATACTCGCATAAATGTTTCCGGCTGTATGAATGATTGTTGCTGCTTGATTAATTGCAGTGTGTGTGCGTGCGCGGGCGCCCCGCGCGCGCATGTGTGTGTGTGTGTGTGTGTGTGTGTGTGTGTGTGTGTGTGTGTGTGTGTGTGTGTGTGTGTGTGCGTGCGTGCGTGTGTGTGTGTGTGTGTGTGTGTGTGTGTGTGACCTATTTGAAAAAGAAAATCACACTCCACACACTCTTAAATGTTTCCGGCTGTATGAATGATGTTGCTGCTTGTTTAATTGTAGTTGTGTGTGTGTGTGTGTGTGTGTGTGTGTGTGTGTGTGTGGGGTGTGTGTGTGTGTGTGTGTGTGTGTACCATGTGTGTGTGTTTTAGCACATGTGCATGCTAGCATATTTGTCCTTGTGAGTGTTTGTTGTTTTAGTTAGCGAACGTGTGTGTGTGTGTGTGTGTGTGTGTGTGTGTGTGTGTGTGTGTGTGTGTGTGTGTGTGTGTGTGTGTGTGTGTGTGTGTGTGTGTGTGTGCGTACGTGCGTGCGTGCGTGCGTGCGTGCGTGTTTTGCATATTTTCTACCCCACATCTGTGCTTTTCATCTTCACGGTATAGGCACACGTCAGTTCCTACCATGAACAACTGGAAACTCGATCCCGAATATGACGCCATCAGACCCTGCGTTATTGCGAATGGTCAGCTGCCATGTGCCCAGATTGCCTGACGTCATTTTGGGCACGTTCAGGATCAATGTCATGTCAGGGGGGTGCCCCAAGTGCTCTACATGGCTACAGAGAGAATGAAACAACCACCACACACACACACACACACACACACACACACACACACACACACACACACACACACACACACACACACAACCATACTCTATCATTCAACCGAGTTGTGTATATGCCCCTCCCCAAGCCTCCCCCACCCCCCTACCCCCTCTCTCTCTTTAATTCTCTCTCTCTCTCTCTCTCTCTCTCTCTCTCTCTCTCTCTCTCTCTCTCTCTCTCTCTCAAGAAATTAGGATGTGTGTGCCTAACTGCTAAACGTTTGTGAACAACTATCAATAGTTGGTAGATTTAAGAGACAGAACTTGTTAAACTACTCGCTGGGGTACCAACCTTCAGCTCAGCAAGACTTGCGAGTGGAGTGCAATCATTTGTTCACTGTCCATGTTCTGGTTCACTTCAGTGGCGTCGCAACCCACACCATTCATTCCAACCTCTTGTCCACAGCCACAGCCTGGCCTGTTCTGCCACAGACCTGGCACCACCAGTCCACAGGAAGCAAGCAATGTTGTTATGAGACAACCCATGAGAGGAGACACTGTATCACTGCTGAGCCCCTTTGGTGTTCAGTGGTGTCTGTTCTGATCCAACATACACATGACACCGCTTACTAAGACTTCTACTAACAGCAATAATTGCTTAGTCACGGAGCCGCTCTCCTCAAACTGATGTAGACTTCAGTTGTCACTCAAAAAACTCGCCTGGGGCACGTGAAACTTGTTGAGCCAGAATTTTAGATGATAGATCAAACTCGGCTGTATGCACTCAAACGGCCACTTCTGTTCTGCATGACACAACAAAGAGTAGATGTGACAGATTTGTGTGTGGAGGGATGATTCAGCCGCTTCTACTATAAATAAAGTGTCGCCTTTTTCGTGACTGAAAATGTATCTTCCTTACATACATTTAAGACATAAGAACATCAATGATTTATGCTTTAAGTTTATATTTCTAGATTTTACAAGATGTTTTGCATCTCTTAATTTTGTATGTCTAACATATTGCATCCCTTGATTTTGAATATCAGGTGGAATTTTTGTAAAGACTTTTAATACTGAATAAGGTATTCGCTTAAAAAACACACAAACCAGCTGTTAAGTTCACCAGCCAAGGAAGGAAATCAAGTTGCATAGTACACATGCATAGAGCAAATTCGACTCCTTCATTTGTAAACACATTACAGAAAATAAAAGTGCTTGTGACTGTCTAATTGACAGTTATCTTGTCATCTGAAAAACGTTGTACACGTGTACGTTTATGAGCCACCTAAGGTTTCTCTCTTTTATACACCCTGCAACTATGATCACCTTATTTCCGCATTGGAAACTTATTTAACATTTTGATTGAACTTGATGCTAACTTTATTGTTTATGGTGATTCAAATAGTCGACTCTCAAAATTATTTCAATCTTAGTCAGACAGTGGCGTGATCATCTGTTCATTCGTTACTCTCAAGATCCAGTTTTGAACTCGCTTTGTAAATCTTTGTTACAATTGTGCACTGCCCTTGGATTTGACTGTTTGGGTCTATTTGACATCGATACTTTACCTGAAGAGTGGTTCTATTCCAATGTATGAGAAATGCAACAAAACAGTATCTTTAATAATGCATGTAGTGCTATCATTGATTAAAGGCTACGGGAATAAACATAAGATAATATTACTAGCAAACGCATTGCTGGTTTTAAGTACGGATATTCAACAGTTGACAGTATGTTTACTGTTGTGGCTCCAATCAAAAAACGTTTTCATTTATTCGAAAACTGTACGTGGTCTTTAGAAATTTTCAAAAGGCTTTTGATTACAGTTTTGGAAATTTATTGTAGCCTGTTCTAATGAACCCTATGATAAGAAGTAAGATGTACAAATGTGTTAAGAGAATTGAATGTATAAGGTACTTAAAACAAAAATCTAATGTGGAGATAAACTTACTAAAGTTTTACATCAACTGTTCAAGAAAGTGAAAAATGAGATGTCTGTGATCCTGTTTTGTTTTTTGTTATCGATGAAGTTATTGGAAACGACTAGGCAAGGTGCGACGTTTATATTCGGTCCTTTGAATTATTTATTCTGTTGCTGCTGCCTGATAACATATCTCTACAACGTGAAACAGTTGTAAGATTATGGACACAACTCAATAATTTAGAGAATTCTGTATGTAGATAATAATTAGGAGTTACTGTAAACAAAAGTAATTTCATCACGTTTAGGAAAGCAGCTTGTTTGGCAGATAGGGAAAGTGGTTGTATAATGGTGCTATCGTGCCTGTCAAATCTTATGAATATCGTGGAGTATGTGTCCCTACATGCCTGAGTTTCGTAGCTGCTTGTAGGGATTTTTCAAGTAAAGAATATGTAGAGTATGTTATTAAGAAACAGTCTGTACTCATACAACTCTCTGGAGATTTTTGTCGAAATATTTGACACCTCACACAAAGCCCGTTGTGCAAAATGGTTCAGAGTTGTAGAGGTTGGACAGAAAAGCTGCCATGCATTGTGAGTAGGTCATCAGCTAGGACTTAAGATTTTCTTATCAGTAAAAGTAAGAAATCAAATGATTCAATTGATGGAGAAACAAAGAGATGTCCAATGTGCATGCTTCTGTCATTGGTTAAAACTGAAACATGCAGGATAATAAGCTACCATATAAAGCATAAGATATGCTTCGTGATTTAGAGGAAGTGCTGGATTTCTAGCAAATTGATTGTGTTGGTGTGAACTTGAGTCTGGACATGTTTGGGCATATCAAGGTGTAGAGAAGATAATCATATTTGCTTGAATTTTGTGCTAAAGACTAATACATTGTTGACACCAAGAGTGGGAAGTTCATATTCTGTCAAGCAACATATTTGATCTATATAGCATTCATGGTTCTTCTCCTTGTGTCTGGAAATATTTCTCAGTTTACATTGATAAGTATTTAAGATTCATGTTGACCAGATTTAGATTTGGTATATCCGGAATTAATGTCCATACGTTTCGTTACAAACATATGTAGTGCTGACCTTCTGTGCCACTGTGTAAAAATTTCAAAGATGAAATCCATTTTGCTTTGCAATGTCCTGTTCTCGGCAGTCCTTGCGCTAACTTACTCCCCGTGAATATTCCGCTCAGTTTATTAAGACTGTTCGCTAATGACATCAACTAATGAAATCATTACACATAATCTGGCATTATATTTGTAAAGGGCGATTCAGGTACATAAGATAAGGTAATGTAATGTTGTTTATAGCCCAGGCGACCGCAAAGGGCCATACCACGGCTGTCACCACATAAAAATCAACTCAAATTATTCATTCACACAACTCTTAAAAATACACCTTCTAAAAACCCACCCGAAATTTTGTTTAACGTCTTTCCACTATAAAATCTCAGATCCGATGAAAAATGTTAATCTCGTTCAAGAATTCAAAGATCGCATCAAGTGGAGCTGTTCGTAATAAATGTTATGGTCATTATGAAGGACCTATATCCTATGTAATTAATTATAATCATAATTACAGAAAGCTATGTTCCCCCTCCTTCACACAGGGCCATGACCTTGGATGAATAGACTGTTTTGAATCTCTCTCTCTCTCTCTCTCTCTCTCTCTCTCTCTCTCTCTCTCTCTCTCTTTTCATTCGTTCACTTCACCCCCACCACCCGCATTGTTGTCCATCTACCCAAGTACAGGGTATGAATCACACACACACACACACACACACACACACACACACACACACACACACACACACACACACACACTCTTTTCCAACACAACATTCCACACTCCTGTTTCCGTTCTTGCCTGTGAAAATTCAAAATGCTCAGCAACCGTCGCTCCCTGTCCTCCCTCTCTACTCATGGCACCTCTTTGTGCCCCCCCCCCCTCACCCGCTCATCTCTCTCTCTCTCTCTCTCTCTCTCTCTCTCTCTCTCTCTCTCTCCTCTTCTCTCCTCTCTCTCTCTCCTCTCTCCTCTCTCTCTTCTCTTCTCTCTCTCTCTCTCCTTCAAACCTCAAACAATTTATCTGTTTCTTTTCCGAGGCCTGTGGTGACGATCTCCCGCTGTCTGGCAACAGGGACAGCCCACAGGCAGAGAGATTGGTGGTGTGAGAACGGATCTCAAACGTCAGGTTCGCGGGTTGGTTGGCTGCCACCACAAACGGCTTACGTATTTCCGCTTCCTCCTGGAACTGAGGAGGACCTGAACAGAACGGTTTTGATAATTGAATATCAATAATGATTATGCTTCTGCTACTACTACTACTACTGCTACTACTACTACTACTACTGCTGCTGCTGCTGCTGCTGCTGCTGCTAACATTAACAACAGCAATAATAATAATAATATAATGATAATAATAATCATACTGGTGATAACGATGATGATGATGATGATGATGGTAACAAGAGCCATCCTGGACTGCAACAATGGTGGCCAATAAAGGTGTAAGCAGTGGGGTTCTGGGTGGATGAGTACTTGGTGTTGCTGTGTTCACAGGAAAACAGTTCGATAACCAGCTGATGGCAGTTGCCACACCTATAGTCAAAGCTGAAATTGTTCCCCAAATTAAAAAAAGCATGCATGATGCAAACTTCACTACAGATTTAAAAAAATCTTAGAAAGGCAAAGGACTACTTATAACAAAAATCTCACGCACAGGTAGGTAATGTTAGGAGGACGAGGGGCATTCTTGCTTCTCTATCAAAGGGTATCACTCGCCCTTTGAACTGTAGCCCTCCTGGCATGACACCAGAGAGCAAGAAGTGCACAAAGCCTTTTGGTAGTGAGTCCAATAGATTTCCATCCTGTATAGATAACATCCAATCTGAAATTTTCATTGTAGCATGGCCGCCTAAAAAAAAAACACTTCTTTCATCATTAGCCCCAAATGCCTAAAGTAGCACAATCTTGTATGTCTTAGCATAATATTTCGAACAAATATTCAAGATCAAGCCAGTGTTACTTACACACACACACACACACATACACACACACACACACCACACACACACACACACACACACACACAAGAGAGAGAGAGAGAGAGAGAGAGAGAGAGAGAGAGAGAGAGAGGAAGAGAGAGAGAGAGAGGGGAGAGAGAGAGAGAGAGAGAGAGAGAGAGAGAGAGAGAGATTGATCTGAATCTCCATGAATCATTTCTTGTCTTCCAAAAGCAGCATCACGAAGTAAAAAAAAACAACAACAACAAAAAAAACAAACAGAAGAAAGGACAGAAGGCGAAAAGAATGAACGACTAGCCAAAGGAAGGAAGGAAGGAAAAGAAGAAAAGAAAGCGGAGAAAGGAAAGCAAATATAACACGCTGGCATCCCAGAATTAATGGAATAATTGCACAGAGATAAAAAAAATGAAAGAAGATTAAAAGAACAAATGATGGAAGGAAAGAAGGAAGGAAAAAAGGAAGGAATGAACGAAGAAATTGCCAACGAATGAACGAATGAAGAAACGAACGAATGAATCCTCACACTCCACCAGCAACACCAAGCTTTTATTCTCCTTCGCCCCGGGCGTTCACACCAGAACCTGCCGGTGTCGTTACACTTGACGTCATGGATCGTGTGCGTCACTTCCCCTGACCCTTGGTGAACCTTCAGTTCTCTGCCTTGAGCGTCTTTCAAAGATGGTGAGACATCCGGGTTTCCTCTCTCATAATTGCAGACGAGACGAGGCGAGGAACCGGGTTTTGCCGCAGCAGATGGGAAAGATTTGGAAAGCTGGGTGATTCTCGGGGGATCTGGAACCAGCAACGGGTGATGAGGTAACTGTATGGCGTGGGAAGAGGGGGACGTCAGTAGGTAAGTGCGGTGCATGCCTGCCTCTTGGTACAATAATCGCAAAGAGAGTACAGCATTTTCAAGTGTTTTTCTCCCCACCCCGTTTCTCCCTCCTCTCCCTATTCCTTCTCCCCCCCCTTCCATTTAACCTCAAGTGGTACTGTGAGTGATACCAAAAAAAAAAAAAATCCCAGACGAGGTTTGAACTTTACAGTTTGCGCACATCATAGGACCCACTGCAACTGCCAAAGAAAATTCAGAAATTCCGTTTGACTAAATAAACAAACGGCATAGGCAAAAACAAAGAGAGAGAGAGAGAGAAGAGAGAGAGAGAGAGAGAGAGAGAGAGAGAGGGGCGGCGGTGGATTACCCATTGTACAGACTTTTCAGGAGGGGAGATGGGGTCAACACTTCTAATAAATTTGTTTTGAAGGTGAATCCAATGCAATAAGCACAATACAGAGTAAATATTTTGCCTTCACGGTGCTCAGTCAAATGAACGCTCTCTCTCTCTCTCCATCCCTCTTTCAGAAAGCGAACAGAAATACATATAATGTATGCACATGAGCACGTTATTATTTGTTGTGCATAGTAAAAAAATAATTAGAAAATATGTCCTTTTTTTCATCCATCTTTCAGACGGAGAACAGAAATTCCTGTAATTGTATGGACCAGTCAGAGAACATTACTAATCATGGTGCATGAAAAAAATGGTGGTGCATGATTGGAAAACATGTCCATTTTCTCGTCCATCTTTCGGAAGGAGAACAGAAATTTCTGTAATTTTACGCACAAATCACAGAACGTTAAAACTTATGATGCAAGGAAAAAAACCTATTGGTGGTACATAATCTGAAAACACGTCTGTTTTAACCTCTAGCCCTTAAAGACAGCGTTAAACTCTCTGCATCCAAAAGAAAGTGGGTTTTATATGCAAAGAAACTGAATCGAAGCCTGGATTGTTGAAGCTTTGTCTTAGTTCTTCATCCTCTGACCCTGATGGCTGATTAGAGACCTGTCAGCTGGAGGCTCATGAGGACACAGTAGCTCAGTCAAAGTCTATAGATTGATTCATCGTGAGAAGGGAATTCCGTGGCTTATGGCAGTATCAATTTTTGTCTGCCCAGACTGGGATGACTCCACGCCAGATGTGTGTACGAAGGGACGCGTTTTTGAACCGTTATTTCCAGATCTTGTACCAGATTAAGTCTGATCTTATTCCATTCTAAAATACTTCTTGTACACAGACAGGAAGCGAGGTGCCAGTCTCCTAGTCTGTTCTCCAGTCTGCAGTCCAGTGCCTTGGTTCCCCTGTACAGGCTGTCCTAGCGGCCACAGGGCGGCTGTCTTCATGTCAGAGTGGTGGTGGTCTTGACCAACGTGTGGCCGACTCGCTGAGCATTGCTGGTGACGATGCTGTCAGTTGTGGTGCTGCCCACGGTGGAGTAGACACACAGCCGCTGCCTGCGGACGTTTGGTTTTGCCCTTTCTCATTTTGCCCTTTTTGGTTTTGCCCTTTTTCATTTCGCCATTTTTGTTTTGCCCTGCTTCGCCCTTTCAATTTTGACCTCTCCCATTTTGTCCTTTCCCACTTTCCCTTTTCCCGTTTTGTTCTCAAGGACAGGATATTTTCAAAAAGCGTAGAGGGCGGCCCTCTTTTTCTCTTTCATGGTAGGATAATTGAAATAAGTATTAATAGCATTCACATTTTATATCCTAAGTTGTAAATTCTTTTATTAATACAATTAAACTCACACACACACACACACACACACACACACACACACACACACACACACACACACACACAGACACACACACACACACACACACACACACACACACACAACACACACACACACAGAGCAATTAATCAAATAGTTATAATGTCACAATAACATATTTTACTTTCTCAGCTATAATGTTTCACTATTTGAACCAGTTTAGAATTGTAATAACATCCAAGTGTGTGATTTTTTGTAACAGTGTTTTCTGTCATAATTTTAACTTTACAATTACCATGAGTATTGCAATGGGGTGGGGTAGGTGGGAGGGGGGGGGCGTTAAGATTATTTCATTTGTGCTTTTGTCTGGAGTAATATGTCCTATATCCTAACATCATTTGGCTGATGTACTGATCTGCATGAGATTTGCAATACTCAACGCCACATCAGTTTCTAGTGTATTTTCAGCCCACAAGGCTAATGGATACGTAGTGGCAGCCGCTTAACAACCCTCCCTCCCCCTCCGCCACCCCTCTTCAGGAATACAATGACAGGAAATGAAACCACGCATTGAGAACAACTGCGGTCAAACCTACAGAGAGAGAGAGAGAGAGAGAGAGAGAGGGAGAGAGAGAGAGAGAGAGAGAGAGAGAGAGAGAACGGAAAACCAGCTTTCATGTGCCATGAATTAAGACACTCGTTTATAGTGACTGTAACGTGACTCATCTCAAGCTTTGGGAAAAACGAACACTCGAGTTCAGGCGACATCAAAGGAAAGGGCGAGATGAAAGCTACCCCCCCCCCCCCACCTCAAATGTCCACTATGAGCATTTCTCATCCCAGTTAATGTTGTACTCATACATGCGTCAGGCTCTGTCATTCGTCAAATTCTGCCAACTTCCTTGTGATTGACACATGCTTTAACCGCTATTCATCTGTCGCTCTTCCATTCGCTCCATGATAATGACTGGCTCAATGTGCCTTAAAATATTTCTTTTTACTTGATTTGAACCTTTGCGTTTTCGTTTAATCGCTTTTTCAGTGAAATGTTATAGGTCTTTACCATCTCGAATCCAACACATACACACCCGCTTACCCCCTCCATCAACCACCCATCCCCCTTCCTCATCTCCCCGAACATCCTCCATTTCCACAGTTTCCCTTCCCAATCCACACTCCAATTTCCCTCTAGTGTCTGTCCCTGTTGCTGATGGTCTAAAGTGGATCGGGTCACATCAGTCATACCTGATAAGAGTCTATTGTAACAGCAACACACACACACGCCCGAGCGTAAGCGCGTTCGCATGCGCACGCGCACGTGCGCGTGCACACACACACACACACACACACACACACACACACACACACACACACACAGAGTCCCTCAACAAGGAAATATCATCAAACACTAAATACAAAAGCAATAGTGATACGTCACAATTCTTTCCTTTGGCGTAAAATTTTCCGGTTTCGACAACATTTAGAACACGCATGCAGTTTGAAATATGGTTATAATCTCTCTCTCTCTCTTCTCTCTCTCTCTCTCTCTCTCTCACTCTCTCTCTCTCTCTCTCTCTCTCTCTCTCTTGTGTGTGTGTGTGGGGGGGGAGAGGACGGGGGGGGGGGGGGGGGGGGGGGGGATTGGTGTGTGCATGTGTGTGTGTGTATGTGTGTGTGTGTGTGTGTAGTCACGCCACAGACAGACAAATTACAAAACCAACAAATCAAACTCACATCGCACAAGCATCCGGACTGTTCGCTGTGATTTTTGTTCCTTGTAGCTGGCCCTCCATCTCCACAAAGTATCGTCACTCCGGTCCACATGTTTGCTCAAAGAGTAGCTTCCTTGCTCTCTCCGCTTCGGCATTTGTCCTCCTGGTAAAATACATCTGCTTTTCCGGCGTTCACTTGCAGTTTGCAGAAGTCCTCATAGAAGTTAGTTGTCTGGTTCATCTTGGAAATGATAATGGAGACTTGGGCTGTGTCGCTGCAGTTGTGGATGTCAATGTTGAAAACGATGTTGGCAGGCTTATTTTCAGTTGTCTCCACGATGGGCTCCTTAGTTGTATCATTCGGATTTTGGGCAGTCGGAAATTCAAACCTGGTGCCTGTGAGGAGGAGAAAATGCTTGAATGTTTCTCTTTCTTTCTCTCTGTGTCTCTGTCTGTGTCTCTATCTGTGTCTCTGTCTCTCTGTCTCTGTTTCTCTCTTTCATATATATATATATATATATATATATATATATATATATATATATATATATATATATAATATATATATATATATATATATATATAACAAACTAATAAATTCCAAGGATAAGTACCGAGCACCGTTCCAGCAACTTACAGAGCAGCTTGGTGTTGCAATGACTGCAAGAAATATTGAATTATAAACAAAGCTTGCTCTTATGTCTTAGATTGAAGAAATAGGGGGAGATACGCATTCATATCTGCAGTGGTAGAGGATTCTGCCTAACTAACAGTATGTGCTTGAGTGGGTGGATGGGGAAAAATAAAATAAATGCTTCTCAAAATGAGCCTTCAGCAAGCTTATATTCTCCAAAGGGGAGAGACATCCTCCAATAGGGAGGGAAACTCACTAACATATAACTCACTAATATAAGCTTGCTGAAGGCTCATTTTGAGAAGCATTTATTTTATTTTTCCCCATCCACCCACTCAAGCACATACTGTTAGTTAGGCAGAATCCTCTACCACTGCAGGTATGAATGCGTATCTCCCCCTATTTCTTCAATCTAAGACATAAGAGCAAGCTTTGTTTATATATATATATATATATATATATATATATATATATATATACATACAGAGAGAGAGAGAGAGAGAGAGAGAGAGAGAGAGAGAGAGAGAGAGAGAGATACTGTTGTTCTTAACGATGACATGTTGAAAATAAAGTTGCATTTTTACAATAAAGTGCTTGGATAACAACTACGATGACTCTCTCTCTCTCTCTCTCTCTCTCTCTCTCTCTCTCTCTCTCTCTCATTTGGTACAGACATGACAAAAATTGATTGAAATCTCTATGAAAACGCCATAATATAACATGGTTACACAGACTGTTTAGCGTAAAGATAGGGGTTAGGCATATCTATATTCAACCTATACTTAATTCGTTACTCCATTGATTAAAAATGAGCATCACATAAGGGATATGAAAATTACTATCTCCATTAGGTGTAACCCCAGGTGTAGGGTTAAAATACGCACGTGCCTAAACTAACTCCCGGGGAGTTACTTTCGACCAAGAAATGTTGATCCGGACTGACTCCCGGGAAGTTAAAAAACAGAAGGGGGGGGGGGCATTTTGGCCTTATGCATGAACTGTGCACCCCCCCCCTCCACTACACACACACACTGCAGAGAGAACACTTGACACATGACACTTGAAAACTTTAATTGACAAGGACAAACCTCTTGGCTAACATAAAAGCCTATTAACAATTGTCTTTGATAAACACTAGTAATAGTAAACAAAGCTGACTAGAACCATGCAGAGAGAGAGAGAGAGAGTGGGGGGGGGGGGGAGAAAAGGGAGAGAGAGAGAGGAGAGAGAGAGGGGGGGGTAAAAGAAGAAGAAAACAGACAGGGGGGGGGGGAGAGGGGAGAGAAGAGAGAGAGAGAGAGAGAGAGAGAGAGGGGGGGGGGGTAAAAGAAAGAAAGAAAAACAGACAGACAGATGGGGAGTAGGGGAGACACTAGAGACAGAGACACTGAGATAGATAAACAAGTAGACAGGCAGACAGAGAGAAAAGCAAAAAGAGAGGGAGAGAGATTAAGACAGACAAACAGACAGACAAGCAAAAAGGCAGACAGACAAGCAAAGAAAGTGAGAGAGAGTGAGCGAGAGACTGAAAGACAGTTTGGGGGAGACAGACAGACAGACAGACAGGCAGACAGACAGAGAGAGGGGGAGGGAGGGAGGGGGTGTATATGAAATGTTTATTTCTCATATCGTGACTAACACATAAAACTGAATGTTTTATGGTGGGGGGGAGTTAATCTGAAACAGGGAGGAGTCATTCTGGCGTGGTTTGTTTTAACTCCTTGAGGAGTTGAAATTGGCACGTGCTAATTCTAATTCCCGGGGAGTTAAAAAGTGAGGGGAGTTACAATGGATCGTTACACCGGCACAGCAAGAAAAGGATAAAGAAAAAGGGAGAGCTCTGAATCTTCACCTCACTCCTTATAAAAAAGACACTGGAAGAAAAAAAGCAGCAAGCAGTGGAAAACAGACAGAGGAAAGAATGGGTATGAGAAAGAACAGCACGAAGAACGGAACAGGTCAAAAGAACGCTACCAAACTGCAGCCTGTGCCACGCGAAGACAACAAGCTGATGCAAATGACTGGTGTTGCTTATGTGTGGACCAGAGCAGGATTACAAACAGGATTTAGTGCAGAGAATGGCATGTGCGGGCACAATGGAAAAAGACTGTGCAGGGACAAATGACGCTGTGCAGGGACAAATGCAATTTTTGTCTGTGAGCTGTGCGTTTTAGCAAAGAGAACTGGATTTGATCAAAGAAAATTATAGTCTCGTTGGCTCCAGTGATTAAGGAACGTATTTTGTCATAGCAATGTCTATAATTGCTTGCCTTTGTAAAACATTAGAATGACTTTAGGCCTTAGATCAGAAAAGTTTATTCTGTTATATCTATTTGCTTGTCTTTGTAATTCTTTGTCAGAAATGTTTGGCCATACCTTTCCCCAGCAAGCAGCTTGAGGAAAGCTCATTCTATTGTGTTCATTGTTTTATCTTTGTAGTCCTTTGTTGTAACTTGTGACCTTAGCCTTTCTCTGGCAACCATCTTCTGACATTTTTTTTTTATTGAATCCATTTGTTTGTCTTTTTGTAGTCTTCTGTGGTGACTTTGGCCTTTTGTCCCATTTGGCTTCAGTTTTTCTCTGGCAAGCAGCTTTAGAAAATGTCTGGTCGTTATATTCTTTTGTCTGTTGTCGTAAACCTTTGTTGTATCATTTGGCCTTACTCTTTCTTTGACAAGCACGTTCAAAAGATTTTATTTTGTTGGATTTTTATTTGTAATCTTTTGTCACAACGTTCTGCGTTATCTTTTTTTCTGACAAGCAGCTTCAGAAATGTTATTGTATTTTGTATCTATTTGTTTGTATTTGTTATTCTTCTCAAGGATTTTCTGCTTTAATCTGTTCTGGTGCATACATTTGATTATCTTATTCTGTTTTTTTCCTGTTCTTTTGCCTTTGTAGACCTGCACAAACAGAATCAGTTCATCTTATTCTGTGGTGATCCGTATTTCAGGACAAAGTGGTCCATATTTGTAACAATGTCCAGTATTATGGACCAGATTTACAAAGATTTTAAAGTGAAACTGTGTCGATTTTATTATATTTATGTTGTTAAGATTTTAACGTAACATCCATTCGGTGACAAGTAAAACACACATCAAGTTTCCTTGTTGTCTGTCATTTCGTTTTGATTTTATGGCTGTTGATTGGAAAATGGTCCGTGTTTGTGGACTCTCCCCATGTTTTTATTTCCGTGTCTGCCTTTCTGTGTTGATCTCTTTTTGTTTGTTTGTTCTGGCTTGTGTTTAGTTTACTGATCATCATTGATATATTGAGTGCATTTATTTGGACCCTAAATTCATTAACATAAATAAACAGACAATCAATAAATATTCCAGCCAGTCAACCAGCCAACACTTTTATCAGTGCAATGACGTGTAAACTAAAACTAAGCTTGAATCTAAAACAAAAAGAAGTAAAAAAGCTAGAAAGTGACGTTCCATCTGATCAATTGCCAAAATCTCCAGGAAATATTATCCATGTGTTGCTCTGCTATGCTCAGAAATCAGTCTCCTCAGCTTGGTATTTTAGTACCATCATATAACAGAACATAGGTATGGAAAAGCCCTGATAGGGCGTCCTCCAGTGGGCTGGGTATTTAAAAAAAAAGAAATTAAATGGCATAAGCATAATTAACAACATGGCGAAGGAAAAAGTACTTGATAGATTTTTTTTCTCGTTCACACCCTAAACAGCACAATCACGGAGAGAAAGCTTATAAGGCATTTGCCAGACTTCTTTAAGAAAGTGCATCATTGCTGATGAACCTTATACTCGGATAGGTATACACAGTTTGCAGCGTCAAGAAACACACCTGATTTAGGCTGAACATTTATCACAACACTTCTATATACATCGCATGTTGGACACACCAAAGTGACAATCTCATGTGGATGGCTAACAAAACTTGACGTTTTAGGATGTTGCACAAAATCAGTAAAGGTCTAATTCAATATCCCGTTGTAAACCCATATTGATTCCATCATGGTCTAGACAGTGTCACCCAACAGTTGGAGCTCAGCCTCATTTTAACGAGATGCTGGGGTGGAGAAGATCTTCCTTCTAGAAACAGCCGAAGGACTGGAACTCAAGGATACTGTGGGGGCAACAACTGTTGACTTTTTTGTCACGTTCTTCCCGATGACCGTTCATTATATAGCAGTTACGTTCAGGACAGGGCCTGGACCAAAGTAGGAGTAAATTATCGGCTGGTGGCCTTGATACCCGTTCCTTCCAACAGGTTTTTCTGTTGCTTGTTTTCTGGTTTAATTCATGGACACCTGAATTTTTTTTTTGTTCATGCTGTGAATGCCCCACATGAGTAAGAACGACCTTTGTCACTGTGGTGACCTTGAAGAAAAGGAAGAAAATGAGTCACGCTTTGTAGTTTAACCTAGTAACAAACATGAATATTGAACATAAACGTGTGTGTGCTTTTTGTTCTGTACGTTATTGTGTTGTATTGAATCGTACTATGTTGCATCACTTTCAATTGCATTACTTTCTGCTGTAGTGTATTTGTAATGTACTAAATTGAACAGTTGTGTATTGGGGCGCATTTATATAGTGTTAATTTGTATTGCATTACGTTGTGTATTGTATTGTTCTACAGTGTGTTGTACTGCAGTGTAGTGTAGCATAGTATGATGTACTGTATCATAGTGTTGTGTAATGTAGTGTGGTGTGCTACATCACCCTCCACTGAAGCGTCTTTGCATTGTACTCACACTGCGCATTGACCGCAGCCTCCCAGCACAGAAGACTCATCAGGAGCAGTGACCACAGCAGGATGTGCCGGCCGCTCCCCGTCCACACACCATCATGGTCACACACCACTATTGACACTGGACAGCACAGACCACCCGCAGTCCGTCTGATCTCTGTCTCCCTTCTCCTTCACGACGGTGTAGTGCAGGTGTGTGGCCTGGTAGGTAAGTCACTCGCCCAGCCAAAGACAGATTTCAGGTCAGCGATTCAAAGCTCTACGAGACACTTTCCCCCCTCTCCTCCGTCCTCACAACATGTGGTATGGTGATATGAGTGCTAGCCTTTCAGACTAGATGATAAACTGAAGTTCTGTACGTGCAGCTTACAACTCATATATGGACGATCCCACGACAGTCAAGGCTGGAGTTGTTCTAGCTGCATGCGGTAGACGAACACACGGATATATAAAATAAAAATAGTACACAAGCACAAAATAAAAACAAAAAAATAAGTGTGACTGTTTCGTTCTTCACTAGAAGCTGCGTTCAAAGCTTCCCGCAAAAAAACATATCACGAGACACTGTAATACAAAGCGGCATCTGTGTGTCCTATCAGAGAGCACACATGCCTATTTCTTTGCGTGTCCTTGTCGATCGTTGTCTTATGATGCGAAACCTTCCGTGTGATACGAAAGCGTATTGTATTGTGCTGCAGAAGACGGGAAGACAACAACGACAAAAGCAAAAACAAAACAAAAACACAACCACACACACACACACACCACACACACACACACACACACACACACACACACACACATACCAGCAGGCAGAGTAGAGAGGGAAGAGAGGTGGGGAGGTGGGTCGGGTTGAAGGGACGGGTGTGTCATCCGAAAGTCGGGTAAAGAGTGGTTCAGTTTCCTTGTGTTTGAATATAATGCTTTGTACAGTCCATCACCAAGCTGGGGTCATAGTAAAGCCCCAGGCACATCCTAACGCAGATCCCAGCGGCTCAAACGCTGCCGCACCCTATCTTTAGAATGGAGAGAGAGAGAGAGAGAGAGAGAGAGAGAGGAGAGAGAGAGAGAGGAGAGAGAGAGAGAGAGAGGAGAGAGAGAGAGGACAAAGACAATGAATACAGTTTAATGTCATCAGCAAAACCTGCTATTTGACATGGGGAACACTGCTTAAACAACATTAAGAAAAATCAAAATTAAAGAGAATCAGAAAGCAAAGAGAAATTTGTAAACACCATAAATAGCAAGCGACCAGCAGGCCTAGTCAGTCAGTCGGCAGGACAATAGGACTTAACAAGAAAGAACATTAATTCACTTAAGTATTGAGAAGCTTCCTTTTTCGAAGAATATTTGCTTCTGCGATAAATTTAGCAATAGATTTTAAGTTGTTTTCACTATCACTCTGTAACAGAGTGACTAAGTCACGTTCTTCTGCTAACACTGATTTAAAGACATCGCATTTTCCCCGTACCTTTTCATACACCTCACACTGAAAGAAAAAGTGAAATTCATCTTCTATATTATTTTTTTTTACAAATTGGACAGATACAGTTACGTTCATTATTAAATATACTATACCACCTTTCTTTAGCATATAGACCAAGGGTCCTTGTTCGAAAGCGTGCTAATGAATCCCTGTGCCATTTTCGTGTTACTACCGATAAATACTTTTCTGGCTGTAGAGAGAGAGAGAGAGAGAGAGAGAGAGAGAGAGAGAGAGAGAGAGAGAGAGAGAGAGAGGAGAGAGAGAGAGAGGTGAAAGGCATATGCAGAGAGGACAGACAGACAGAGACAGAGAGTGAGAGACAGAGAGGACAGACAGACAGACAGAGACAGACATACACACAGACAGAGAGAGGAAGGGGGAGGGAGATTCAGTTTATCCCCTCTCCTATCCCCTTATTGTGGCAGTTTACAGGAGATCCACCTTAAACTGGAAGGTTGCCAAGGATAGCGTGGTTACTGTGTCTGCAGCAGCAGGCTGTTCCTGTCTAAAATGTCTATGGACAGAACGCTCCTTTGCCTGTACGTGGTCCCTGTGGATGGAATGTCACAGGACAACGGATGGGACTGGCGGGTGCTGGTCTTTGGTGATTTGGGGTGGAGAGATATTTCGACCTGATGAATGTCAACCCATTGGAGAAGGCAGCGAGTTCTGCTCTTCCTTCTCCATGTAGCCAGGTTGGCCTCCACAGCGTGTGTGCCGGATGTCGGGCAAAAATCAGTTGGAAACTTGCAAGTCATGTTAAAAAACAATTTGCTCGTAGAAAAAGTACACTTGCTACTTTCTTTGACATCAGAAAAGCATATGTAGTGTGTGGCATTCTCGTTTACTTTATAAGTTGAAAAATATTGGGATTAATGGTGCAATGTATCAATTCATAAAATCTTTCTTATCTGAGAGATCAGTTTGTACTAGGGTTGGTAACTGTTACTCTTCATTTAAAGATATTGACATTGGCATCCCTCAGGGCTCCATTATTGCACCTATTCTATTTACAATTCTCATTCACGATCTTCCTAAAATACTATCTAAAAATATGCATGTAGTGCAATATGCCGATGATATTGCAATGTGGATGAACACAAACATTAAAAAACAAACAAATAAGAGAACCATGTTATACATACAAAAACTATATCAAATTGAAATTGACAAACTAAATAAATATATGAATGAAAATGGACTGGAACTATCAGGAGAAAAGACACAATTAATGTTATTTAACAATGGTAAAAATCCAAAAGTTTTGCCGCTACTTGTGCTGGAAAATAAAACTCTTCAATATTCCAATAATGTTAAATTTTTAGGTGTTCATTTCACTCCAAATTAAACTGGAGATTCCATATTGAATATCTTATAAACAATGCCAGACAAAGGCTATCTTTATTAAAATAATCAGTGCACAATCTTGGGGTCAAGATATCCAAACTCTTGTGCATCTTTCTATTAGTCTGGTTCGATCAAAATTGACTTACGGACAGGAAGTATATTTTTCAGCTTCTCAAACATTACTTAAGCGGTTACAAAGTATAGACAGTAAAGCTATTAAAATAGCCCTTGGTGTTCCAGCGCATTCTAATACTTTTAAAACATATAAAGAAGCTAATCTCTTGTCATTTGATGATCAACGCAAACTAGCAACAGCCAAATATGTAGCCAGAAGTCTTTCTGTATCAAATTCAGTAACAAATGAAATATTTCTTGATTCCAAATCGGATTTTCCTAAAAGGGCACAGAATATTTCTTACCTGCAGCCCATTCGAAATTATACTGATGATTTATTTAGAAAATGTGACATCGATATTACATCCATTTCAAAACCTCCAACTATGCCCACGGTTCCTCAATGGGAGCATATTTCTCCAAATTTTGATATAGATTACACTACTTTAAAAAAAGAAGATAATATCAATTTGATATCAATAGAAGCAAAAGAACATCTTGAAAACACATATCCACATCATCTTAAAATCTACACGGATGGTTCAGTTTTAGAATCTTATACAGGAGCTGGATTTGTAATTCCCGATTTAAAAGTAAAGAAAATCATTTTGTTTAGGAAGGAACTTTTCAGTTTTCACTGCTGAACTATACGCAATCCTTATGGCCTTATCTTGGATATCTGATCTTAATGTGGCAATGTACAGCATTTTAATCTGTGTTGACTCTAAATCTGTACTTTGTAGCTTACGAAATTGGGATGCAAATGTAAGGAAAGACCTAATTTTTGATATAAAATTTATGATACATTCCGTTATGGCGAAAGGAACTTTTGTAGAGTTTTGCTGGATCCCATCCCATTGTGGTATCTATGGAAATGAAATAGCTGATAAATTAGCAAAAGAGGGTGCTCTTAGAAAAATCCAAGAAAGAAAAAGAAACACCCGAAGGTGCTGGGGAGGACCCAGAGAAGCACCGTCTCCACCTGCCTTGAGAGCAGTCCTTAGCCACCCTTGGAGGCCTGCGCTGTGTTGACGATGGGTACAGCAGGCGGACACTCATTAGATATCAAGGACATAATGCTCTGAACAAGGTAATTAGACTACAGGATGCAGCTCATACAGCTTAAAGTGCATCCATGGTGTACCAGCCGTATTTCATGACTGCAGAGCCACGCGAAAAAACCACCCTCAGTGCCCGAGCAACCCCACGTACCCAATCCTCCTGCCCACGCACGGTACAGATGAGACTGGGTGCCTCTCCAGACATGCAGCTTTCGCAATTGGGTCTATATGTGCCCAGCCAATTGAATCCAAATTTATGTTCTTCCTTATGCGAAGGACTTTCTGTGGTCAGTGGGTCTTTCCCTCGTCACGCTTTCTCAAGTAGATAGTTAAAGGCAAAAAGAGGTTAGAAAACCGAAGGGAGGGAGAACCAACGAAGGCTGGGTCCACCTGCCTGAGAGCAGTCCTGTACCACCTTGGAGGCCTGCGACTGTGTTGACGATGGGTACAGGTGCAGGGACACCCATTAAGATATCAAGGGCCATAAATCAGGCTACTGAACAGAGAGTAAATTAGACTAAGGATGCAGCTAACCCCTAAAGTAGCATCCCCATGGGTGTACCAGCCCGTATTTCATGACTGCAGAGCCCACCGCCGAAAAACACCACCCTCCAGCTGCCGAGCACACCCCACAGACCCAACCACCCCTGCCCAAAATTTATGAATACAATTTCCGTTATGTGCGAAAGGAACAACTTTTGTAGATTTGTGGTCGTGGATCCCATCCCATGGGATTATCTCAGGGAAATGAAATAGCTGATAAATAGCAAAAGAGGGTGCTGGGAGAACAAAACCACCGTATGTAGAATTTACAAACTCTGGTAATGACAGCACGCCCACTATTAAGATTCAACATAACTTGTCCTTGAACAGATAAATTAGCTAGATCACATAACGAAATGCGTATTTGTCAAGATCTGATGTCCCCCCCAGTAATAATTTTTAAAGGCGAAAGGAAACTTTTTAGGAGTTTTGCTTTGGGTCCCATCCATTTATCTATGAAAATATTCTTTTCATGCTAGAAATCCAGATAACATGCGTTTTATATACATGAAAATTCTAAACAAAGGATAGATCGTTGTTCCAGTATAATTTATAAAATGCGTTTAAAAATCGTGTGAAAACCAAATTTCTAAGATTGTATATTGCTTTGCTGTCATCATTATCTATTAACATTATTTCTTTTTGAATGTCCAGTTCTAACATCTTTTATAATATTCTAAATAGATATGCTTATTAGCGGTGCTTTACATGAAATTCTTTACAGCCCCAAAATGATTGCATGTAGCCAAAGGCTGATATAAGTTGTTTTATTATTTTGCTGTAATTGATTTATCAGTTTATAATTATTGTTTGAGTCTATAATAGGCAAACTTTCTGTATTTGTCTCTCATCTAAATCACTCTCTCAAACACGGATGCGGATGCAGCACGCTGCCACGCACATCGGCTACAACTCTCAATACGCACTTCTGACAAATACTACATGTATTAGGTTGGGTTTATTTATTATTTTTTTTTTTTTATTATTTTTTTAGTCTATTCACTCGTGTGAACAGATTAATTAATCAATCCAATCCAAATCGACGCTCGAAATTAGTATCAGGCCGTGAAACTGGTTCAACGTACTTAGTGTGATTTCAACGCTTGATGATGTTGCTCCTGTTGAAGTTCGGGGTTCTGTTTGCTTAGTTGGTGATGCTTCCAATGTAGAGTCCACACAGATTATTGATAAGATGGACAGGAAGCCGGAAGAAGCGGCATGGGAGTATTGCCACTGAAGTGGCACAGAAGGGGAGGAGGAAAAGGAAAAGGAAGAGAAAAAAGCCTCGAACCATGTAGGTCTGTCCGGGATTCTCTGGCTTCGAAGATCAACACGTTATCCTGTGGGCCACTTCAATTCTTCTTTACCTTGACGTCCAACTTCATCCTTTGCTGGTTTGATGTTTGTTTCTTTGTTTGTTTTTGTATCGTGCAGGTTTAACTTTCACACACTATCTATGGTTACAGGGCAGATGAGAATAATCATTCCAACAGAGGGAGGGACTATGTTGCACTAAACTGCACCCCCAGAGCGGCAATACATATATATGGACGACGAAAATGACGTTACTTTTAAAGTCAGGAGTCGTCGAGATTCGAACTCACGGCACTTCAGCAACTGCAAACTCAGTCCTTTATCCGCTGGACCATCCAGACATCCGTCCCCATCATGAGGGGTTAGCTGGACGTGTAACAGTAATTTGGGCAGCCGGTATCTGTGCAAGACTTCCAGGAAGATCGGCACCACTATAAACAGTGGAGTTAGGCTGGAAGGGAGGGAGAGAAAAGGGGTAGAACACCAGGGGGTGACGGGGAGGAAGAAGGGTGGAGGATAGGAAGGCAAAGGAGTGTAAGGATTCTCATGAAGTAAGAAGGCATGGGGGGGGGGGGGGGGGGGGGGGTTGTAATTATCATCACTGCATTTTCTTTTCTTTTTTCGTTGTTATCTATTGCAGTCGGTAGAACAATTCCCCAGTCCCTTCCCTTTCTCTGCCTTCCCTGTCCTCAACTTCTTTCTTCCTGTTATACCGATTTTTCTACTCACTCTCAGTCACACTACTCCCATAGTGTACGTTTGGCTTTCCCCGGACCTGGCCCTAACGAGACACATTCTGCTCTTGTCCACTGACAGCCATCCAGACGGAACCGTCATTGTCAGGCTGGCGTGAACCCATCCACCGCAGGAGACTCTGCACTGCCCGTGCTGCATTCTGACGTTCTTTTACATGCCACTTCTCATCCAGATCTTTTGATCCTCACTGGTGTTGATCACACGCGTGTGTGTAAGTGCGGTGCGTGGGTAAAGGGGTGTGTATGATAACCAGCATTCTCAACTGAATGGACAAAAGAAAGAGAAAATGAAACGTTGGACGTTTCGTCAGATTCTTTTAATAACAGAGAGTAACATATCAGCAGTACCACAACAGCAGATCTCTATTTTGCCAAGCTGGATAAAAGGTATCCCACCAACATGAAAAACGCATACATATAACATGGCATGCATTGCGAAAGAAGGCAATGAAAACAACGAGAGAGAGAGAGAGAGAGAGAGAGAGGAGAGAGAGAGAGAGAGAGAGAGAGAGAGAGAGAGGAGAGACGCAGATGCAGACATTTATTAATGAGGCATAGCCTGCAGGGTAAATACAAAACTGTGCAGTTTAACTAGCTTAACACATAGTGTACTATTTCAGCACAGTATTTCGCATTCTAAATGCTTTAGGCAAATACAATACAAAGCAAACCGTTTAATAGTGTTGTAATTCGATTGCCATTCACAACAGTTTCAAAAAGCAAGGTTTTCTTAAATAAACTGGTGGGATTAATTGCTGTCAAATAACTTGCAGTTCAGGACAAGTGAGAACGAAACTAACTTCATTTTCGTCATCTTTGTGTAAAATCATGATAATTCGAAGGCTTGTAACGGTGAGAATGTACACAAATATCAAAAACACTAAAACCGAATTTTGTGACAATATATATTTGGTATGTCTAGTTAGTTACATAGATTATTTCCTTGGAATTCAATGTGCAAGATTTAACACGGTGTAAATCTCAAATCGGTGACTGTCATGAATTTGACAATTCCAGTGTCTGCCATTTACAATCGATTAATCTTTGCCAAAACACACGGTCAAAACTATGCCTGTCATCTACACCCTGATTCACCCAAAACCCATTTTGTATAATTTCAGCCCTCTATCGCCTCTCTTTTTCTCTTTTCCCAATCACACACACACACACACACACACACACACACCACACACACACACCACACACACAACACAACACACACACACACACACACAGTGCGCGCGTGCACACACACACACACACACACACACACACACACACACACACACACACACACACACACAACACACACACAGTGAGCGCGGCACAGCACGCCCACGCACACACACACACACACACACACACACACACACACACACACACACACACACACACACACACACACACACATACACACGCGCGCGCGCGCGCGCGTGCGCCTTTATAGCCCCATCAGACTGAATATACTGTTCCACTTTTTTTTTCAAAATGAGTGTCTTGCAAGAAGTGCACTGAATTTTTTACCTTTTAAATAATGGAAGATATCACGTCTCTTCTTCAAACTATTGAGGCCCTGACAGTTAATTGAGAGAATAGACACACTACTGTCCATTTCTATTTACGAGATGGCTTTGAATAAGACAATAACGTGCAAATACATCGAACCCAAAAGAGGTCACCAAGCTCATATACAATTGACAGCATAAAATGAGCCCATCCAACCCAGTCAAACTGAAGAATTTACAATCGTTTTGAACACACAAACACATATACCATGAACAAACGGAAGCAATGTCAAAATGAAAAAGCAAAAAAAAAACATTATCACTACAATTATCATACAAAAAACAACAACAACAACAACAACAACAAACAACAAAAAGAACCCAAATAAGATGATGTTTGCTTGGCCACCGCAAACGAGCGAAGGGGGCATGCACCAAAGGTAAAATGTAAAATCTCGTGTCGCATTGCAAGTGACTTTAAACATGGGTACGCGTCAAGTGCTCACGCAGGCATCCAAGAGGCGAGGGGGCACTTAAAAAAAAAATTTAAAAAAAGAAAGAAAAGAAGAAGGGGGCGGGGTGGATGGGAGGATGGGGGATTTGGCATGGTCACCGTACTTTACGTCTTCATTACATAAAGGATCCAAACACACACACACACAAACACACAACACACACGCGCGCTCGCGCGCCTTTGTCCGTTTACGTAATGTTTTCATACGTCATTGCCTATACGTATTTATTGTATGTGACCAGTCCTGAAGACGGTCACATACAATGATACACAGACATATGTGTGTGTGTGTGTGTTGTGTGTGTGTGTGTGTGTGTGTGTGTGTGTGTGTGTGTGTGTGTGCGCGCGCGGCACAACACACATCAATACACACACACACACACACACACACACACACACACACACACACACACACACACACACACACAACACATTATGTTTCATACGTCATTGCCATACGTATTTATTTGTTTTCTTTTTATGTGACCAGTCCTGGAGCGGTCACATCACACACACATATTGTATTCCACAGACACACAACACACGCACACACACACAAACCCACAACCACAGCACACACCCACACACACACACACACACACACACACACACACACACAAGTGAGCGCGCGCACAGGTACGCGCGCGCGCCACACACACACACACACACACCACACACACACACACACACACACACACACACACACACACACACCACGCGCGCGCGCGCGCGCGCACACACCTTTAAATACGTATTCGTACGTTTACGTAATGTTTTCATACCTCACTGCCTATACGATTTATTTGTTTTTCTTTTCATGTCACCGGTCCTGAAGACGGTCAATGACCGAAGCGTTGCAGATTTTTTTTTTTTTTTTTTTTTTTTATAGAATCTTCTTAGCATCCTCAAAGATATTTTGTATTGTTTACAGAAGATCTGCGGTCAAAAATCTGTTTTATATTTCAGCCTTGCTCTTGATGCTCAGTTGCTCTTATCTCTCGCATTTGGCTGTACCAACGGTTCACACGTTTCATGTGGTAACCTTTCAGGTGACATTCTTGATTTTTTTTTATATCTAAGCTAAGTAACAAATTCGTTCATTTTCGTTGTCCTATTTGTTTGTGTCTTACCTGAAGAAGATCTAAGAAGTCGAAACGCGTCGTGTTTTGTCTTGTGACTCGTTTGACCACGTTTCTCTTGGGAGGTTTGCAAACATTTATTTCAGATTTGTTTGA
>CM031628.1:9393106-9415606 GCA_018398815.1 Conus ventricosus | reverse complement strand
TAATGGTTAAGAAATTCTCAAAAGGTGTACTCAGTCGCAAACAAGCGAACACAAAAAGAAACAACAAAAGACAACCCCCCCCCCCACATACACACACACATACATAAGTGTATACCACTGTCAGTCTCTAGGTTGGTGGGCATACGGAGAGATATTTCAAAATGGCTCTAATCTTGTGTTGTACTGGCAAATTCAAATAATATAGTATTTAAGCCCTTATCTAGTGAAGAACTTTCAAAATGAAAAGATAAAGAAAAGATCTCAGTGTGTAGCCAACGTTTTTCCAGGCACCGTTCTCATAACAACAGATGTAACAACCGCTGGTCCAATATCTAACATTTTGAGACATAATTTACAATATGGAAAGTGAAAGTTGGTGCCCGAACTAAAAATAAATTGTGTCTAGTGTCTGCAAACGATGATCACAAAATCCAAAGAAAAATGGTATAACTTGAAAGAAATTGGTTGAAGTTAACGTACAAAATGAGGTAATTGCTATTTTTGTTTTGTGCCTATGTTTGAAAGCGGTACAACTGGTGGTGTTTTGTTTTTTTTCACAGGTTCTACATGTCAGTTTGTTAATTCATGTATTTTGATTTCGTTCATCCATCATAAGTACTGAGTATATTTTTTTGTATCCAAGCGCATGATACGCCTATCTAAAGGAAAATAAATGCTAAGATGAAAATCAGTCTGCTTACATATAACACCTTAACAGCCCAAGCCATAAAATCCCAATACAGAGACATTTACACTATTTTCTTGATGAAAGCATTACAAGATTGAAATAAAATTAACATATAACCACACATCACACAAACAGCAATCATATACGCACAGAAAAGATACATGATACCGGCATGGGTTCAAGCGGGTGTAAAATTTATGATATGCATCAAAAACAAAAGACACCACACAAAGCATTGTCACATTTATAAAAAAAAAGTATAAAGCGAAACTCCCGAACACAATGCCTAGCGTGCAGTTAAAACTTACTAGTCATCTAAAAAAGCAAAATAAAAAACCTGTGTTGATTGACCAGTTTTGAAATATAATCAAGCGCATGAACTGTAACAACCAAATGTTAAAAAAATTGGGAAGCAGATACAAAGGCCATGATATGCATTCAAATTAAAAGAAAACCAATACAGCAAAGCATCCTTACAGTGAAACAAGTTTTAAAAAATCAAAACATGAATGCCCCAGGGCACTACCTCACGTGCATATGGACATTTCTAGTCACGTGACACTCCCCTCACTACGAAAAAAAAAAAAAAGAAAGGAAAGAAACTCTGCCAACAAACCAATGCTCAAGTCCTGCGTAACTTATGAAGTGTACAAACACAAAAAGTCAAGGACCACCCCAGTTTGTTAGTGACTCATCAAGGTGTACGTTTACTGGTAATTATGGTATTGTACCGGTTCTGAGGACTGAATTCAGAGAAAACATTAGCTACCGGCATTGTGTGCCGATTTAATATTTGTTTATCCGTGTGCTGGCGGTAGAAGCGTGGCATTCATGGCTCTTACCTTTTCACTGTTACGATCAGTTTGATCAATTTATCTTTGCTGTGTTTGACCAGTAGCGGAATTGACCGGTATCAGTCTGAAAAAGGGCTAGCATGATCACTACGCCAGTGAACGCTTCTCAATCAGAAAGACGACCATCATCGAAAAACAAGAGCAAAGAATATGATATCGGCAGACACATGTTACTGGCAAAAAAAGGAGAAAAAAGAAAAAAAAAACACCAAATGCTTCTTACTTCACGATCAATCGTCTGGACAAAGGGTTATAAATTATGAAGAAAAACAAACGACTGAACACACAGATCACAAGCGCAACAAGCAGACAAACATTCAGTATGCTGAAAGTGTTCACCTGAATTATCGAAATTTCTTACCAGTAACCGAATGAAAAAAAATATCAAAAGGGAGATATGAGACCTCTGCCAAGTTCAAACAAATTGGATCTGCCCTCTGAGTCAGCATACGGATGAAAACTTTTTATTTATACAGGGAATAACAGTATGAACTGAAGGATGGTTTTCATGTATATGTTTGTTCGTCAGTCACTTCCATTCCTCATTCATGACCTCATTTGCGCAAATGAATAAATGAACGTTAAATGGTGGTTCTGCGCCAAATGAACTAATCACATGCCAGGAATTAGAACTGTGGACTATAACTCATTACTAACTTTCTCTGGCGTGCGACCAAGCGAGAGCATCAGATTTCTTTTATCCTTCATAGGTAACGCTATAACAGCTAGCGGCTGTTCCAGAGACTAAAGATAACATTGCAGGCATGACATCATCATGACAGGAAGGCACGGCACTATTTGCATTTAAATCTTTGACGACATGGAACAAGGTTCAGCGAGTTCTGTCTGTCCTCAGCGACACGAGACATGCCTCACCACAATCTGGTATCAGCAGGACCTGGCTTTTCACATTTCCAGGTGTTCTGGGTCCGCAGTGTTGTCCACATTCTGCGTCTGTGATTAGTCACCTAGCAGCCAACGTGTTTCTTCCTTCTGCTCTTCCTCCTCCCCATCTTCTTCCTCCTCTTCGTCCTCCTCTTCGTCCTCCTCATTCTCTTTATCCTGTTTCTTATCCTCAACCTCTTTCTGCTCGTCCGTCACCTTCACCTCATTCTCCTCTTCCTCTTTCTCCTCTTCCTCTTTCTCCTCTTCCTCTTTCTCCTCTTCATCCTGTTTCTTCTCCTCTGTTACCTCCATCCCATTTTCCTCATCCTGTTTCTCTTCCTCATTCTGTTTCTTCTCCTTTCTCACCTCTATCTCATCCTCCTCCTTCTTTTCAAACTGTTTCTTTTCCTCTCTCACCCCAACTCTTTCTCCTCCTCATCGTTTCTTTTCCTCTTTCACCTCCACCTCATTTCTTCTCATCACACGCTGCTTTCTGCGTCTCCTCCGTCTTTGCAGCCCTGGAAAATGTTTAATTTCTGATTAACAAAAAAAAAGGAATAAAAAAAACGAAAAGAAAAAGGACAAAATGAAAGGGTTATGAACATGTTGTTTATTTCCACTGTTGCAATCATAAGCTAGTATAGTTTATCATCATTATTGCTATGACCACAATGATTTTAACAACTACACCCCCCCCCCCCCCCAAACAAACAAGCAAAAACCGCCAAAAAATCCCCAACTACAACTGTCTCTGTTTTGTACTTCTAAATCAATGCGACCAATTCAGTGTTCCTACTTCTAAACAGTATAACGAATTCAAAGCCTAATCTGTTTTTAATGCAAGTTTTTGGGGTTTTTTCTGTTACTACTACTGTTGTCTCTGTTGCTGCTCTTGATTCCACTATCGCTGTCATCGTTATTATTTGAATGAGTGGGGAGGGAGAATGTGAGAGAGAATGGATCGGGTGTCGGTGGAAGGGTAGGTGAGGATTATACGGGGATTATATCTCTTGTTAAGCACAGTGGTGGTGGTTTTTGTTTCTCAACTAACTGTTGGCTCAGATAAGCGTAATGTCCTTTACTAAGATGAACGCATAACACTACAGTAATTATTATTATTATTATTATTATTATTATTATTATTATTATTATTATTATTATTATATTGGGTATTTTATATAGCGGCTATCCTCGGTCACAGACCAAGCTCTAAGCGCTTTACAATAAACACACTACCTCACTCACTCAACGGGCTGCCTACCCAGGTAGAGCCGGCCGAAGAGCAGCCTACTGGCGCTCATTCAGTCGTTTCCCGTGCCATTCAAATATCCGTAACTCATTTTCATTTATCTCATTTATTCCTACAGTTTCTCACATTGGATGCATGCGATGTTTATACGTGTCCTCTATTTCCACCGGTACACGATGGCACACGATAACAGTAAGTGACAATTTTTGTGGCTTGGTAAGAAATACCAGGCATCTATCTTCAATCTACACCATTTTGCAGGGCAGCAGGGAACCCCCTGCTCTTTTCGATTTCAACTGCTGTGGGTTCTTAACGTATCAGGGCCAGGAAAGCACACGAGTCCCACTCGTTATATCCCCCCCTAATGACTTGACGTTCAGTTCGATTCGTCATTCAAACTGGGAAGAAAGGCGAGAAAGGCAGGGCTCGAACCCACGCATTCTCACACGTTGAATTGGCAGGCGAACGTCTTAACCACTCTGCCACCTTTCTTCCTAATCATAAAGCACGCCAACAAAACACGTGTGCAAGGGGCGGAACAGCTGCATGACGTTCAGCGGCAAATCTCCAGGTCGCTGAATCCTTCCAAGAATAAGTGACAACAGGCATGAGTTCGGATTCCTGCATCAGTTGCAATGTTACACGTATATTCTGCAGGACTGCACATCTTTTGAGCACGTGCGAGATAATGATTCTTCTCTTCCGGATTCAATTCCATCGAGATCTCTATTATCCAAAGGATGGATCCATGTGAAAGTGACTCCAAAAAGCACGCCAGCTGTTATTTTCAAAACTAAAGGTATTAATTAACCGTACGCTTTGTTTTTACTTTATGTTTCTTTCGCTTCTTTGAAATCTTGAGCATAAATGCGACGACTTTCCACAGACAAGTCTGTTTATTTACGTGGACGTCTGGGGATCGAAATGTCAATTAAGCTTTAAAGGTTGACTTTGTGTGGCTGACAACTCTGTTCTTCAAGTTTGCATCAGAAAGACACGAAGAGATTAAAGAAACCAAGCAAGAGGTAGAAGAAAGCCTGCCAATAACAGACAAGTGTCGACTTAATGGCAAATACAAGGTCTAGTGTGTGCAGTTCATACAGTTCATGCTGATTCCGAAGCTCCTCTGGTCTCTCCACTGATACGCAATATACGCACTAGCACAGTGGAATCAATGGAGTTCAAAATCAACAATATACAAGGAAATGGCTCGGTGTCCCATCTGGTCTCACTGATGTTGCGCTCTACTGCCAGAAAGCAAAACGGAAGTTTCCTCTAAAATTCATCTCGAGGAGTGGAAAGTGGGTAAAGCATGGATTATGAACCATGTTTGGGACTCTGAAGATAAGTTATAAGTAAGTCCAACCGTGCTAAGATGGCAGTAATAGAAAGTGCGGAGGGAGGGGGGGGGGGGGGGGGGGGGGTATTGACGTAGCAAAGGAAATTCAGGGAAATACTGGTCACACACAAAACCAACAAGCAGGGGCTGGGATCATCAGTTATAAATGGTGGTCAAGGCAAGAGGAAAAGGAAGGAAAGCAAGAAAGAGACCAGTTGAGGAGCTGAAGAAAGAAGAGGATGCCAAGAGAATCCAGAAGGTTGTCAGCAAGGTCAGCGATAACAATGGACTATGTAAAGAAGTCTCAGCTGGAGTGACATGTGGCACACGGCACCTCTTGGAGTCAGCTTCATCCTCACATCTGTATATGACCCCTGCCCTAGAATTAAAACATTGTGAAATGAGGGAGGCTCATGTGGTTCCACGTGTCCACTTGTTACAGCAAACAAAAGTGGAACATGTCCTGAGTTGATGAAAGCGGCGCTAACACAGAAAAGTACCCACAAAGGCATAAACCAAAAGCTCAGAGGGATCGCACTGTTGTTAGCACTGCTGGAGGAAGCGCTAGAAGCTCAGCAACGAAGTTCTACAGGGTAGGTGGCCACAAATGATGGTCTGCAACAGCTACAGCTGTTATACAAGAGCATGGTAACAGGGTTTATGGATGGAACGGATGGACCAGGAATGGATAGAGGACCTTCAAAATGGATGAAAAACGTCCAGGGATCATCAGAAAGGGTGGCATGTGACTGAACATTGTTGGCCACTAGGTTCATTAAAAGAGATTTTGTTCGAACTTACTGTGGATCTGAAAGCCGAGTGGAGCAAGCTTACATCTGCAAGACAAAGAAGTATAACAAATTAACCAGGAGATAGAAGGAATCAGGCTGTCAGGCCAAATTCTTGTCTTAAAGATTGGAGCACTCTAAGAACTTTGCTGTCAAACTCTCACTATATTTTTTTCCTTCTGCACGGTTTAAGAAAACACCATTATTTAGAAGTTCTCCCATAATGATAATATGCGCCCAACCCACACTATTTCCCACGAACAATTTGCAAATAACTATTGTAAAAACAGAATGCCATATTTCAGATTCAGCTTACTTTCATTAAGCATCAATTTGATAAGTCGAGGCTGTGTAGTAGGCAGAGAAGATAAGACAGCAAATAAAACTTGATTGGGGAGTGCGGTTATGGTGTTGACACTACCAAGATCAAAGGGTGGGCGAAATAACTTTTGGCGAACCCCTAGCCCTCTACAGACACAGAGACCACTCGGTTCAGTTATTCTGTTGAGCGCCAAGCATTGTTGCCTCCAGGAATCCAAGCAGGCAAGGAGGTCACTTTGCGTGGCTTTAAACTCGTTTTTGACTTAAAAAAAAATGAAGATGAAGAAAATGGTCACACGTTTTAGTGTCATACGGCCTACCATAGCAAAGAAATAAAAAGCAAAATCAACCAGATGGAGAAGGAGAAAGAACGAGGTGGTAATATGAAAGAAGAACAATATGGTTGCGTTCCAATCACAGAGTCAAGGTCACATTCGTTCAAGGCGTTTCTGGACAACTTACCTGATTCTTACCTTCCTTTTTAAACTGTTCATCAATTTCCAAGGTGTGTGTGTGTGTGTGTGTGTGTGTGTGTGTGTGTGTGTGTGTGTGTGTGTGGTGTATAAATCAAACTTTGACATGAAGGTTTAGACTTGGTTACAAGATGTCTCAGTGAATTAATCTTGGTGGCTTGTTTAAAAAGAAACGTATCTTTCATCACAACAGCACAAGTTCATAATCACGTGAAAGGGAGAAAATTCGTGAACTGTTCTCCAGTCTCGTGCCCAAAGACTCCCAAAATGAGAAGCAGAACACGAAACTGGGCCTCTACCTTTATAAATGGGAAGCACGTGTGTTGTGGCATAACTCAGCAGCACAAACTGGAAATAGGCACTACATCAATGCTGAAATGGTTCCAAAGTATTTACAAATAAGTCAGCCGCATGTTTACACACGTTTAAAAAACAGATCCCTATTACGTTCATCTGGCTGATCAGTGTTATTCTGCTGAGCATTGAAATCACGGTGAAGCTTCAATATATTTGCTTTGTGTTCTGAGCATTATTTGCTAAGTTCGCGGGGCACATGGCAAAACCAAGTGCGTTATTTGGTCAGATAATCGGAGAACTGCTGTAGTACCAAGGCCCAGATTGTGCTACAACGCACGTGTGTGGTTGTTTAATGGAACAACCGCCTGTAACGTGTGAATGACTAGAAATGAATTTTTTTTAAGTTCAATTAAGAAATGTATTTTGTACACGAGGTTGGATTGCCTTCCTATTTGTGAAGGACATATTGGTGGCACCACGAGCGTTTGTGAATGTTCGCTTTGACGGTCTTGCCAGGAGGTCAGTCATACTCCACGTACAGAGAAAATTTCTTTCTGATGCCAGCTAGCGTACTGTTTGACACTATCAAGTGATCGCTATGCACATCCTGGCTTTCCATGTTTTGTAGGTATGACCTATTTCATCTGCAGTCCTGGGTAGGGGAGGGTGGGGGGACGAGGCACAGTTCTGACCATGTTAACCCTACCCCAATCTCGTCATTATTCTGTTAATCAATGTTAAGATTGACGTCTGAATGTAGTCACAACATCAAACTTTGTATTCCTTGGGAAGGCATATGTCCTGTGACATGTTATACCAATATTATGCCTTCAGCAAAACCCACTATCCTCGCCAACAACCTACTGGGATGAGAGGTCGAGGGGAGCTCCTTTACCTGTAGGCGATTCACCTGTGCTCCCACCAGCTTTCAGGACGATCGTCATGGAGCCTTGTTGTCTGCCAGAACACAAACTATGTCAGTCACGCCTTGTCATGTCCACTTTCTTTGGTTAGGTGTCAGCCAGACACAAATTTGCAAGATAAACAGTTGATGAGTGGAATGTGCATTGCAGTGTGTTTTCTCAGTTATGTCAAAGGTTGATGGGTCAGAGGAGGAGGAATGGGGAAGGCGGAAGGCTGAGGAGGAGGACGGGGGGGGGGGGGGGGGGGGGGGGACGTGGTCCTTCTTTTTTGTCAAATATGTTTTTGGTGTCATATTTCTCAGAACAGTACAACAGAAGGAAGGAAGGCGAAGGGTGGGGGGGAGGGAATTATGTACAGGACTCTTAAATTAATCCGTATTGGTTATGTAACTCATCGAGAGGGTATGAAAAGGAAGATCACACACACACACACACCACACACACACACACACACACACACACACACACACATATGAAACATAAGGTCAGATGACTAGAGGGGGGCACTGCTACCTAACGGGACATGTATTTTTTACTTAAATTGTTTACCTAGTAAATATCAATGGATTAATGTCAAATTTTGGAGATAATCATTAAAAAAAAACTGTATTTTTTTTAGAAATGTAACTCATTTGCAGCTAGGATGGATGGTTTTTCTGAAAAAAATTATTTAAATAAAAAAATAGCAGAAAATAACGTCTGAAAACAGCCTTTCAGCTTTTGGCTACTTTATGCCATACTACACATAATTTAAAGTTCATATTTGGTCATTATGCTGTTAAAGGCTATCCCACAGTGTGTTCTACAGAAATGGTTTATTTCACATGACTGTTTATTTATTACCCACCGAATATTTGCCATTTTGAGATACATTTTAGCCCCTCAAATCTCTGATATTTCATAAACATTGATAGATTGGAGAGATTGGGACACAGCTTCCACACCACACTATTCAAAGATTCATTCGCTTTTTGAGTGTAGCCCTCTAGACACTTGCGCAGCAAATCGGTGTGGCAAGATCCTTGAACACTGGTTTGATGGCATCCATTACAGCAACAGGAATGTTTCTTGTGTGCTTGTATTCACCTACAGTTCCAGCAGCCACGCCTTTTGTAGGGCACCAATCACACAGAAGCTGGGGACCGGTTCTTCATCTGTTGACCGCCTATGGAAGAGATTGCCCACACAGCAGCTCTCATACTAACCAGATCATTTTTGTTCCCCTGATGGCATTACCACAGTATGTTTGCATGGTGAAAAGCAAATTCACTGGCTAAACCCTGTCTTTCAGTTTCAATCAGCTGAACTGCAGAATGGCAAAACTGACACACAAGCTTTGACGCAATGTTTGCATTCAAGATGCCAACATCATTTTCCTGTTGCCTTCTAGTTCCACCTAACACCATCATCTCCATCACTGTCACATGATCACTAGAATCATGATCTGATTCAAGACTGCTGTCTATGAAACTATACAGATCCTTCAGCTTCATTTCAGATCGGGTGGGCGTGGCTTTCCGTTTCACACCTTGTGTAGTGTCACCAGTGTCAGTCACAACAGTTTCGAAATACCACTCGTGAAACCATTTGGTAGAAGAAGAACAAAGCAAACTGTCATCCAAAATCCATTTCATTTCGCTTTTTTGAACCTGTTTCCATGAAACTTACGTTTTTTGGGGAGCTTTCCTCGATTCTTTCGATTACAGACATGATCTTGTGTTTTGGTCACAGATCTGTAAAAAAAACACAATGAAAACAAACTGTCGCAGTTTGAGCGCAGGGAGCGACATTTGCAAAGCAAAGGGAACCTCCTTTCGTTCCCTATGGCTTATTGTTTTGAAACTTACAGGGAGTAGCTCATTATTTCCATGGATTGTGTGGTGCGAAAGAAGGGTCACGTTCGGCAAAATGGCGGCCGAAAAAGTCATTTTTCGGCAAACACACTCACTCTGTTCAATTGCTAATTGCTAGAAAACGGCTGCACTCAGGCAATAATTTAAATGCATTTGATAGATAAATGTTTCAAAAAACCCATTGGGTAACCATCGCATCAACTTTGTATTCCTTGGGAAGGCATATGTCCTGTGAATGTTATACCAATACTATGCATTCAGCAAACAACACTATCCTCTCTAAAAAACCTACCTGGGATGAGAGGTCGAGGGGGCTCCTTTACCTGAATGCGATTACTTTTGCTCGCACCCTGCTTTCAGGATGATGTCACTGGAGGGCCCAGTAGATTGCTAGAACACAAACTATGTTAGTCAGCCTTGTCATGTCCACTTTCTTTGGTTAGTGTCAGCCTCAGCCAGGGCACAGAGGGCTGGCAGTTGGGGGGGGGGGGGGGGGGGGGGAGGGGGGGGGGGGCAAGGAACAGGCAGAGGAGACACAAAAACAAAACTTGAAGGTAAACAGTTGATGAGTGGAATGTGAGGTGCGGTTTTGTTTTTCATTTATGTCAAAGGTTGATGGGTCAGAGAAGGAGGGGATGGGGATGGCGGAAGGATGAGGGCGGCGGGGGGGGGGGGGGGGGGGGGGGGGGGGGGGGGCTTCCTTTTTTGTTCTGTCAAATCATGTTTTTGGTGTCCTTTTTCTCAGACAGTACAACGAAGGAAGGGGAAAGGGGGGGGGTGAGGGGATGCTGTCCAGGACTCTGGAATTAATTAGTATTTGGGTTTTGTAACTCAAATGAGAGGGTATGAAAAGGAAGATACACAACACACACAACAACACACACCCCACACACAACCCCACCCCAAAACACACACCCCACACACCCCACACACCAAAACCCTACACCCACACATACACACACGAACATAAGGTCAGATGACTAGTTAACTGGTTGAAGTAACTTTCCATGGAAATGGAACTGAGCATAATATTGAAAACTAAACATTGTCATGTATTTGATAGTGCTCAATGATTATGATCAAGATGATGCCAGAGGACTTTCTATTCTGGTCTGACACTCCATGATAGAGCTGTGTTCCATGCTGCCTTCCATAGGCATCCTGGCATCAGTTAGGCTGACAGACAGCTGGACAACTGCAGTGTTGTTCAGGATATCTGATACCTCGACCCTCTCCCCTCCTCTCTCCCTTTTGCTCTACAGTACAATATTTTGGCCATTGTTGTTCATTCCTCCGTCAGGTAAATGTCACCAGGTTTTGTTGCAAAGCCTTCCTCCCTCAAGACATTTTTGGCTATTTATTACGACATACGGAAGTAAATCCCTCATATAACCCTTGTAGTTCCCGGCCCTTCCAACGCTCCTAAAAATTCACCATTACTCACTGATTGGCGTCACGATTATGCGTTGGCCCCATGCTCCACGTCTTTCCAGATCTTGGTGTGCGGGTTGATTCTCTCCCCCCCCCAAAAGCGGTGACTCTCTCTGCCGGAGGTCCATTTCCACTGAGGAAAGTCAGGACAGCAGACATGTTAGGAAAGTTACCGAAATATCAAAGATCATAAAATATGTCCAAACGTGCTAAAGCACCAGAGGGAATGGGATATTGCACCGGCTGCAAGGCAAGAATGAAGAAACGTCTTCGTCTGTCAGTGTGATACAGCAGCTCTGTAATTCTCTAGCTGTCTGCTCTCATGTCAGGATCTTTTCCATCCATTTATTTGAGCTCCAACCAGCACCATGATATGGGACTGACTGCTGATGAGAACAGTGAAACACGACTCTGTCACCGAACAATTTCTCAACCAGTAATATACATTTGCTGTTACTTCAATAAATAAACAAAGAAGACATAAAGGCAGACCACAGTAAATACATGAATAAATCAATTGATCAATTAATTGATTTTAAAATTGGACATTCTAAACTTTTAATTTTTTTTTAGATCAAACATTTCTTTTCTAAAAGACTTAAGCGTGTGCTGTTTAAATCAATGTGGGTGTTTTAGGTAGGATTTGTTTTGTTTTGTTTGTTTTTCAATGTACTTTTGTATATTGTCAGGCTACACGTGTTGTGTTGGCTTTGACGTTTTCAATATGGCAACAGCTGAAATGATCTGCTGCCTAATAGCATTCGCCAGGAACGTGACACAAACCAGTGAGTCGCTAAAACTCTATGCTTTATTGTGTGGGGATAATGGTTAGAACGCAGTGGGGAATGGATAGAGGGATTAAGGTTTGTGAGAAACAACGTGGTGTAACTATATAACAGAATAGGAGGGTATACAAAAGGAGACACACACACACACACCACACACACACACACACACACACACACACACACACCACACACACAAAACACACACACACACACACACACACACACACCACACACACACACAACACACACACACACACACACACACACAACAAAACATAAGAATGTCAAATGACAAGTCAGGTGAATTAACTTGCAGTAGGTCTGGACTAATGAATAATGCGAAAAATTAGTCTTTGTCTTGTTTTATGGTGCCCGGTGAGGATGATCAAGATGATGCCACAGACTTTCAGTTGTGGTCTGACACTCCATGACAGGGCTGTCCTCCATGCTGCCTTCCATAGTGCATCCTGGCATCAGCCAGGCTTCAGACGGACAGCTGGTGCAGGGTTGGGCAGGATACATCATACCTCTACCATCTCCCCTCGTGCTCCCTTTTGCTCTACAGTGTAATATTTTGGCCTGTGGTGTTTATTCCTTCACTAGGTAAATGTCACCAGGTTTTGTTGCAAAGCCTTCCTCCCTCAAGAATTTGAGGAAGCTATTATTAAGACCGATCAGAAGTAAATCCCTCCTCTAACCCTTGTGTTTCCCTGTACCTTCTAAAGCTCCTAGAAAACCTACATTACTCACCGATTGTCGTCATCATTATCGCCTAGAGCCTCTTCTTCAGGATTTTCAGCACCCTGGCCTTGGAGCTGTTGTCTCTCTGGAGGTTCTGCCTGTTGTCCATTTCCACTGAGGAAAGTCAGAGCAGGAGACATGTTAGGAATGTTACCGAAATATTAAAGATGATAAAACCTGTCCGCACGTGCTAAAGCACAAGGGGGAATGGGATATTGCACCTGCAGCAGGACTGAAGAGAACGCTCTTCTGTACAGTGTGATACAGCAGCTCTGTAATTCTCTAGCTGTCTGCTCCATGTCAGGGTCTTTTCCATCCCTATATTGAGCTGCAACCACGCACCATGATATGGAACTGACTGCTGATGAGAACACCGAACAATGTATTAACCAGTAATATATCATTTGCTGTTTACATTCAATTAACATACAAACAAGACATAAAGGATAATACACGAATAAATCAATTGATCAATTATCTGATTTTCTGATTGGACATTTTTATCTTTTAATTTTGTTTGTTTGTTTAGATCAAACATTTCTGGCCAACACGTGTTATGTTGGCTCTGACGTTTTCAATATGGCAACAGCTGAAATGATCTGCTGCCTACTAGCATTCGCCAGGAACTTGACAGAAATCAGTGAGTCGCTAAACTCTGTGCTTTATTGTGTGGGGATAATGGTTAGAACGCAGTGGGGAATGGAAGAGGGAATACAGGTTGTGAGAACAACGTGTTATAACAGAATCGAGAGGGAATAATAAAAAGGACACACACACACACACACGCACGCACGCACGCACGCACACACGCACGTGTGCACGCACGCACACACGCACGCACGTACGCATGCACAGACGCACACGCACGCACACGCTCGCACACAGGTGCACACACAGACACACACACACACACACACACACACACACACACAACACACACACACACACACACACACACACACACACAAAACCAAAACATAGAATGTCAATTGACAATTCAGGTGAATTAACTTGCAGTAGGTCTGGACTAATGAATAATATCAAAAACTAATCTTTATAATTGGTTTTAAAAGTGCGCGGCGGGGATGATGAAGATGATGCCACAGACTTTTTATTCTGGTCGGACACTCCAAGACAGGGCTGTGCTCATGCTGCCTTCCATAGTGCATCTGGCATCAGCCAGGCTTCAGACAGACAGCTGGACAGCCGCAGTGTTGGTCAGGATATCGGATACCTCTACCTTCTCCCCCTCCCTCTCCCGTTTGCTCTATTGTGCAATATTTTGGCCAGTGTTGTTCATTCCTTCCTTATATAAATGTTTTTGTTGCAAAGCCTTTCTCCCTCAAGAATTTTGTTGGCAATTATTAAGACTGTACAGAATTAATCCCTCATATAACCCTTGTATTTACAGAAGTGAAATCCCTCCTTCGACCCCTGTATTTCCCGGCCCCTTTCAACGCTCCTAAAAAATTCACCATTACTCACTGATTGACGTCACCATTACTGCGTTCGTCCCGTGCTCCAGGTCTCTCGGATCTCGGTATGGGGGTTGATTCTCTCCCCTCTCTAAAAGCGGGACTCTCTCTGCTGGAGGTCCATTTCCACTGAGGAAAGTCAGGACAGCAGACATATTAGGAAAGTTACGGAAATATTAAAGATTATAAAACATGTACACGCGTGTTAAAACACCAGGGGGTATGGGATATTGCACCCTGCAGCAGGAATGAAGAGAACGCTCTTCTGTACAGTGTGATACAGCAGCTCTGTAATTCTCTAGCTGTCTGCTCCATGTCTGGGTCTTTTCCATCCCTGTATTTGAGCTGGAGCTAGTGAGGATGGTTAGATTGAACTCTATAATAGAATGGTAAAAAATGAACTCTGTAATAGATAAATTTCTTTACCTCTGATGTATTATTCGCAGTTTTCTCCAATTAATAATTGATCAAAGGGGGCATGAAAATACAATGAATACATGCATTAATCAATCGATCGATTTATTATTTTTTTAAATGCTATTCTTATCTCACAGTTATGTCTTTCGTTTAGCAGGTGAGATAGTCAGAGAGCTGCTGTCATTTAGATTATTCCCGTCCAGTCAGTACCAAGGCCCACATTGTGTCACAACGCAGGTGTGGTGTAGCTAAATTGAACAACCGCACATAACGGGTAAATAAGTAGAAATGCACGTTCACAAAAGTTCAATTTGGAAATGTATTTTGCACACGAGGTTTGATTTCCTTCCTATTTGTGATGGAACATATTGGTGGCACCACAGGCGTTTGTGAGTGTTCGCTTCTGAAGGTCTTGCCAGGAGGTCAGTCATACTCCACGTACAGAGAAGACTCCTTTCTGATGTCAGTTAGCATGCTGCTCAACACTATCAAGTGATCGCTGTGTACATCCCTGGCTTTCCATATTTGTAGATATGACCTATTTCATCTACAGTCCCAGGAGGGGAAGGGAAACGAGGGCACATTTGTGACCATGTTAACCCTACCACAATCTCGTCTTATTCTGTTAATCAAATTGTTAAGATTGACGTCTGCATGCAGTGGCCATTGCATCAACTTTGTATTCCTCAGCAAGGCATATGTCCTGTGACATGTCATACCAATACTATGCATTCAGCAAAACCCACTATCCCTCCAACAACCTACCTGGGATGAGAGGTCGAGGGGGCTCCTTTACCCTCAATGCGATTCACCTGTGCTCGCACACTGCTTTCAGGACGATCGTCACTGGAGCCTTGTTGTCTGCCAAACACAAAACTATGCAGTCACGCCTTGTCATGTCCACTTTCTTTGGTTGGGTGTCAGCCAGACACAGATGGCTGGTAGGGGGTGGAGGGTGGGGAGGGAGAAACAGCAGAGGAGAAAACAAACAAAGAATTTTTTTTGCAAAATTGCAGATAAATGATGAAGGGGAATGTGCGGTGCGGGTGTGTTTTCTCATTCATGTCAAAGGTTGAGGGGTCAGAGAGGAAGGGAATGGGGATGGCGGAAGGTGATGAGGACGGGGGGTGGGGGTGGGGGGGGGGGGGGGAGGGGGGTCATTTTTGTTTTTCAAATCTTTTTTTTTGGGTGTCTATTTCTCAGAACAGTACAACAGAAGGAAGGAAGAGGAAGGGTGAGGTGGTGGGGGGTGAGGGGATTTGGCCAGGACTTTTAAAATTTTAATTCGTATTGGTTATGTAACTAAATCGAGGGGGTTTATGAAACGAAGAATTACCCACACACACACACACACACACACACACCCCACCCCACACACACACACACACACACACACACACGCACATACACACACGCACAAAAACCACACACACACACACACACACAACACACACACACACACACACACACACACACACAACACACACCACACACACACATAAAAACATAAGGTCAGATGATAGTTAACTGGTTGAAGTAACTTTACGTGGAAATGGAATTGCGTGTAATATCAAAAACTAACTTTGTCATGTATTTAATAGTGTTCAATGATTATGATCAAGATGATGCCACAGACTTTCTGCCACAGACGTCTGAATGTCGTCAGCATGCATCAACTTTGTATTCCTCGGGAAGGCTATGTACTGGTTACATGTCTTACCAATACTATGCCTTCAGCAAAATCCACTATCCCCCCCAAACAACCTACCTGATATCAAAGGCCGAGCGGGCTAGTTTACCCTAATGCGCTTTCATTTTCTGTTCGCAACCAGCCCTTTGGACGATCGTCACTGGAACCCAGTAGTTTGCAAAAACACAAACTATGTCAGTCACGCCTTGTCATGTCCACTTCTTTGGTTAGGTGTCAGCCAGACACAGATGGCTGGTGGGGGGGGGGGGGGGGGGGGGGGGGGAGGGGGGGGAGGGGGGCAAGGAACAGGAAGAGGAGAACACAAACAAACAAAACTTACAGATCAACAGTTGATGAGTGGAATGTGAGGTGTGGTGTGTTTTCTCATTTATGTAAAAGGTTGATGGGTCAGAGAAGGAGGGGATGGGGATGGCGGAAGGCTTGATGAGGTGGGGGTGGGGGGTGGGGGGGGGGGGGTGGGGGTCCTTCCTTTTTGTTCTCTCAAATCATGGGTTTTTTGGGGTCATATTTCTCAGAAAAGTAAAACAGAAGGAAGGAAGGGGAAGGGTGGGGGTGGTGGGGGTGAGGGGATGCTCTCCAGCACTCTGAAATTTATCCCTATCGGTTATGTACCTCATTCGAGAGGGTATGAAAATGAAGATCACACACCCCACACACACACACACACACACACACACACACACACACACACACACACACACACACACACACACAAAACGTAAAGTCAGATGACTAAAATAACAGGTTGAAGTAACTTTTTAGGAAATGGAATTGGCATAATATCGAAAACTAAACTTTGTCATGCATTTGATATTGCTCAATGATTATGATCAAGATGATGCCACAGACTTTCTGTTCTTGTTCTGACACTCCATGACAGGGCTGTGCTCCATGCTGCCTTTCCCTAGTGCATCCTGGCAACAGCCAGGCTTCAGACAGACAGCTGGACAGTGGGGAAGGGAAGAGGGATTATTAGGTTTGTGAGAACAACGTGATGCTACTAATAACAGAATCGAGAGAGTATGAAAAAGGATATAAAACACAACACACACACACACACACAACACACACACACACCACACACACACACACACATACACACAACCACACACACACACACACACACACACACACACAACACAACACACAACACACACACACACACACACACACACACTCATACACACATACACACACACATACACAGATACGCAAGCACACACACGCACGCACGCACGGACGCACGCAAAAATGGTGCCAGCAATGTTCAAATCTGGTCTGACGCTCCATGACAGGGCTGTGCTGCCTTCCATAGTTTATCCTGTCATCAGCCTGGCTTCAGACAGACAGCTGGACAGCCGCAGTGTTGGTCAGGAAATCTGACACCTCGACCCCCTCCCCCCCCCTCTCCCTTTTGCTCTACAGTACAATTTTTGGCCATGTTTGTTATTTCCTTGTCAGGTAAATGTCACCAGGTTTTGTTGCAAAGCCTTACTCCCTTAAGAATGTTTTGGATATTATTACGACTATACAAAAGAACATCCCTCCTCTGACCCTTGTATTTCCCTGGCCCTTCCAACGATCCTAAAGCATTCGCCATTACTCACTGATTGACGTCACCATTATTGCGTTCGTCCGTGCTCCACGTCTTTCCGGATCTTGGTATGGGAGTTGATTGTCTCCCATCCCCAAAAGCGGGACTCTCTCTGCCGGGGTCCATTTCCACTGAGGAAAGTCAGGACAGCAGACATAGGAAAGTTACCGAATATTAAAGATTATAAACTGTAGACACGTGCTTTAAAGCACCCGAGGGAATGGGATATTGCACCATGCAGCGAAATGAAGAAACGCTCTTCTGTACAGCGTGATATAGCAGCTCTGTAATTCTCTAGTGTCTGCTCCATTTTCAGGTCTTTTCCATCCTTGTATTTGAGCTGCAACCACGCACTGTGATATGGAACTGACTGCTGATGAGAACAGTGAAACAAGACTCTGTCACAGAACAATTTCTCTACCAGTAATATATCATTTGCTGTTTACTTCAATAAATAAACAAAGAAGACATAAAGGCAGACCACAATAAATACATGAATAAAATCAATTGATCAATTAATTGATTTAAAAATTGGACATTCTTATCTTTTAATTGTTTGGGGATTTTTTTGTTTAGAAGATCAATCATTTCTTTTCTAAAAGATTTAAGCTTGTGCTGTTTACATTTATGTGGGTGTTTAAGTACGATTTGTTTTGTATTGTTTGTTTTTCAATATGCTTTTTTTATTTTCAGGCTACACGTGTTATGTTGGCTCTGACGTTTTCAATATGGCCACAGCTGAAATGATCTGCTGCCTAGTAGCATTCGCCAGGAACTTGACACAAACCAGTGAATCTCTAAACTCTATGCTTTATTATGTGGGGGTAATGGTTGGAACGCAATGAGGAATTGAAGAGGGATTATAGGTTTGTGAGAACAAACGTGGTGTAACTATATAACAGAATCGAGAGTGTATAAAAAAAAAGGAGATAAATACACACACACACACGCACACGCACGCACGCACGCGCGCAGACACACACACACACACACACACACACACACACACACACACACACACACACACACACACACACACACACACACACACACACACACACACATACATACGCACACACATACACACACAACCAAAGCAGGTCAAATGACAAGTCAGGTGAATTAACTTGCGGTAGGTCTAGACTAATGAATAATATCAAAAACTAATCTTTGTAATTTGTTTTATGGTGCCGGTGAGGATGATCAAGATGGTGCCACAGACTTTCTATTCTGGTCTGACACTCCATGACAGGGCTGTGCTCCATGCTGCCTTCCATAGTGCATCCTGGCATCAGCCAGGCTTCAGACAGACAGCTGGACAGCCGCAGTGTTGGTCAGGATACTTACGTCGTCTACCCACTCCCCTTCCCTCTCCCTGTTGCTCTACAGTTCAATATGTTGGCCAGTGTTGTTCATTCCTTCATTAGGTAAATGTCACAAAGTTTTGTTGCAAAGCCTTCCTCCCCTCAAGAATTTGGGGAAGCTGTTATTAAGATCTCACAGAAGTACATCCCTCCTCTAACCCTTGTGTTTGCCTGTCCCTTCCAACGCTCCTAAAAAATATCTCCATTACTCACCGATTGTCGTTATCATTATTGCCCGGAGCCTCTTCTTCAGGATGTTCCGCACCCAGGCCTTGGGGCTGGTGTCTCTCTGAAGGTTCTGCCTGTTGTCCATTTCCACTGAGGACAGTCAGAGCAGCAGACATGTTAGGAAAGTTACCGAAATATTAAAGATTATAAAACATGTCTCAACGTGCTAAAGCACCAGAGGGAATGGGATATTGCACCCTGCAGCAGGAATGAAGAAAACGCTCTTCTGTACAGTGAGATATAGCAGCTCCGTAATTCTCTAGCTGTCTGCTCCATGTCAGGGTCTTTTCCATTCCTTTACTTGAGCTGCAACCACGCACCATGATATGGAACTGACTGCTGACGAGAACAGTGAAACTAGACTCTGTCACAGAACAATTTCTCAACCAGTAAAATATCATTTGCTGTTTACTTCAATAAATAAACAAAGAAGACATAAAGGCAGACCACAATAAATACATGAATCAAACAATTGATCAAATGATTGATTTTAAAATTGGACATTCTTATCTTTTAATTGTTTGGGGATATTTTTGTTTAGAAGATCAAACATTTCTTTTCTAAAAAAAATTAAGCCTGTGCTGTTTAAATCAATGTGGGTGTTTAGGTAGGATTTGTTTTGTTTTGTTTGTTTTTTCAATATACTTTTGTATATTTTCAGGCTACACGTGTTTGTTGGCTCTGACGTTTTCAATATGGCAACAGCTGAAATGATCTGCTGCTTAGCAGTAGCATTCGCCTGGAACGTGACACAAACTAGTGAGTCACTAAACTCCATGCTTTATTATTTGGGGATAATGGTTGGAATGCAGTGGGGAATGGAAGAGGGATTACAGGTTTGTGAGAACAACGTGTTATAACAGAATCGAGAGGGTATAAATAAAAAGGACACACACACACACACACACACACACACACACACACACACACACACACACACACACACACAATACACACACACTAACACACACACACACACACACACACACACACACACACACACACACACACACACACACACACACACACACACACACAGACGCATGCATGCACGCACGCACGCACGCATGCACACGCATACACACACACACACACACACACACAACCAAAACATATGAGGGTCAAATGACAAGTCAGGTGAATTAATTTGCAGTAGGTCTGGACTAATGAATAATGTGAAAAATTAATCTTTGTCATTTGTTTTATGGTGCCCGGTGAGGATGATCAAGATGATGTCACAGATTCTATTCTGGTCTGACACTCCATGACAGGGCTGTGCTCCATGCTGCCTTCCATAGTTCATCCTGGCATCAGCCAGGCTTCAGACAGACAGCTGGACAGCCGCAGTGTTGGTCAGGAAATCTGATACCTCGACCCTCTCCCCCTCCCTCTCCCTTTTGCTCTACTGAACAATATTTTGGTCAGTGTTGTTCATTCCTTCATTATATAAATGTTTTTGTTGCAAAGCCTTCCTCCCCTCAAGAATTTTGTTGGCAATTATTAAGACTTTACAGAATTAAATCCCTCATCTAACCCTTGTATTTACAGAAGTGAATCCCTCCTTCGACCCCTGTATTTCCCGGCCCCTTCCAACACTCCTAAAAGATTCGCCATTACTCACTGATTGACGTCACCATTACTGCGTTCGTCCCGTACTCCAGGTCTATCCGGATCTTGGTTTGGGAGTTGATTCTCTCCCCTCCCCAAAAGCAGGACTGTCTCTGCCTGAGGTCCATTTCCACTGAGGAAAGTCAGGACAGCAGCCATGTTAGGAAAGTTACCGAAAATATCAAAGATGATAAAACATGACCAAACGCACTAAAGCACCAGAGGGGATGGGATATTGCATCCTGCAGCAGGAATGAAGAAAACGCTCTTCTCTACAGTGTGATACATCAGCTCTGTAATTCTCTAGCTGTCTACTCCATGTCAGGTCTTTTCCATTCCTATATTTGAGCTGCAACCACGCACCGTGATATGGAACTGACTGCCGATGAGAAGAGTGAAATAAGACTCTGTCACAGAACAACTTCTTAACCAGTAATACATCATTTGCTGTTTTCATCAATAAATAAACAAAGACGACATAAAGGCAGACCACAATAAATACACGGAAAAAAAACCCAATCGATCGATCAATTGATTTAAAAATTGGGCATTCGTATCTTTTAATTGAATTTTTTGCTTAGAAGACCAAACATTGTTTTTCTAAAAGACTTACGCTTGTGCTGTTTAAATCAATGTGGGTGTTTGGGTAGCATTTGTTTTGTTTTGTTTGTTTTTCTTCATGTTTTTGTATATTTTCAGGCTACATGTGCTATGTTGGCTCTGACGCTTTTTAATATGGCAGCAGCTGAAATGATCTGCTGCCTACTAGCATTTGTCAGGAACTTTACAGAAATCAGTGAGTCGCTAAACTCTGTGCTTTATTGTGTGGTGATAACCCAGACAGCAAGGGTACTAGGGCCCACCTAGGTTCTGGCTAGATTCAGCTTGTCCAAGCTGGAGCTAGCTAGAACCTAGGTGGACCCTAGTACCCTTGCTGTTAGGGAATGGTTGGAACGAAGTCGGGAATGGAGGGGGGATTAAAGGTTTGTGGGAACAACGTGGTGTAAACTATATAACGGAATCGAGAGGGTATAAATAAAAGGGAGATAACCACACACACTAACACACACACACACACACACACACACACACACACACACACACACACACACACACACACACACACACACAACCAAAACATAAGAGGGTAAAATCACAAGTCAGGCGAATTAAGTTGCAGTAGGGGTGGACTAACGAATAATATCAAAAACTAATCTTTGTCATTTGCTTTATGGTGCTCGGCAAGGATGATCAAGATGGTGCCACAGACTTTCTGTTCTGGTCTGACACTCCATGACAGGGCTGTGCTCCATGTTGCCTTCCATAGTGCATCCTGGCATCAGCCAGGCTTCAGACAGACAGCTGGACAGCCGCAGTGCTGGTCAGGATATCTGACACCTCGACCCTCTCCCCCTCCCTCTCCCTTTTGCTCTACAGTACAGTGTTTTGGCCAGTGTTGTTCATTCATTCGTT
>CM031628.1:9375606-9380606 GCA_018398815.1 Conus ventricosus | reverse complement strand
TCCAACGGTAGAAGTAGTAGTAGCAGCAGTACCATCACCACCACCACCACAGTAGTAGTAGTAGTAGTAGTAGTAGTAGTAGTAGTAGTAGTAGTAGTAGTAGTAGTAGTAGTAGTAGTGGTAGTAGTAGTAGTAGTAGTAGTAGTAGCACCAGTGGCAGTATCTGTAGTACCAACAGCAGCCGCAGACGAATAGTAGTAGTAAAGCGAAGATAGCCATAGAATAGAAAAAAAATCAGCCTTAAAAGAAGTAGCAGCGGCAGTAGCACCAGACGTGGTAGTGGCAGGAGCCAAAGCCTCAGCAGCACCATCATTCCCTTCACCTTCTCATCAGACTTCAGCCGTAGCAGCGACAGCTCACTCACCGTTCACCAGAAGCTGACAGGGATCCCCATGGATGATGGGGCCATCCTTCACCATCATCTTACAGAGGTATCGGCCCTGGCTGTCCTCGTTGACGTTCTTGATGATGATCACCACCTCCTTCCCCTCCACCCTGTGCTCTTCTACGTCCAACGTACAGGTGTAGTCTTCGTTCCACATGCACTCCAGCAGATAATCGCACCTCAGAGACCCTGATAAATAACATGGATAAATACATAGCATCCTACTTGACAAGTGAACAAACTGACATAAATGGAAAAAAAAAATACTTTTACTTGGATATAGAAATATATTGACAATAGGTAATGAATATATGTATCTCACATATAAAGCGTGTTCTGTCCGTCTGTCTGTGTGTCTGTATGGTGAAGTCTAATACAGTTTCTGTTTGACCTAAATTTGGCAAGGTGACCCACTGGCGTACTAAGCAGATAGAGTGAATCATTTTTTTGTGCTAGGGAGTGGCATTAATCACACAATAATGGGGTACTATAGTAAAGCGTTTCGACATCAACATTCATATAAAACACTGTGCTTGTTGTCAGCCAGAATATCTCAGGTGGAAGAGCGTTAGCCTGAAAACCGAAAAGTCACTGGTTCAATCCCATGATTTCATCACTCCCTGCGCCTCCATATCTCCTTCTCTTCTTCTTCCTCCTCCTCCTTCTCCTTTTCCTCGCCCTCCTTCTCCTCTTCTTCGTCTCTTTGAAGAAATTTGAAGAGGGCCTGATGCAAAGTGCGGGGAAGAAAAGGGGCAGAGCAGAGGGCCGAAAGAACGAATTAGGGGTGGGGGAGGGGGGGACGGGACATGGAAAAGGGAGGATGGGGTACTGAAAAAGGGGAGGTGGAAAGGAGAGGAGGGGGGGGGTGTTAAGACAGACAGAGAGACAGACATACCGATAGACAGAGAGATACACAGATACACGGACAGAGAGAGAGAGAGAGAGAGAGAGAGAGAGGAGAGAGAGAAGAGAGAGAGAGAGAGAGAGAGAGAGAGAGAGAATGAAATACAAAATGCACGTCTCTTTATACGCGTACGTATGGCCAAGCACGTATGTACTCCTGCACACACGCACGCACGCACGCACGCACGCACGCACGCACGCACGCACACACGCACACACACACACACACACACACACACACACACACACACACACACACACACACACACACACACACACACACACACACACACACACACACCTGTGCTTGACGAAGTGAAGGGATAACGTTCCACAGAGACCGACACTATTTCTCCAGGCTGTTTGACCTCCAGAGGATAGTGACACGTCACCACAGCTGTCTCGCCCTTTGTCACCACAGGAGCTGTGCACGTGGCCCTCGGTGACGTGTCTGTAACCACCGAGTGTTGTTTCCCCTCAAAGCAGGTTCTTTTCTTTCAAATACCGGCATAAAATCCAGTTGAGTATATCATACAACATTCAGTCTGCAAGCAACCGAGCATAATTTATTATGCTGACACACCTCCTACTCTGAAAAAAAAAGAAAACATTGAAAAGACAACAAGCGAATAAGCAAATAAACAAATAAAATAAACGATCTCTTCCCCTTTGAAGACAGACGTGAGAAGAAAGTCAACGTCCATAGAGAGAATCTCCTACACGCGCCCTCCCACCCAATGCATGCCAAATTAGAGAATCCCACCAGGAACAGGCTGAAGTGGAAAAATATCAACCACCACTCCAAAAGCCTACACAGCCGAAATGAAAACCTGCTGCCTATGTCCTCAAAGGAAATGGAAATGCTTCCTGACTTTGAGGAGCCAGACGACCTCTCTGGGCATAGACAGGACGGATTGCCAAACCCCTGCCGAAAGCTTTGGCACTGGAGATGATTGATGACCAGTACAACGTCAGTGAGTGGCCGCACGTGTTCACGCCTGAATCCTCAGAGGGAGCAGTGAAGAACGGAGAAGCAGGCATCTTCTTCAAACACTCTGATGAGAGACTGACCCCCAGAGCCTTTCTGACTAGGAAATTTTCCTCCAACTACAGAGCGGAGTCAGCAGTTCTGCTCCATGCTGCACAAGCGTTCAAAACGTCAAACAATCCACCACCCGAGATTGCTTTCTTCACTGACTGCAGGTTTCTGCTGCAGGGACTTCAGAGCAACAGAAGCAAACAGCAGCTAAAAACATTTTTGAAAAAGACTGTATATGCTCTTCAAGACGATCCACCATTAACTCTAGTGGATTCCATCCCACCGTGCAGTCACTGGGATGAGAAGGCTGATGCTCTGTCCAGGCAGGCAGCAGTATGGAGCAGTTCAGCCACCCAGTGACCTACAGAGAGGCCACACCCATCACCCACAACCAATACCAAAACCAGCGGAAGGGAAGGCTGGGTGCAGACAGTGGTGTTGATCCAATCCATCTTCTCCAGATATATCCTCTTCAGACTGAGAATCGGCAACTGCCGACTGCTGAGCCACCTCAACCAAATTAAGATTGCCCACACAGAGGAATGTCCATGTGGTGCTGGATTTCAGACTCCAGAACACATCCTCCAACACTGTCCAGCTCAGTTCTACGGCGTCAAACCTGACCAGAGGCTGGAGAGTTGTACATGCAGCTTTGGGCAGCAGTCAAGAACTCGAGAAGACTGTAGGATTCCTTGTGGTGACAGGATCGAAGATCTGATGCAATCAATAAAACTGACCACAGAAGAAGAAGAAGAAGAAGAAGAAGAAGAAGAGGAGAAGAAGAAGAAAGCAAAGAACAGAGCATGGAATAGAGGACTGAAATCTGAGAGGTCCGAATTTAGGACGATCACACATATCACTTCTTATTAACCTTTCTTGAATGCCTCTATTTCCTCTTCCAGACCACAAAATTTGACCATTTGAAATTTCACACACACACACACACACACACACACACACACACACACACACACACACACACACACACACACACACACATGCGTGGGTGCGCGCACGGGCGCGTGTGCACATGCACGGGCGCGCGCGAGCACGCACATACAAACGCTGATTGTCAGATCTGAGAATTACGGGTCGATGTTCATCTAGAAAGTCCCATCTTATGCAATTTAGTACGAAAAGACAGATTTTAACTGAGTACGATGTAAAACGCCCTGTAGTCCTTTCTGTGGAAATTCTCTGGTAGACATATCAAAATCTGAAGCATTGTTTCCACAAAAAGATATGTGGAAAGGATGCTATCAACTTTAACAGACTACAGTTCTTAGACTGTTTGATTTAAAAGCGGTGCAAAGAGTATGTGCTAGGTCGGACTATATTTATGGTACTTTCTTGTCTGATATAAAAGCAGTGCAATAGGTATTTTCTTTGCCAAACTGTCGTTCAGACACGGTTAGACTACAGCTGTAACACAGTTGGTCTGACTTTAAATTATGCATTGGCATCTTCTCTACAAGAATGTAGCTCTGGCACGGTGGTGTGACAATTGCCAGCCCCCAACCCCCCCCCCCCCCCCACCCCCTTTCTTTATTTCTCCCCCATGCCTCTCTCTCTCTCTCTCTCTCTTCTCCTCTCTCTCTCTCCTCTCTCTCTCTCTCTCTCTCTCTCTCTCAAATGGCAATTAAGATTACTAATCTATGGCAGCTTTCAGCCTCTACACACACCTCTTCCCACCCCCCCCCCCCCCCCAGTCCCCTTCTCACTCTCTGTCCACAGTTTTCTTTGAAGTGCACCAACCCCGTAGTGGTAGCATGGCACTCCCCCCCCCCCCCCCCCCCCCCTCCCCGTCTTCCCTCATGTATTTGTTTGCGCAGCAACCAATCATGTACTTCAGAGAAGCTGGTCAACCTCTCCCAGGCACTTCCCTTGCTCCTCCTCCCTGGTCGGGTGATCTGTCAGCTCATGTCTCACGCACGTGCAGGCCATGTAGCTTTGTTACTTTGCATCAAGGCTTAACGTGCTGCCAACACCTAATAGATAGTGTTCACAAATCTTCAACACAATTCCTCACACTGTAGGTGATGGGTGATGACTTGTCTCAGTCCAGATCCTCCCTTTTCTCTATGTGAGATCCTTGGCTGTCATGTTTCTCTGACAGCCTGTCAATCACACAGACATCAGGGACTGGATGTGTAGCACAGCACACAAAAAGGGAACCAAGTCTCTTCGCTTCACCCTCCACAGAAGGCTGTAAAACTGATCACCAATAGTGAACCAAGTAATACCACGAGTTCATCTCTCGTACTCTCAGATCCTGTGTAAGATTTCACTGATCAGACCAGAAGAACTGTAAGTCTTGAGACTATGCATTGCTTGTATACCTGCCATATGTTTTAACAGTATAACTTTATGCCAATACTTGGTGACATCTATCAGGATGATAAATGCATATTGTATTGTAATAGTTGTTTGCCACAACCTGGTAAAAAGTGTTAAGTAGCTTGATTAACATTCTATGTTAATAATATGGCTTTTCCCCAGCATTTAATACTATCTGTTAAGATGGTCATGGCATGTTACCTTCTGACAGGAAAAAACAGTATGCCTACACTGGGTAAAATCTGTTCAGTTGATTTATGAATACTATTGATTGTCTTAGTGCTTTTTAGTAGGTGACTGAGTCTGATCAACATTTGTACTTGGGTTAAGTGTATT
>CM031628.1:9363106-9365606 GCA_018398815.1 Conus ventricosus | reverse complement strand
TTTCGGGGCACGCACAGAAAGTATAAACTAGGGACTGGCATCCTCCTTTCAAAACTTTCTTTTTTGGCCCAACTGTTCAGCCGGGTCCCTACAGCAAGAGCATAAAACAGCATGGACAACATTTATCTTAGACACTTCTAAGGGCCTAACTAGAGCGGGAATAGAACGAAAATAAACGACTCTATTCGTACTTACGTTTGGTGTTTGCTAGGTTCGCAAGCACAGGCGAGATCGAGCATAACTGATCCTTCTACTGGCTTTGAGCACAAAAACAATACTTAGCAAATTTAGGGGGACGCCATTAATTTACAGTTGATTTACCTTCAAGTATTCAAAGGTACCAACATGTTTTACAATACGCAAGATCGAAAGTAGACTTTGCTGTTGGCACTGGTTTATACATGCTGCCTTTGACCTCAGACTCCCGATAGGTACAATAATAAACTATAATAATGAAATTCTTATAGCAGGCAATGAACAGAAGGTTGGGAAAAACAACATAAATTCTGAGCCAGTAATATTACAAACAATAAAAGAACACCCAAGATTAAGTCATCCAATCCCCGAAGTCCAACACCCCAAAGTCATTGAAGACTCAGCAAAGCTCGCGGACTCTGTTCGCGATGCCCATAAATATGAAAAGACAGCGCTTGTTCTTGGATTTAACTGGCATAGGATTACTTGGTCTTTATCTTACTAAATAGTAACCCAACTATTACGAGAACTAATGTCCATAAGTGCTCGGCCATAAAGCCAATACTTTGCTTGCAGTAGACAAAAGCCAGCTGGCAATACTCCCCAATATTCCTGGTAAGCGTCCACGGCTTTACCAGCTAATTTTTTTAATAAACTTGCAAGATGATCAAGCTGTTTTTTTACCATGATTTATCAGGCGGAGGCGATGGTGGTGGAGGTACTGAACTTTGGCCACCGCGCCTGTAATAGCCAACACCAATGTACTTATTGCAATCCTAAGGCAGTTATAACGCTTGCTAATGTGACTCTTGCTCTCTAAACAGTGTTCGTATTCGTTCTGCTAGTGTCGTGTTTCATATAAAATTTTTTCGATAGTTTCTCTTATTCTATTCACTTGAGTTCGTAATTGGTCTCGGTTAGTAGTCAGCGCTTCTAGTCTTGCTGATCTTTCTTGTTCAAGATCTTTTAGTCTTTGTCTTATTCTTTCTTTAATATCAGGCCCTAAGTTGGCGTCATCAGCCTCAACGAGTTTTTCTTTTTCTCTTTTTATATGCTCATCTAGTTCACCTAGTTTTGCTAAATTGTTTGTTAATTCGCCTCTGATGCTTCTCAAAGCATGATCAAGGGCCGCTATTTCTCGCATGGGTAGCGGTGAGTCGTGTATAGTCTTTAACGCTGTTTCTTCGGAAAAACTGGATTCTGCTTCTATTACATTTATTAAATTTTACCTGCTGATTGATTTAATTCTTTAAGTTCCATGTTTTGCATTTGGTTATCTGTCGGGAGTTCTTGCAGTGTGTTTTGAAGTTTAGAAACTGCCTCCTTAATTTTGGCCTAACAAGACCAAGGCGATTTTGATCTTTCACACTGAGTCTTTGTATAATTGTATCTTGGCTAAAAACTTTGATGGGTATGGTTTAGTTGTAAGCCCAACAAGTTGCCCTTGATCGTTTTTTACAGACAAATGATCATCTTTTAATTCAAAATCATTTGGGTCTATAAATTCGGGAGGTTCTTGGCCTAAACTTCGTAAAATGATTTAACCTTACTTTCTGTTAATTCATGCCGCATTGAGAGCATTGAGCGATGCTGTGTCAAAGGGATCATTTCACTCATGACGTCTCCCGGATCAAAAAAAATCATAATCTTCTTCAGCTTCAATTCCTGCCCTGTTTTAAATAATTAACTTTTTATTTTGTTTATAAAAAAATGGCACAAGCACATGGCTCGATTCTTTACCCGTTTTAGAAGACTGAAAGAACCTATGGCGTGAAGGGAAATAAGCGGAATATTACTGTTCCAAATAATCCATCTACTATTGATGCGGATCAAATTCTTACTGTCAAATTCCAGACCTAGGGGCGGATGAAGTGATTGTGCCAGGCTCTGCACGTCTTACTTTCAAAATAGAACTCGCTTCAACAACAGACCCAAACAGGACAGTTGTACAGAATCTGGGGCGGGCAATCGTTAAGAAATTTCTATAAAATTGAGGGGCAAGAAATATTTTCTTTACACAATGCAGACATATTTTTAACCTATTCTGATCTATGGCTAACTGGGAATGAAAGGGCGGATCTTGCGTTTCAAGGAATTGAAATGAAGAAGCGCTAAAAACATAGAATAGGGCGCTGCAGATATTAAAGACGGCCAAAAAGTATGTAGCTGTAAATTTTGCGTATAGAAATCGCTTTTCCATTCCCTTAGATTTTGAGTTGTTAAAAGCGCATGCGCCTACTTTCAAGGAGCATTAAAGAGTTATATGAACTAACTTTTAATGAATTGCCAAAAGTACATTTCTTTT
>CM031628.1:9330852-9358352 GCA_018398815.1 Conus ventricosus | reverse complement strand
TTATCAACATTTCAACGAGAAAATCATTTGAGCACATCAACAATAAAATCTTGTCACCGCTTCAACAATAGAACCATTGTGAGCCACATAACAACACAATCATTGTTATATTAAAACAACGTAACCGTCGTCACCATTACACACCCCAATTATTATCAACACAGTAACATCATTTGTCACCTGTACAAACACAAGCTATTATCACAACTACAAGAGCACGATTATTGCACCACTCTAACAACACAAACTTGTCACCACTATAGTCACCACCACAACAGAACAGCCATTGTCACCACCACAACAGCACAGCCATGGTCACCACCACCACAAACAGCTATTGTCACCACCACAAAAATGCAACATTGTCATCACCACAACAACACAGCCATTGTCACCACTACAACGCATCGCAATTGTCAGTGTTAGAACAACACAACCACTTTGTTTGTTAATTGATCTAGATATCTATATATTGTTCATCTACGTATCTATTTACTTATCTACTTTCGTTTTAATGATTATTTTTGTACTTATGTATTTATTGTGGGATATATTGATGTCCCGCCTGTCTGTTGAAGAAAACAGCACATCTTTGTGCCTGTTACAGTGTCTCATCTAACATTTGTACCAGCAGTCAGCTCCATCTCAGAGTCTGGGTCAGTCAAATAAAGGAAACAAAAAGAAGATATCTATTCATTCATTAGTGTGTGTATTGTGATCTGTGTTCATGCCCTTTTTGTTTCTTTATTAACTTCGAAAAGCTCAACACTTGTCGTAAGGATGGCGACCAAGTGTGAGCAACATAGAATTTGGACATGGAAGTTGGGAGGGGGCGGGGGGGGGGGGGGGGGGGGCTGCTGAAGAAGAGATGCATGGAGGGGGGGGGGGGGGGGAGATTTTATGTTTAGTCCATAATAGGCAAAAGGTGTTGAGGGGCAAAGGCTTAGCAGTAAACCGTGTGGTCTACAGCATGAAAGATGGAATCACACCTGGCCAAATGCTGTTGCCAGAGTGAAAGGGCGAAGGAGGGTTAGAGGGTCGATGTTTCAAATATCTGACCAACACTGCTCTATCACAATACACAGCTGGAGAAGGAGAAAACTACTATATTACACTACAGCAGGAGAGAGAACTACTATATCACACTACACAGCTGGAGGAGAGAAACTACTATATCACACTACACAGAAGGAGGGAACTACTATATCGCACTACACAGAAGGAAGAGAACTACTATATAAGACTACACAGCTGGAGAAGGAGGAGAACTACAATATCACACTACACAGCTGGAGAAGGAGGGAATACTATATAAGACTACACAGCTGGAGAAGGAGAGAACTACAATATCACACTACACAGCTGGAGAAGGAGAGAACAACTATATCACACTACACAGCAGGAGAAGGAGAGAAAACTACTATTCACACTACACGGCTGGAGAAGGAGAGAACTACTATATCACACTACACAGAGGAGAGAACTACTATATCACACTACACAGAAGGAGAGAACTACTATATCACACTACACAGAAGGAGAAGGAAGAGAAACTACTATATCACACGACACAGATGGAGAAGGAGAGACCTACTATATCACACTACACAGCTGGAGAAGAGGAGAACTACTATATCACACTACACAGCTGGAGAAGGAGAGAACTACTATATCACACTACACAGCTGGAGAGAACTACTATACCACACTACACAGAAGAGAGAAGGAGAGAACTGCTATATCACACTACACAGAAGGAGAGAACTACTATATCACACTACACAGAAGGAGAGAACTACTATATCCACACTACACAGAAGGAGAGAACTACTATATCACACTACACAGCTGGACAAGGAGAGAACTACTATATCACACTACAAGAAGAGAAAAGGAGGGAACGAGAAAAGCACATACACAGCTGGAGAAGGAGTGAGCTACTACATACTACTCAATAGAGCAGTTTCTGTTCACTCCTGCTGCGGGGAGCAAGGGTCCTTCCCTCTGGTGCTTTAGCGCGTATCGACATGTTTTAATCTATGATATTGGTAGCGTTCCTGGTATATTGCTTGAAAATATGCAACTACATGACGGAAAACAAAGAAACAAACAAACACAATCAACAACGAACACGCAAACTAAAACAAAAACAAAACGCACCAGAATTACCCAATTAATTTTAAACAGCACAAGCTTGATTCTTTCAGGAAATAATATATAGTCCCATAAACAGAAAGACATATCCGTGAGATACGAATGGCATTTGGAAAACTAATGAATCGATTGACTGATTGATGCATGTATTGATTGTATATTCATGTCCCTTTGATCGATTATTTATTGGAGAAAAACTGCGAATAATACATCAGTGGTAACAAAATTGATCTATTACAGAGTTCAATTTTAGCATTCTATTATAGAGTTCAATCTAACCGTCCTCACCAGCTGTCAACTCCATCTCAGAGCTCTAGCTCCAGCTCAAATACAGGGATGAAAAGACTCTGCATTGAGTAGACAGCAGGAGAAGGAGGAAAGCTGCTGCATCACACTGTACAGAAGAGCGTTTTCTTCATTCCTGCTGAGGGTGTAATAATCCTCTTCTCCCTGGTGCTTTGGCACGTGTGTACATGTTTTATAATCTTTAATATTTCGGTAACTTTCCTAACATGTCTGCTGCTCTCTCTCCTCAGTGGAAAGGACATCGCCAGAACCCCCACCTCAGATCCGGCAAATCCTGCTGCACAGGGCAACGTCAGTCAGTGAGTAATGGAGATGTGTTTAGGAGCGTTGGAAGGTACAGGGAAACACAAGGGTTAGAGGAGGGATTTATTTCTGTCGGTCTTATTAACAGCCAAAACTTCTGGGAGGGGAGGAAGGCTTTGCAACAAAACCTGATGACATTTACCTAACGAAGTAATGAACAACACTGGCCAAAACATTGTACTGTAGAACAACAGGAGAGGGAGGGGGAGAGGGTTAGAGGTGCTACATATCCTGACCAACACTGCAGTTGTCCAGCTGTATGTCTGAAGCCTGGCTGATGCCAGGATGCACTATGGAAGGCAACATGGAGCACAGCCTGTCTTGTAGTGTCCGCCAGAACAGACAGTCTGTGGCATATCTTGGATCATCCTCGCTGGGCACCATTAAGCAAATTGTAAGGTTGACTTTCAGTATTCTGCTTAATTCCTCTTCTATTGAAAGTTACTTCAATCAGCTAAGTGGTCATTGACTGTCTTGTTACATTGTCTGTGCGGGTGTGCGGGCGTGAGTGCGTGTATGCGTGCTTGCGTGTGTGATGTTCTTCTTTTTATGCTCTGTCCATTCAGTTATGTACTTACCCCACGCTATTCTTACAAGTCTTAAACTTCCTTATTTTCTCCCTCTGTCAATCCTTTATTCTCCACGTTTACAGCATGCGGGGTTTGCGATTCGCTGGTTTGTGTGTACTTCTGGTGAATGCTAATTAATCAGAAGATCATTTCACCTATTGCACTATAGAAAAGTCAGAGCCAACATAACACAGTAGACTGAAAATATACAAAAGCAGAACCCCACCACTGCACACAGAGACACCAAATCACCATCTTAATTTAAGCAGCACAGTCACTTAAAAAGAATAAATGGGAGGAAATGTGTTTAGAAGCGTTCGAAAGTTTGGGATGATACAAGCTATGGGTATTTATTTCTTGTTTGTTTTTTTAAAATGCAAAAATGTGTCAGTGGTAAGAAATCTTTGCAACACTACTTTCATGTTCTCGCAGTCATTCATCTACAGTCTGCTACCAGTTACTGAAATCAAAAGGAGAAGTGGGAGGGAGAAGGAGGGCTACATATCCCTACACAACTGCAGGGGACACTTATCACTACAGCTGGGAAGAGGACTACTATAACACATGAGAGGAGAGACTACATAGTACACTAAAGCTGGGAGGAGACTCTATCACATACACAGCTGGGAAGAGGACTTATATCACTACGTGGAAACTCTCATACATACACAGCTGGGAACGGAGGAATTATATACACTACAGCTGGAGAAGGGGAACTATATATTCACAAGTGGGAGGAGTAACTCTTTATTACCTAACAAGGAAGGAGAATATAACCCACTACACAAGGGAGGACTACTATATCCCTCACAATGGGGGAACTACTATAGCACACTTACAGAGAAGGAGAAAACTGCTTATCACGAGCTGACGGATGGACTACTATTAACTACACAAAATCGAAGGAGAGAACTGCAATATCCACTACACGAAGGAAGAACTACTATCACATACACAAGAGAACTAATAACACTACACAGGGAGAAGGAGAATACATATCCACCTACAGCTGCAAGGAAGGACTACTATATCACCATACACAGAAGAGAGAACTACTTATCACACTACAGAAGGAGGATACTATATCACATACACAGCTGGGAAGGAGAATTCTATCACATAACAGCTGGAGAAGAGAGAACTATATCACAATACACAGAAGAGAAAAGGAGAGAACTACTATTTCACTATCTACAGAAGGAGAGGAGAGAACTACAATATCAACCACCAGCTGGAGAGAACTACTATATCACATACACACTGAGAGGAGAGAACTACATATCACATACACATGGAGTAAGGTAGCAGAACTACGTATCCATACACAGTGGAGAAGAGAGAACTACTATATCACACTACAGATGGAGAGAGGACGAACTACTATATCACATACACAGCTGGAGAAGGAGAGAACTACTATCACACTACACGTGGAGAAGGAGAGACTACTATATCACACTACCTGAAGGAGAGAACTACTTATCACACTACACAGCTGGGAAGGAGAGAACTACTATATCAACTACACGCTGGAGAAGGAGAAGAACTACTATATCACCAACACAGCTGGAGAAGGAGAGACATACTATACCACACTACACTGCGGAGAAGGAAGGAACTACTATATCACACTACAACTGTGAGAAGGAGAGAACTACTATATCACACTACACAGAAGGAGAAGGAGAGAACTACTATATACACTGCACACTGGAGAGACTACTATACACATCAAGAAGAGAAGGAGAGAACTACTATATAACACTACACTGCTGGAGAAGGAGAGAACTACTATATCACACTACAAGCTGGAGAAGGAGAGAACTACTATATACACTTCACAGCTGGAAGGGAGGGAACTACTATATCACACTACACAGCTGGAGAGAAGAGCAAACATAGCTGGAGGAACTACTATATCACACTACACAGCTGGAGAAGGAGAGAACTACTATATCACACTACACTGCTGGAGAAGGAGAGAACTACATATTACACTACACAGCTGGAGAAGGGGGAACTACTATATCACACTACACAGCTGGAGAAGGAGAGAACTACTATATCACACTACACAGCTGGAGAAGGAGAGAACTACTATATCACACTACACAGCTGGAGAAGGAGAGAACTACTATATACACTACACAGCTGGGAAGGAGAGAACTACTATATCACACTACAACTGGAAAGGAGAGAAACTACTATATCACACTACACAGAAGGAGAGAACTACTATATCACACTACACAGAGGAGAGAAACTACTATATCACACTACACAGCTGGAGAAGGAGAGAACTACTATATCACACTACACAGCTGGAGAAGGAGAGAACTACTATATCACACTACACATCTGGAGAAGGATAGAACTACTATATCACACTACACAGCTGGAGAAGGAGAGAACTACTATATCACACAAACAGCTGGAGAAGGAGAGAACTACTATATCACACTACACAGCTGGAGAAGGCGAGAACTACTATATCAACTACACAGCTGGAGAAGGAGAGAACTACTATATCACACTACACTGCTGGAGAAGGAGAGAACAACTATATCACACTACACAGCTGCAGAAGGAGAGAACTACTATATTTACTACGCTGAAGAGAGAAGGAGAGAACTACTATATTACACTACACAGCTGGAGAAGGAGAGAACTACTATATCCACTACAACAGCTGGAGAAGGAGAGAACTACTATATCACACTACACAGCAGGAGAAGGAGATAACTATTATATCACACTACACAGAGAGAAGGAGAGAACTACTAATCACACTACACAGCTGGAGAAGGAGAGAACTACTATATCACACTACACAGCTGGAGAAGGAGATAACTACTATATTACACTACACTGAAGAGAGAAGGAGAGAACTACTATATCACACTACACAGAAGAGAGAAGGAGAGAACTACTATATCACACAGCACAGAGGGAGGGAACTACTATAGCACACTATACAGAAAAGAAGGAGAAAACTACTATGTCACACAACACAGCTGGACAAGGAGAGAACTACTATATCACACTACCAGAAGAGAAAAGGAGAGAACGAGAAATTCACGCTACACAGCTGGAGAAGGAGTAACTACTACATCCACTACACAATAGAAGCGTTTTCTGTTCACTCCTCCTGCAGGGAGCAAGTTTCCTTCCCTCTGGTGCTTTAGCGCATATCGACCTGTTTTAAATATGTGATATTAGGTAGATTTCCTGATAAGTAGCTTGAAAATATGCAACTGCATGACCGGAAACAAACAAACAAACAAAACAATCAACAAACGAACACGCAAACTAAAACAAAAACAAAACGCACCAGAATACCCAAATTAATTTAAACAGCACAAGCTTGATTCTTTCAGGAAATAAATATATAGTCCCATAAACAAAAGACATATCGTGAGAAAGAATTGCATTTGAAAAACTAATGAATCGATTGACTGATTGATGCATGTATTGACTGTATATTCATGTCCCCTTTGATCGATTATTTATTGGAGAAAACTGCGAATAATACATCAGTGGTAAACAAAATTGATCTATTACAGAGTTCAATTTTAGCATTCTATTATAGAGTTCAATCTAACCGTCCTCACCAGCTGTCAACTCCATCTTAGAGCCTTTAGCTCCAGCTCAAATACAGGGATGAAAAAGACCCTGACATTGAGTAGACAGCAGGAGAAGGAGAGAGCTGCTGCATCACACTGTACAGAAGAGCGTTTTCTTCATTCCTGCTGCAGGGTGTAATATCCTATTCCCCCTGGTGCTTTGGCATGTGTGTACATGATTTATAATCTTAATATTTCGGTAACTTTCCTAACATGTCTGCTGCTCTCTCTCCTCAGTGGAAATGGACATCCGCCAGAACCCCCACCCTCAGATCCGGCAAATCGTGGAGCACAGGGCAGCGTCAGTCAGTGAGTAATGGAGATGTGTTTAGGAGCGTTGGAAGGTACAGGGAAACACAAGGGTTAGAGGAGGGATTTATTTCTGTACGGTCTTAATAACAGCCAAAAACTTCTTGAGGGGAGGAAGGCTTTGCAACAAAACCTGATGACATTTACCTAACGAAGGAATGAACAACACTGGCCAAAACATTGTACTGTAGAACAACAGGGAGAGGGAGGGGGAGAAGGTAGAGGTGCTACATATCCTGACCAACACTGCAGTTGTCCAGCTGTATGTCTGAAGCCTGGCTGATGCCAGGATGCACTATGGAAGGCAACATGGAGCACAGCCCTGTCTTGTAGTGTCAGACCAGAACACAAAGTCTGTGGTATCATCTTGATCATGCTCACTGGGCACCATTAAACAAATGGTAAAGGTTGACTTTCAGTATTCTGCTTAATTCCTCTTCTATTGAAATTAACTTCAATCAGCTAAGTGGTCATCTGACTGTCTTGTTACATTGTCTGTGCGGGTGTGCGGGCGTGAGTGCATGTATGCGTGCGTGCGTGTGTGATGTTCTTCTTTTTATGCTCTGTCCATTCGTATGTACTTACCCAGGCTATTCTTACAAGTCTTAAACTTCCTTATTTTCCCCCTCTGTCCAATCCCTTTATCTCCACGTATTACAGCAGCGGGGTTTGCGATTCGCTGGTTTGTGTGTACTCCTGGAGAATGCTAATTAATCAGAAGATCATTCACATATTGCACATATCAGAAAAAGGTCAGAGCACACATAACACAAGTGACTGAAAATACAAAAGCTCCAATGCACACACAGTGAAAAATCACATCACATCACTGTAAAGAGAATGTTACCTTTCAAAACAGCAAAGAACAATATAAATCAGCTGGAAAGAGGAGGAAATGGAGTAGAATGCTTTCAAGAACATGAGTTGGTGAGAATCATATGCCATATCAGTGTGAGTCTAGAATGTCTTATTGAATCTTATGTGGAGAAGAGAATCAACATATCCTAGTGGTTACGAAATGTCTTCTATATACATACATCAACTGTGCAGTGGTACTACATATCACCTAACAGTTCCACTACAGAATACTTATCATACCATTCAACTGAAGGAGCAAAACTAACACACTATACAGCGGGAGAAGGAGAGAACTACTATATCACACTACAAGCTGGAGAAGGAGAGAACTACTATATCACACTACACAGCTGGAGAAGGAGAGAACTACTATATCACACTACACTGCTGGAGAAGCGAGAAACTACTATATCACACTACACTAGCTGGAGAAGGAGAAACTACTATATCACACTACACAGCTGGAGAAGGAGAGAACTACTATATCACACTACACTGCTGGAGAAGGAGAGAACTACTATATCACACTACACAGCTGGAGAAGGAGAGAACTACTATATCACACTACACTGCTGGAGAAGGCGAGAACTACTATATCACACTACACAGCTGGAGAAGGAGAGAACTACTATATCACACTACACAGCTGGAGAAGGAGAGAACTACTATATCACACTACACAACTGGAGAAGGAGAGAAACTACTATATCACACTAACAGCTGGAGAAGGGAGAACTACTATATCACACTACACAGCTGGAGAAGAGAAACTACTATATCACACTACACAGCTGGAGAAGGAGAGAACTACTATATCACACTACACAGCTGGAGAAGGGAAATACTATATAACACTAAGAAGGAGAGAACTACTATATCACACTACACAGCTGGAGAAGGAGAGAACTACTATATCACACTACACAGCTGGAGAAGGAGGAAACATACTATATCACACAACACATGCTGGAGAAGGAGAGAACTACTATATCACACTACACAGCTGGAGAGAACTACTATATCACACTACTACAGCTGGAGAAGGAGAGAACTACTATAACACACTACACAGCTGGAGAAGGAGGGAACTACTATATCACACTACACAGCTGCAGAAGGAGAGAAACTACTATATTATACTACGCTGAAGAGAGAAGGAGAGAACTACTATATCACACTACACAGCTGGAGAAGGAGAGAGCTACTATATCACACCACACAGCTGGAGAAGGAGAGAACTACTATATATACAACACAGCTGGAGAAGGAGATAACTACTATATTACACTACACTGAAGAGAGAAGGAGAGAACTACTATATTACACTACACAGAAGAGAGAAGGAGAGAACTACTATATCACACAGCACAGAGGGAGGGAACTACTATAGCACACTATACAGAAAAGAAGGAGAAAACTACTATGTCACACAACACAGCTGGACAAGGAGAGAACTACTATATCCACTACGCAGAAGAGAAAAGGAGAGAACGAGAAAATCACGCTACACAGCTGGAGAAGGAGTAAACTACTACATCACACTACACAAGAGAAGCGGTTTTCTGTTCACTCCTGCTGCGGGAGCAAGTGTCCTTCCCTCTGGTGCTTTAGCGCATATCGACCTGTTTTAAATATGTGATATTAGGTAGATTTCCTGATAAGTAGCTTGAAAATATGCAACTGCATGACCGGAAACAAACAAACAAACAAAACAATCAACAAACGAACACGCAAACTAAAAACAAAAACAAAACGCACCAGAATACCCAAATTAATTTAAACAGCACAAGCTTGATTCTTTCAGGAAATAAATATATAGTCCCACTAAACACAAAGACATATCCGTGAGATAAGAATTGCATTTGAAAAACTAATGAATCGATTGACTGATTGATGCATGTATTGACTGTATATTCATGTCCCTTTGATCGATTATTTATTGGAGAAAACTGCGAATAATACATCAGTGGTAAACAAAATTGATCTATTACAGAGTTCAATTTAGCATTCTATTATAGAGTTCAATCTAACCGTCCTCACCAGCTGTCAACTCCATCTTAGAGCCTTTAGCTCCAGCTCAAATACAGGGATGAAAAAGACCCTGACATTGAGTAGACAGCAGGAGAAGGAGAGAGCTGCTGCATCACACTGTACAGAAGAGCGTTTTCTTCATTCCTGCTGCAGGGTGTAATATCCTATTCCCCCTGGTGCTTTGGCATGTGTGTACATGATTTATAATCTTAAATATTTCGGTAACTTTCCTAACATGTCTGCTGCTCTCTCTCCTCAGTGGAAATGGACATCCGCCAGAACCCCCACCCTCAGATCCGGCAAATCGTGGAGCACAGGGCAGCGTCAGTCAGTGAGTAATGGAGATGTGTTTAGGAGCGTTGGAAGGTACAGGGAAACACAAGGGTTAGAGGAGGGATTTATTTCTGTACGGTCTTAATAACAGCCAAAAACTTCTTGAGGGGAGGAAGGCTTTGCAACAAAACCTGATGACATTTACCTAACGAAGGAATGAACAACACTGGCCAAACATTGTACTGTAGAACAAAGGAGAGGGGGGGGAGAAGGTAGAGGTGCTACATATCCTGACCAACACTGCAGTTGTTCCCGCTGTATGTCTGAAGCCTGGCTGATGCCAGGATGCACTATGGAAGGCAACATGGAGCACAGCCCTGTCTTGTAGTGTCAGACCAGAACACAAAGTCTGTGGTATCATCTTGATCATGCTCACTGGGCACCATTAAACAAATGGTAAAGGTTGACTTTCAGTATTCTGCTTAATTCCTCTTCTATTGAAATTAACTTCAATCAGCTAAGTGGTCATCTGACTGTCTTGTTACATTGTCTGTGCGGGTGTGCGGGCGTGAGTGCATGTATGCGTGCGTGCGTGTGTGATGTTCTTCTTTTTATGCTCTGTCCATTCAGTTATGTACTTACACCAGGCTATTCTTACAAGTCTTAAACTTCCTTATTTTCTCCCCTCTGTCCAATCCCTTTATCTCCACGTATTACAGCATGCGGGGTTTGCGATTCGCTGGTTTGTGTGTACTTCCTGGTGAATGCTAATTAATCAGAAGATCATTTCACATATTGCACTATAGAAAAAGTCAGAGCCAACATAACACAAGTAGACTGAAAATATACAAAAGCATGACCCCCACCCACATGCACACACAGACACCAAATCACCCATCTTAATTTAAGCAGCACATGTTTCATCCTTTCAAAAAAAGAAATATAAAGTCCTGCTGAAGAGGAGGACATAAGTGTGAGATTAGAATGCCCGTTTCAAGAATCATTGATTTGGTGATTGATTTATTCATATGCCTATTGTGGTCTATTTTATTGTTTGTTTGTTTATTTGTTGGAGAAAAATGGCAAAAATGTGTCAGTGGTTACGAAATTCTTCTTAACCACATCTACTTTCACTGTTCTCATCAGCAGTCAGTTCCATCTTACAGTCTGTACTACCAGTTCAACTGAAGGAATCAAAACGACCCTGACATGAAGTGGGAAGCTGGAGAAGGAGAGAACTACTATATCACACTACACTGCTGGAGAGGAGAGAACTACTATATCACACTACACAGCTGGAGAAGGAGAGAACTACTATATCACACTACACTGCTGGAGAAGGCGAGAACTACTATATCACACTACACTGCTGGAGAAGGAGAGAACTACTATATCACAATACATGCTGGAGAAGGAGAGAACTACTATATCACACTACACTGCTGGAGAAGGAGAGAACTACTATATCACACTACACAGCTGGAGACGGAGAGAACTACTATATCACGCTACACTGCTGGAGAAGGCGAGAACTACTATATCACACTACACAGCTGGAGAAGGCGAGAACTACTATATCACACTACACAGGTGGAGAAGGAGATAACTACTATATCACACTACACAACTGGAGGAGAGAACTACTATATTATACTACACTGCTGGAGAAGGCGAGAACTACTATATGACACTACACAGCTGGAGAGAACTACTATATCACACTACACAGCTGGAAAAGGAGAGAACTACTATATCACACTACACTGCTGGAGAAGGCGAGAATACTATATCACACTACACAGCTGGAGAAGGAGAGAACTACTATATCACACTACACAGCTGGAGAAGGAGAGAACTACTATATCACACGACACTGCTGGAGAAGGAGAGAACTACTATATCACACTACACAGCTGGAGAGATCTACTATATCACACTATACAGTGGAGAAGGAGAGAACTACTATAACACACTACACAGCTGGAGAAGGAGGGAACTACTATATCACACTACACAGCTGCAGAAGGAGAGAACTACTATATTATACTACGCTGAAGAGAGAAGGAGAGAACTACTATATCACACTACACAGCTGGAGAAGGAGAGAGCTACTATATCACACCACACAGCTGGAGAAGGAGAGAACTACTTATTATACTACGCTGAAGAGAGAAGGAGAGAACTACTATACTATACAACACAGCTGGAGAAGGAGATAACTACTATATTGCACTACACTGAAGAGAGAAGGAGAGAACTACTATATTACACTACACAGAAGAGAGAAGGAGAGAACTACTATATCACACAGCACAGAGGGAGGGAACTACTATAGCACACTATACAGAAAAGAAGGAGAAAACTACTATGTCACACTACACAGCTGGACAAGGAGAGAACTACTATATCACACTACACAGAAGAGAAAAGGAGAGAACGAGAAAATCACGCTACACAGCTGGAGAAGGAGTGAACTACTACATCGCACTACACAATAGAGCAGTTTTCTGTTCACTCCTGCTGCGGGGAGCAAGTGTCCTTACCCTCTGGTGCTTTAGCGCGTATCGACATGTTTTAAATCTATGATATTAGGTAGCGTTCCTGGTATATTGCCTGAAAATATGCAACTGCATGACCGGAAACAAACAAATAAACAAAAAAATCAACAAACGAAACACGCAAACTAAAACCAAAAACAAAACGCACCAGAATACCCAAATTAATTTAAACAGCACAAGCTTAATTCTTTCAGGAAATAAATATATAGTCCTGCTGAACAGAAAGACATATCTGTGAGAAAGAATGGCATTTTAAAAAAAACATAGTGAATCGACTGACTGGTTGATGCATGTATTGATTGTATATTCATGTCCCCTTTGATAGATTATTTATTGGAGAAAACTGCCAATAATACATCAGTGGTAAAATAATTGATTTATTACAGAGTTCAGGTTAACCATTCTATTACAGAGTTCAGTCTAACTATGCCCATCAGCTGTCAACTCTTTCTCAGAGCCTTTAGTTCCAGCTCAAATACAGGGATGGAAAAGAACCGACATGGGGTAGACAGCAGGAGAAGGAAAGAGCTGCTGTATCACACTGTGCAGAAGAGCGTTTTCTTCATTCCTGCTGCAGGGTGTAATATCCCATTCCCCTGGTGCTTTGGCACGTGTGTACATGTTTAACATCTTTAATATTTCGGTAACTTTCCTAACATGTCTCCTGCTCTGACTTTCCTCAGTGGAAATGGACAACAGGCAGTACCTCCACACAATGGACAACAGGCAGTACCTCCACACAATGGACAACAGGCAGTACCTCCACACAATGGACAACAGGCAGTTACCTCCACACAATGGACAACAGGCAGTACCTCCACACAATGGACAACAGGCAGTACCTCCACACAATGGACAACAGGCAGTACCTCAACACAATGGACAACAGGCAGTACCTCCACACAATGGACAACAGGCAGTACCTCCACACAATGGACAACAGGCAGTACCTCCACACCCAAATCCAGAAAGACCTGTAGCGCAGGCCCAACGCAATGAAGTTGACGTCAATCGGTGAGTAATGGCGAATTTGTTAGGAGCGTTGGAAGGGACAGGGAATATACAAGGGTTAGAGGAGGGATTTACTTCTGTATAGTCGTAATAATAGCCAAAACGTTCTTGAGGGGAGGCAGCTTTGCAACAAAAACATTTATATAATGAAGGAATGAACAGCACTGGCCATAACATTGCACTGTAGAGCAAAAGGGAGCGGGAGGGGGAGATGGTAGAAGTATGAAGTATCCTGACCAACATTGCGGCTGTCCAGCTGTCTGTCTGAAGCCTGGCTGATGCCAGGATGCACTATGAAAGGCAGCATGGAGCACAGCCCTGTCATGGAGTGTCAGACCAGAATAGAAGTCTGTGGCATCATCTTGATCATCCTCGCCGCGCACCATTAAACAAATAGTAAAGATTGACTTTCAGTATTCTGCTTAATTCCTTTTCTATTGAAAGTTACTTCAATCAGTTAAGTGGTCATCTGACCATATTTTTTTGTTATCTGTGCCTGCGTGCGTGGATGCGTGTATGCGAGATTGGGTAGGGTTAACATGGTCAGAAATGTGCCTTTAGCCCCACCCCTCCTGGGACTGCAGATGAAATAGGTCATACCTACAGATATGGAAAGCCAGGGATGTGCATAGCGATCACTTGATAGTGTCGAACAGTATGCTAGTTGACGTCAGAAAGGAGTCTTCTCTGTACATGGAATATGACTGCCTTCCTGGCAAGACCGTCAGAAGCGATCACTCACAAGCGCCTGTGGTGCCACCAATATGTTCCATCACAAATAAGAAAGAAATCAAACGTCGTGTACAAAATACATTTCTCAATTGAACTTTTATAAACATACAGTTGTTCCATTTAGCTACACCACACGTGCGTTGTGGCACAATCTCGTCCTTGGTACTAACTGGACAGGAAGAAATCTAAATGACAGCAATTCTCTGTCTATCTGACCAAATAACTCACTTAGTTTTCGCCATGTGCCCCATGCACTTAGCAAATAATACTGTTTTGCAACTGTGGAAAAAAAACAACACATTTTTAATCTTTTTATTCAAACAAAGGATCGTATATTTGTAAAATACTTTGGAACCATTCCAGCACTGATTTAGCGCCTATGTCCAGTTCGTGCTGTCTGACTTACTAGAGGTACAACGCACGCGCTTCCCATTAATAAAGGTAGAGGCCAGTTTCTTGTTTTTCTTTTCCCTTTTGGGAGTCTTTGGGGTACCAGACTGGAGAACAGTTCACGAGTTTTCACCCTTTCACGTGATTATGAGGCTGTGCTGGTGAAAGGTACTTTTCTTGTAAACAAGCCACTAAGATTAATTCGCTAAAAGACCTTGTAACCAAATCTAAGCCTTGATATCAAAGTTTGATTTATGTTCTTCGTGGCTTGGCTTCGCAGACGAAGATTATTGAGGGGGTTGTCCACGTCGGTTGCAGGCGCGCTGATGGCTGATGAGTCCTATGCGGGACATGCTTGATCTGCCACAGCGGCCACACGTCAGCGTCGGGTCCGGTGGTCCTTGAGCTGCTGCAGCCTGGCGTGCTTTCCTCCTTTGCCTCTTCTCTCGGAGACTTTCTCTGCGGGAGGCTTCAAGCGAGGATGCAGCCTTGTGAATGGTGCTTCTCCAGGCGCCACGGTCGGCAGCGAGGTCTGACCACTGGCGGTGGTCAATGTGACAGATACTGAGGCTTTTCTTTAGATTGTCTTTGTAGCGCTTTTAGGCGCTCCTCTATCCACGATGGCCAGTGGACAACTCTCCATAGAGGACTATTTTCGGCAGGCGGTGATCTTCCATCCTGAAGACGTGCCCTGCCCAGCGCAGTTGGGACTTCAGCAGTAGAGCATCTATACTTGAGACCTCCGCTCTTTCGAGGACTTCGACGTTGGTGGTAAAGTCACTCCAATGAATGTTGAGAATTGTGCAGAGACAGCGCTGCTGGAAGCGTTCAAAGAGTCGCAGGTGGTGACGGTAAAGGACCCACGACTCTGGCCGTACAGGCGTGTGGTCAGTACGACCGCACGAAACACGCTGATCTTGGTGCTTTGCTTCAAATGCCGGTTGTTCCACACTCGTTTGTAGAGTCTTCTCAATGCACTGTTTGCTTTGGCCAGTCTGTTGTCAATTTCTTTATCAAGCTTGGCATCTGAAGAGATGGTACACCCCAGATAGCTGAACTGGTGGACTGTGTTCAGCTCTGACTGGCCAACTGTGATGTGAGGAGAGTGAAACTCTGTTCGGGGTGCAGGCTGATACAGGACTTTTGTCTTTTTCAGGCTAATTTCCAGTCCAAAGAGCTGTGCAGCCTCTGCAAAGCAGGAAGTTAGCCTTTGTAGAGCTGCTTCTGTGTGAGCAACAAGGGCAGCATCGTCTGCGAAAAGAAGCTCTTGGATCAGATGCTCCAGCGTTTTTGTGTGTGGCCTGTAGTCGCCGCAGGTGAACAGGCTGCCATCAGTGCAGTAGCAGATGTAGACGCCATCTTCATCTTCAAGGTCTCCAAGGGCCTGCTGGAGCATCATGCTAAAAAAAGATGCTGAAGAGTGTCAGAGCTAGAACACAGCCCTGCTTGACGCCGTTTGAGATGGAGAATGGCTCCGAGAGGGCACCGTTGAGTCTAACCTGCCCGTTTTGGTCTTCATGCAGCTGGATGATCATGCTTAGAATTTTGGTGGACAGCCCAGTTTTTCCAGAATTTGCCAAAGACCTTTCCTGCTCACAGTGTCGAAAGCTTTAGTGAGATCGACAAACGTGATGAAGAGTCCCTTGTTCTGCTCGAGGCACTTCTCCTGGAGCTGGTGGAGGACAAATACCATGTCGGTAGTGCTCCTGTTGGCTCTGAAGCCACATTGGCTCTCAGGAAGGTGTTCGTTGGCGATGGTGGGGATCAGTCTGTTCAGCAAAACCTAGCAAGGATCTTGCCTGCAATTGAAAGCAAGGTGATGCCGCGGTAATTGGAGCAGTCTGACTTTTCATCCCTTGTTTTTATACAGGGTGATGATGACTGCATCGCGGAGATCCTGTGGAAGTTTTCCTTGCTCCCAACAGCATGACAGCATCTCATGGAGTTTGATGTGGAGAGGAGGGCCTCCATGGATCCAGATCTCTGGTGGTATGCCGTCAACTCCTGCAGCCTTGCCACACTTTAGCTGTTGGATGGCTTTGGTGATCTCCTCCAGTGTCGGCACCTCATCAAGTTCAGCCTTGACTGGATGTTGTGGGATACGCTGAGTTGCTGCGTCTTGCACTGTACGGTCAGCACTGAAGAGTGCTGAAAATGTTTCGACCGCGGCTCAGGATGGATGCCATGTCTGTGAGTAGCACTTGTTCGTCTGCGTTGCGAAGGGGACCCTAGACCTGGTATGAGGGGCCGTACACCGCCTTTAAGGCTTCGTAGAACCCTCTGTAGTTACCAGTGTTGGCGCAAAGCTGAGTATTCTCAGCGATAGTATTCCACCATTCGTTTTGCATAACTCTAGGCATGCACTGGAGGTTGCTGCAGGCAAGGCGGAATGTGGCTTTCTTCCCAAGGCAACCTGGCTGAGCTAGGTGTGCTTGGTGCGCAGATCTCTTCTTCCCCAGTAACTTCTGTATCTCCTGGTTGTTCTCGTCGAACAGTCTTTGTTCTTTTTGGTGGTGAACCCGAGGACTTCATCAGATGCCTGTAGGATGGAGGTTTTCAGGTGTTCCCAGAGTTCGTCAGGGGAGGGATCAGTGGACTGTCTGGGGTCTTCTAGCCTCGACTGTAGGTTCGACTGGAAGTCAGCTTTCACTTCAGCCGACTGTAGGCCACTGATGTTGATTTTCTTGCGTGGGACGCTTCCTCTCCTGGGTCTGGGTTTAAAGTGGAGCCGCAGCTTGCAGCGTACGAGGCGGTGGTCTGTCTGACACTCTGCACTGGGCATCACTCGGGTATGCAAGACGTCCTTTAGGTCTCGCTGGCGCACTAAGACGTAGTCTAGGAGGTGCCAATGATTGGACCGAGGATGGATCAGGTTGTCTTGAGACTGTCCTTCTGCTGAAAGTTGGTGTTTGTGATGGAGAGTTGCAGCTCGGTGCAAAACTCCAACAGCAGTCGCCCGTTGTCGTTGCAGTTTCCAACGCCATGATTGCCGAGGACTCCTTTCCAGGCTTCTGCATCTCGGCCTACTCGGGCGTTGAATCCCAAGGACAATGACCTTGTCGTCTGCAGGGGTGCTCTGTACGAGGTTGCACAGGTTTCGCTGTAGAATCTTTCCTTTCTGTAGGCTCAGCAAGCAGAGTTGGGGCATACACACTAAACAGTGTCACAGATTGGTTACCATGCAAAGGTAGGCGCAATGACATGATGCGATCAGAGTGCCCTGCTGGCAGGTGTTCTAGCTTGGAGGCAATGGAATCTCTGACCATGAAGCGATCAGAGTGCCCTGCTGGCAGGTGTTCTAGCTTGGAGGCAATGGAATCTCTGACCATGAAGCGATCAGAGTGCCCTGCTGGCAGGTGTTCTAGCTTGGAGGCAATGGAATCTCTGACCATGAAGCGATCAGAGTGCCCCGCTGGCAGGTGTTCTAGCTTGGAGGCAATGGAATCTCTGACCATGAAGCGATCAGAGTGCCCCGCTGGCAGGTGTTCTAGCTTGGAGGCAAAAGGAGTCTCTGACCATGAAGCGATCAGAGTGCCCCACTGGCAGGTGTTCTAGCTTGGAGGCAATGGAGTCTTGACCATGAAGCGATCAGAGTGCCCCGCTGGCAGGTGTTCTAGCTTGGAGGCAATGGAATCGCTGACCATGAAGCCAACTCCCGAAAGGTGGTTTTTTTTGCTGCAGATTTGCCAGACCAGTAGAGGGTGTAACCGGCGCCGTGTTCTTTAAGGCTGCCCTCCTCAAGAATGCGGACTTCGCTTAATGCAGCAATGTCTATGGATAGTCTGGCAAGTTCATGAGCAATCAGAGCAAAACGCCGCTCAGGGCAGCCGCTGTCGACCTGTCGAGCATGGTCCCGACGTTCCAGCATGCAATTTTAAGACCTTGTACACCCTTTGTGGCGGGTGTTAACCTTTCCTTCTTTGATTTTGTTCGGCCGCAATGGAAGATGCCCGTTGATGGCGGCTAGCCAACTCGGGTTAGTGGAGATGAGCTTTGGCTAGGCCACCTTTTCTAGGCCCCTCTCCGTGTGGAGCAAGCAGTGCTGTCCTAAAGAGGGCTGCTTAGTCGTTCACGATACTGCCGGGTGAAGTTGTCATCTCCAGGGTCAACACCAGACGACTGATAGTCCTGAACCGCCTGCATGCAGGATTGAGACTGCGGCTTCCAGTGACATCTTTCACCCGCCGTTTTCGCCCCTTTCCCATCGCTACAGGGCTTTGAAAGGATTGGGTGGGGTTGGGGGGTGGGGGTGGGATGGGATGACGTGGATTTATCCCTCTGGCCTGCGCTGTGAGTTTTAAGGTGGAGTGCAGTGTGCGCAATACTGGCCTTACCCTTTACACCTGTGGTTCATCTGTCATAGCCTAGCAAGCTGGGACGGTGACAGCGAAGTCCTCGGGTCGTAGGCTTTTGAATCAGAGATTTCCTTCTCTTAGGCAGATTTTAACTGGTGGTTAAGGCTCAGCCCGCCTGACCCAGTTATACTGCTGGGGACTCAGTCGCGCCCATAACAATCTCAGCGTAAACAGGGACACCACGGGTAGGTGTTGTTATGGACACAGTAATGCAGCATGGGCCATTTGCAGTGGTGTTAAGAATAACCGCGGCAATACTACACCTGGAAAGGAGAGGTGATCGAGTTGCACTTCATTTTCCTTTGTGAGCGGGACGTCCAGCACCAGACCTTACAATCCCGTTTTTTTTTGTTTTATACACTACAGAAAACACACACACACACACACACACACACACACACACACACACACACACACACACACACACACACACACTCACACACACACACACACACACACACACACACACACACACACACACACACACACACACACACACACACACACTTTTGTTTGTATGCCTGTTCGTTTGTCTCTTGTTTTTGTCTAAGATCACTGTAAAGTGGATAGACATTAAATTAAAGAACGAACACTTTGAAAATAGATGAACGGTTACAAAGTAAGGTAAGAAAAAGGTAAGTTGTCCAAAAACGCCTTGAACGAATGTGACCTTGACTCAGTGACTGGAACGCAACTATATTGTTTTTCTTTTCATATTACGTATCTCGTTTTTTCTCCTTCTCCATCTGGTTAAGTTTGCATCTTTTTTTTCTTTACTAGCACTGGGCCGTTGACACTGAAACTTCTCTCAGTTTTTTTAGTGGAAAAGAATTAAAAGCCATGCAAAGCGACCTTCCTTGCCTGCTTGGATTCCGGGGGGCAGACGACGCTTGGCAATGAACAGAATAACTGAGCAGAGTGGTCTCTGTGTCAGTAGAGGGCTAAGGGTATCGCCAAAGGTTCTTTCACCCCACATTTTGATCTTGGAAGTGTCCACACCCTATCCCACTCCCCAATCCAGTTTTTATTTGCTGTCTTAGTTTATCTGCCTACTGCAAAACCTCGATTTTTCAAATTGACAATTTGTATAACTCCTGAGCATTATTAAACACATTACAAAGTTTGGGTTTTTGATATTATATGCAAATCAAATTGATAATTTGTATAACTCCCGATCATTATTTAACACATTGCAAAGTTTGGGTTTTTGATATTATATGCAATTCCATTTCCATTGAAGTTACTTCAATCAGTTAACTAGTCATCTGACCTTATGTTTCATCTTCGTGTGTTTGTGTGTGTGTGTGTGTGTGTGTGTGTGTGTGTGTGTGTGTGTGTGTGTGTGTGTGTGTGTGTGTGAGTGTGTGTGTGTGTGTTTGTGGTGCGCGCGCTCGTGCGCTCACGCGCGCCCGCGTTTATCTGTGTGTGTGTGTGTGTGTGTGATCTTCTTTTTCATACCCTCTCGATTGAGTTACATAACCAATAAGAATTGATTTAAGAGTCCTGGACAGCATCACCTCACATCTACCTTCCCCTTCCTTCTGTTGTACTGTTCTGAGAAATATGACACAAAAAACATGAGTTGACAAAAAACAACAAAAAATCAAACAAACAAAAAAACGGAAGCGCCCCCCCCCCACCCCCACCCCTCGTCCTCATCAGCTTTCATCCATCCCCATCCCCTCCTTCTCTGACCTCTCAGCCTTTGACATAACTGAGAAAACACGCCGCACCTCACATTCCACTCATCAACTGTTTATCTTGCAAATTGTGTTTGTTTGTTTTCTCCTCTGTCTGTTCCTGCTCCCCCCCCCCCCCCCCCCCCCCCCCCCCCCCCCCCCCCTGCCAGCCATCTGTGTCTGGCTGACACCTAACCAAAATAAGTGGACATGACAAGGCGTGACTAACATAGTTTGTGTTCTTGCGAACTACTGGGCTCCAGGGACGATTGTCCTGAAGATCTGACGCAAAGAGAGAGGAATCGCACTGAGAGCAGCCCAACCGGCTCGCGCTCGACCCCTGCTATCAGGTAGGTTGTTGGAGAGGATAGTGGGTTTTGCTGAAGGTATAATATTCGTATGACATGTCACAGGACATATGCCTTGCCGAGGATTACAAAGTTGATGCGATGGTGACTACATTCAGAAGTCAATCTTAGCATTTGATTAACAGACTAATGACGAGATTGGGGTAGGGTTAACATGGTCGGAAATGTGCCCTTAGCCCCCCCCCCCCCCCCTCCTGGGACTGCGGATGAAATAGGTCACACCTACAAATATGGAAAGCCAGGGATGTGCATAGCGATCACTTGATAGTGCCGAACAGTATGCTAGCTGACGTCAGAAAGGAGTCTTCTCTGTACATGGAATATGACTGCCTTCCTGGCAAGACCGTCAGAAGCGATCACTCACAAGCGCCTGTGGTGCCACCAATATGTTCCATCACAAATAAGAAAGAAATCAAACGTCGTGTACAAAATACATTTCTCAATTGAACTTTTTATAAACATACAGTTGTTCCATTTAGCTACACCGCGTGTGTTGTGGCACAATCTCGTCCTTGGTACTAACTGGACAGGAAGAAATCTAAATGACAGCAATTTGCTGTCTATCTGACCAAATAACTCAATTAGTTTTCGCCATGTGCCCCATGCACTTAGCAAATAGTACTCGGAACACAAACGCACATGAATTGAAGTTTCGTTGTGATTTCCATGCTCAGCAGAATAACACTGATCAGCCAGATGAAAGTGAAAGGGATCTGGGTTTTTAGTGAGTGCAAACATGCGGCTGACTGTTTTGTAACTGTGAAAAACAACAACAACTATTTAAATCTTTTTATTCAAACAAAAGATATTATATTTGTAAACTACTTTGGAACCATTCCAGCACTGATTTAGCGCCTATGTCCAGTTTGTGCTGCCTGACTTACTAGAGGTACAACACACACGCTTCCCATTAATAAAGGTAGAGGCCCAGTTTCTTGTGTTTTTTTTCCCTTTTGGGAGTCTTTGGGGTACCAGACTGGAGAACAGTTCACGAGTTTTTTCCCTTTCACGTGATTATGAGGCTGTGCTGGTGAAAGGTACTTTTCTTGTAAACAAGCCACTAAGATTAATTCACTAAAATATCTTGTAACCACATCTAAGCCTTGATATCAAAGTTTGATTTATGCACTACAGAAAACACACACACACACACACACACACATACACACACACACACCACACACCACACACATACACACACACACACACACACACACACACACACACACACACACACACACACCACACACACAACACTTTGGAATTAGATGAACGGTTACAAAGTAAGGTAAGAAAAAGGTAAAATGCCCAAAAAAAACGCCTTGAACGAATGTGTGACCTTGACTCAGTGACTGGAACGCAACTATATTGTTTTTTTCTTTTTCATATTACATATCTCGTTTTTTTCTCCTTCTCCGTCTGGTTAATTTTGCTTTGTTTTCTTTACTAGCACTGGGCCATTGACACTGAAACGTCTCTCAGTTTTTTTAGTGGAAAAAGAATTAAAAGCCATGCAAAGTGACCTTCCTTGCCTGCTTGGATTCTGGGGGGCAGACGACACTTGGCGATGAATAGAATAACTGAGCAGAGTGGTCTCCGTGTCTGTAGAGGGGCTAAGGGTATCGCCAAAAGTTCTTTCACCCACCGTTTGATCTTGGAAGTGGTCACAACCCTATCCCCTCCCCAACCCAGTTTTATTTGCTGTCTTATTTTATCTGCCTACTGCAAAGCCTCGACTTTTCAAATTGATAATTTGTATAACTCCTGAGCATTATTAATTAAACACATTACAAAGTTTAGGTTTTTGATATTATATGCAATTCCATTTCCATTGAAGTTACTTCAATCAGTTAACTAGTCATTCTGACCTTAAGTTCCGTGGTGTGTGTGTGTGTGTGTGTGTGTGTGTGTGTGTGTGTGTGTGTTGTGTGTGTGTGTGTGTGTGTGTGTGTGTGATATTCTTTGTCATACCCTCTGGATTGAGTTACACAACCAATACGAATTAATTTAAGAGTCCTGGACAGCATCCCCTCACCCCTCACTACCCCTTCCTTCTGTTGTACTGTTCTGAGAAATATGACACCAAAAAGATGCTTTGACAACAAACAAAAAAAAAAAAGAGGAAGTGCCCCTCCCCCCTCCCCTCCCTACCCCGTCCTCATCAGCTTTCATCCATGCCCATCCCCTCCTTCTCTGACCTATCAGCCTTTGACATAAATGAGAAAACACACCGCACCTCACCTTCCACTCATCAAGTGTTTATGTTGCAAGTTTTGTTTGTTTGTTTTCTCCTCTGCCTGTTCCTTGCCCCCCTCCCCCCCCCCACCAGCCATCTGTGTCTGGCTGACACCTCCCCCCACTGCCAGCCATCTGTGTCTGGCTGACACCTAACCAAAGAAAGTGGACATGACAAGGCGTGACTAACATACTTTGTGTTCTGCCAAACTACTGGGTTCCAGTGACGATCGTTCTAAAGGTTGGGTGCGAAGACATGCGAAGCACTTAGATGGTAGAGGAGCCCCCTCGACCTCTCATCCCAGGTAGGTTGTTGGAGGGGATAGTGGGTTTTGCTGAATGCATAGTATTGGTGTGACATGTCACAGGACACATGCCTTGCTGAGGAATACAAAGTTGATGCGATGGCCACCACATTCAGACGTCAGAATAATGACGAGATTGGGGTAGGGTTAACATGGTCACAAATGTGCCTCGGCCCCCCTTCCCTTCCCGGGACTGCAGATGAAATAGGTCATGCCTACAAAACATGGAAAGCCAGGGATGTGTACGGCGATCACTTGATAGTGTTGAGCAGCATGCTAGCTGACATCAGAAAGGAATTTTCTCTGTACGTGGAGTATGACTGTCTTCCTGGCAAGAACGTCAGAAGCGAACACTCACGAACACCTGTGGTGCCACCAATATGATCCATCACAAATAGGAAGGAATTCAAACCTCGTGTGCAAAATACATTTCTCAATTGAACTTTTGTAAACGTGCATGTCTACTTATTTACCCGTTACCGGCGGTTGTTCCATTTAGCTACACCACACCTGCGTTTGTGACACAATCTGGACCTTGGTACTGACTGGACGGGAATAAAATCTAAATGACAGCAGCTCTCTGACTATCTCAGCAGCTAAACAGAAAGACATAGCTGTGAGATAAGAATAGCATTAAAAAACTAATAAATCGATCGATTGATTAATGCACGTATTCATTGTATTTTCATGTCCCCTTTGATCGACTATTGGAGAAAACTGCGAATAATACATCAGCGGTAAAGAAATTGATCTATTACAGAGTTCAGGTTTACCATTCTATTATAGTGTCCAATCTAACCATCCTCACCAGCTGTCAAACTCCATCTCAGAGCCTTTAGCTCCAGCTCAAATACAGGGATGGAAAAGACCCTGACATGAAGTAGACAGCAGGAGAAGGAGAAAGTTGCTGTATCACACTGTACAGAAGACTGTTTTCTTCATTCCTGCTGCTGGGTGCAATATCCTGTTCCCCCCGGTGCTTTGGCACGTGTGTACATGTTTTATCATCTTTGATATTTCGGTAACTTTCCTAACATGTCTGCTGTCCTGACTTTCCCCAGTGGAAATGGACATCCGGCAGAACTCCCACACTTAGATTCGGAAAGACTTGGAGGACAGGGCAGAGTCAATCAGGGAGTAATGGAGAATTTTTTAGGAGCGTTGGAAGGGACAGGGAAACACAAGGGTTAGAGAAGGGATTTGCTTCTGTACGGTCTTAATAATAGCTTCCTAAATTCTTGAGGGGAGGAAGGCTTTGCAACAAAACCTGGTGACATTTACCTAATGAAGGAATGAACAACGCTCGCCAAAACATTGCACTGAAGAGCAAAAGGAAGAGGGAGAGGGTAGAGGTATCACATATCCTGACCAACACTGCAGTTGTCCCGCTGTATGTCTGGAGCCTGGCTGATGCCAGGATGCACTATGGAAGGCAGCATTACAAAGATTGATTTTCGATATTACGCGATATTCCATTTCCATTGAAAGTTAATGCAATCAGTTAACTAGTCATCTGACCTTCTTATTTGTATGTGTGTGTGTGTGTGTGTGTGTGTGTGTGTGTGTGTGTGTGTGTGTGTGTGTGTGTGTGTGTGTGTGTGTGTGTGATCTTCTTTTTCATGCCCTTTTGAGTAAGTTACATAACTACACTTAGCTGTTCTTACTGACCGGTAAATCCCCCTTCCGCTCCACCATCCGATCTTCCCGTTATGTCGGGGTTTTGATTCGCTGGTTTTTAAAATTTCCTGGCAGTGGCTCATAACCAGCAGATCATTTAACATGTTACGTTACTGAAAGACATCATAGTCAATGTAACATATGTGAAACCATGACAAAAAGCCCACCAAAAACACCCACATTAATTTAAACAGCGTAAGCTTTATCATTTGAGGACGCGATATATAAAGTCCTATGGAACAAAAAAAACAGCATTATAAAGATAAGAAGGTGACATTTTTCTAATGAATTAATCCGTTAATTGATTCATTCATGTATTTATTGTGGTCTGTTTTCATGATGTGCTTGTTTATGTATTGCATAAAACAGCAAATGACATCAATGGTCAGGAAACTGTTCTGTTACATAGTGTAATTCAAGTATCTTCACCAGCAGTCAGTTCCATCTCACAGTCTGTGTTTCCAGTTCAAGTAAAGGAATGAAAAAGACCCCGATATATAGAGTGCAGAGCTGGAGAGTGACAGAATACTGTATTGAACTAAGCAGAGGAGCGTTTTCCTTATTTAAGCTGCAGGGGGCCATCTTTCTTCCCCAAACGCTTGAGTACGTAGGGACATGTTTTATGGTTGATACTATCTCGGTAACGTTCCTAGCGTGTCTGCTGGGGTGGCTTTTCCAGAAGAGCTGGACCACAAGAGACACAAACAGAGACTGAGACAGAGACAGAGACAGAGACACAGCCGCTTCTGGATCAGGGAGAGGATCCACACCCACATCCAGGTCCCGAAAGTCCTGGACCCCTGGACCATGGCAGTGAAGATGACGACAATCGGTGAGTAACAGAGATTTTGTGGTTGGGCGGAGGAGGGAGGGGTGGAAGGGGACGAATACGAGGGTAAGGAGGGAGGGGTGGAAGGGGACGAATACGAGGGTAAGGAGGGAGTGGTGGAAGGGGACGAATACGAGGGTAAGGAGGGAGGGGTGGAAGGGGACGAATACGAGGGTTAAGGAGGGAGGGGTGGAAGGGGACGAATACGAGGGTAAGGAGGGAGGGAGGGGTGGAAGGGGACGAATACGAGGGTAAGGAGGGAGGGAGGGGTGGAAGAGGACGAATACGAGGGTAAGGAGGGAGGGGTGGAAGGGGACGAATACGAGGGTAAGGAGGGAGGGGTGGAAGGGGACGAATACGAGGGTAAGGAGGGAGGGAGGGGTGGAAGGGGACGAATACGAGGGTAAGGAGGGAGGGAGGGGTGGAAGAGGACGAATACGAGGGTAAGGAGGGAGGGAGGGGTGGAAGGGGACGAATACGAGGGTAAGGAGGGAGGGAGGGGTGGAAGGGGACGAATACGAGGGTAAGGAGGGGGGGAGGGGTGGAAGAGGACGAATACGAGGGTAAGGAGGGAGGGAGGGGTGGAAGAGGACGAATACGAGGGTAAGGAGGGAGGGAGGGGTGGAAGAGGACGAATACGAGGGTAAGGAGGGAGGGAGGGGTGGAGGGGACGAATACGAGGGTAAGGGGGAGGAGTGGAAGAGGACGAATACGAGGGTAGGAGGGAGGGGTGGAAGAGGCGAATACGAGGGTAAGGAGGGAGGGGTGGAAGGGGACCAATACGAGGGTAAGGAGGGAGGGAGGGGTGGAAGAGGACGAATACGAGGGTAAGGAGGGAGGGAGGGGTGGAAGGGGACGAATCGAGGGTAAGGAGGGAGGGGTGGAAGGGGACGAATACGAGGGTAAGGAGGGAGGGGTGGAGGGGACGATACGAG